>CM039616.1:12870016-13173731 GCA_022457205.1 Saccharum spontaneum | reverse complement strand
TGCATTGCATTGTATCATATGTCATGTTTACTTTATTGCAATGCATTTAGGGCTTGGCTAACACGGTTACGATAACCCTCCTTCGGAGGAGTGAAGAAGCCTAACCGTGGATCAAACTTGACAAGCAACCTAGCTTTACTTTATTGTATTGCATTGCATATGCATGGTTGTTTGTTTGTCGTTCCTTTTCGGTCTAGCTTTGAGCAACCGCTGTGTTCGTCCATGAATAGAGAGAGCATTTGACGCTCCTTAAGGTCCGAAAACTCTATTGCATGGCCATACGTTGCTCCTCGGGTGTTTATTGCCTATTTTCGTAAAAACAATACTAGCCTAAGGCAAAATAATTTGAAAAATTTGAGGGTTTGAGTGAGGTCACTCATATCGGGTTCCAATTGGTGTTTATTTGTGTCTCTTTGAATTGGAACTTGATTGGGAGAAGTCGCGTCGAAGTTCGGAACGAAGAAAGGCGAAAAACCGCGACAGGACGCTGCACCGGACGCAGTGCTGCTTCACCACCGCGTCCGGTCCCAGTGTCCACCTGCGCGTCCGGTTTTCCAGAAGAACAAGTCCAGATCTAGGCACCGGACGCCGCACCGGACGCGCCTCTGACCACCACCGCGTCCGGTCCCGGCTACCACCACCGCGTCCGGTGCTCCGCTATGAAATCCCGAGCACTCTGGCATCGGACTCTGACCGCGTCCGGTCTGTCCACACCGGACGCGTCCGGTGACTCCAGGAGCTTACTGGAGTGTCACCGGACGCTGCACCACTGCGTCCGGTGATTTTCACCACCGCGTCCGGTGCTTCTATACCGAGCGGATCTCGCCTCTTATAACCGTACCGTCTTGATTTCTTTTTCTTCATCCTCTCGACGAATCCGCCGCCGCCGCCTTTGCCTCGCCGGTTCCGCCGCTCGCCGTGACTTCCCCCGCCGCCGGAGCCGCCCCACGCCTGCCCTTCTTCCTCCTGGCAGCTCCCGCGCCACCAGCCGAGCCGCGCCCTGCCCGCTCTTCCTCCTCGCGCTGCACCCGCACCAGCCCGCGCCCGCGCCACCTTCACCGTGCGCCGCCGCTCATCCTCACCGCCGGCGAACTCCAGCTCGAACTCCAGCCGCAGCTCCTCCCCTCGTGCGCACCAGCTCCTCAATCTCATCCTTCGGCCGAGCTCTTGGTTCTAGGGTTTAACCCTAAACCCTAACCTAGGGTTTGTTCAACCCTAACCTCGGTAACGACTCATCTTGTTTCCGATTTCGATTCAATTCCGTTCATTCAATTGTTAGGGCTTGTCGATTGACCATATCAATTCCGTGATAATCTCGATTGGTCGTTTCAGTGCTCGATCGCCGAATCTCGGGAATTCTCGCGACCTAGATCACCTCGTCCCTTCACCGTCGTCTCGTCGATCCGAGGTAGCTTAGCGTCGATTCCTTTCGTATCTTACGTGCTTGCTATCTAGGGTTTCGTATCTTTAGATATATATATATGCTTATTGTATATCTCCCTATTCCATACGTGCAGCGAGTCAGTCGGTGTGCCAGGTCTGATCTGTTTGCTAAATCCGAGGCCAAGCCTGCGGATACGGATTGAGGCCAAGCCTCTCGAGTGTCAGTTCATCATCTCACAGAGGCTTTCAGGCAGTCAGTCAGCATGGTGCGTTGCAAGAACGCCGGTGGTGGTCCAGGTGACGGGGACAACAGTCCTCCCCGTCGTGATGAGATTGCGCGTGGTAAGCGCGTCAAGATGATGGCAGTCAAGAAGAAGAGGAAGACTCTTTCAGATGCAGAGGTCGCTCAGGCTGTGGCAGACGCCGCAGAGCAGGCAGAGAGAGGTGGCAGACGCAGTGGATTACACATAGGCGAGCGTCGCTTTCATCTTGAAGGTCGACAGCTCGGTACTGAGGCCACTGAGGGCACTGAGACTACAGCACCGACAGAGCAGATGTCAGTTGATCCTCCCTCAGAGCAGACACAGGCTACAGAGACTGCACCCACTACTGAGGCTACCCAGACTGCTGAGGCTCCACAGGCCACTGAGGATACAGAGGAGCAGGCAGCTCAGTCTCCACCTCGTCGCCGCTCCACACGTGCTCGTTCACAGGTGACACCCAGGGCAGAGGGCCCACGTCGTGGAGCACGACCTCCTCCCAGGGTCAGAGGGTCACCCCCAGTCGTGCACTTGGACCTGAGAGGTGCTTCTTCACGTCAGGTGAAGAACTTGAGGTTTGTAGAGGTCAGCCGGTGGTTTCCACCTGTCAGAGATCCCAGAGCGTCAGAGGGTTTCTATACACCACTCCAGGAGGATTTCTACAGGGCCCTAGTCGACAGTGGCATAGCTTTCAGACCTCAGAGGGTATGTCGACTAGAGGCATTGGTTGATATTGTGGGAGAGCAGCTCCGTCCTTACCTGTCCTATATGCCTGGATTGTCAGATCTACTTGGACGGACAGGTGCTTACTGCGGCACATGGGTCAGGGAGTTCTATGCTTCTTTGTGGATTGATCCTGCCCATGAGTTTATTCACTTCGCATTCAGAGGCCGCGACCACAGACTCTACAGCTCCAGAGCCCGTGAGCTCCTCAGACTACCTGCTTCTGACACGAGGATCCACCAGCTGTGCTATGGCCAGACCACTCCTCCCAGACGCCCTCACGGCGGTTCTGTGCCACCCACCGACCTGGTCCGACCCTGCTTTCGCGAGCCTTTTGGCGAAGGGTCACGTCGTACACCTGCCAGCCTGACACCTCTAGCCCGAGTTCTGGATGCTATACTCAGACGCACTCTACTGCCCAGACTTGGCTACAGAGAGGGACTGACGAGGATGCAGCTTTGGGTTGTGTACCACCTCCTTACACAGCAGCAGTTTGATATCTGGGATCTTATCCTGAGTGAGATGGAGGACACCATTGCTGAGGGCTTCAAGGGTAACCGTCAGCTTCCTTATGCCCACTGGATTTGCTACATTATCAGATCTGCTATCCAGATGCCACCAGAGATCAGGGCTGAGATTGCCAACACTACTACTGCATTCCCTGATTATGACATCAGACAGCTATGGGCTTCAGTTACCAGAGAGCAGGCTCCAGCACCAGGACAGCGTGAGCGCCCTGAGGTTCCTGAGACAGCAGCTGAGCAGGACGCTAGAGTTGACGAGCTTGTTGAGGCAGAGCTCGCAGACCTTGACACTCAGCCTGCTGAGATACCTGAGGATGTCACTTCAGACAGCACAGATGAGGATTATCAGCCCATCCCCAGGTACCGGTCTCCTCGGTCTCACGACCACGAGGCCGGTGGATCTGGCTCAGCCTCCCGCTCAGACCCAGCCATGGTGGCTATACTTGAGAGGTTGACCCAGGCTCAGGAGCAGCAGCAGCAGCAGATACAGCGCCAGGCTCAGGATACAGCTGCCGCACTAGCACAGATACAGGCTCGCCAGGACGAGTTCCAGAGACAGCAGCTAGAGATTCAGAGGCAGCAGGTTGAGATGCAGCGACAGAGTCAGCAGCAGTACATGGACCTTCTGCGGCATCTCATTACAGTTGGGGTTCCTCCGCCTGCATCCATCATGGCTCCGGCTTTGCATTCCAGCGGTCCTTCTAGTCAGACACAGCCGAGCATACAGTTTACATCTCCACAGCAGCAGGTTCCCCAGTCGTTTCAGTCCCCGAGTTTCACACCTATCCATACGGGGTTCACACCGTCAGACCAGACTCGCCCGCATATCCTGACAGGCACACCTATCGGTGACTTCAGTGCCACTTACAGCGAGTTGACTGGTCAGCCGACACCCTCGCATACGACTACGTTTCACACTTCGTCAGGGTTGTCAGCTTCCGAGGCAGTTGCTCCACCAGTGACAGGGACCGGGACTACAGAGACCATCCCTTCTTCAGTTGCCTCGACAGATCCCCCAGCTACTGGCGCACTTCAGGCTCAGGTCACTCAGACAGATCCACTTGTTACTTCACAGTCAGTGCCTGTTCCTGCTCAGACCCAGACCGCTACGCAGCCACGAGCTTCTTCAGAGGGTCAGCCAGATAGCTCGGACTCCGAGGATTCGCTTCACTTCGTGATTACTCCGCGCACCTCGGCACCCGACACGACTCCGTCTGTCCCCCCGTCAGATTAGATTAGTTTTTGGCGCTTGATGCCAAAGGGGGAGAGAGAGTAGTTTCAGGGGGAGTTTGTTAGTGGTTTTTCGTTTTTCGTGTGCTACATTCATGCATATCATGTTTATTTTTTCAGCACTGCATTCGTGTGACATTGTCGTCAAACTTTGAGTCTTAATGTCTTATTCGTCACTGTGATTAATTTATGTCACCGTTTTAGCTATAGCTCTAAGGTTGTGCTTCCGTGCCTTACTCCGATTACTTATGAGCTATATCTGTTTGTGTACTAACTCTTCATGTCTTATCTTATGAAGTACACTCTTTTGGCTTGGAGCACATAAGCAATTCCTAACCCTTTATGCTTATTGTCTTTTGCTTATGTGAACCAAGCATGCTCGAAAACCTTCACTCTAATCCATTGAAACTTAGTGTTGTCATCAATCACCAAAAAGGGGGAGATTGAAAGCATCTAGGCCCCAAGGTTTGGTTTCGGTAATTAATGACAACACTTTATTCCCATGACTAACGTGTGTTTTGCAGAAACTTTGGTAAGTTAGGTCATGGAGGTGATAACTGCTTTGAGCACTGTTGGCTTCGTGTCCCTTGATGGAAATCGTTTCGGTTTACAAAAGAGTGACGACAAGATTAAGGACGGTTAGTTCCGAATGACGAAGTGTTGAGACACATTCGGATTAGTCGTTAGGATCTTCGTTTTTCTCTTTTGGCCGTACTATAAAGGGGGGCATGAATGGGTAGCTTGACCTAGGCGAGTCCTATGTTTAGGTGTGGTGCACACTTGTTAAACTTGGCGCTAGGCAACCCTAGATTAGCTCAAGGTTCAGTTAGAAGCAACTTGGTTGAAGTTGCGACGCGTTTCGACGAGTTTCGGGCTGTTTTCCAGGCACCGGACGCGGTCTTCGGGAACACCGGACGCGTCCGGTGTATACTTAACCGCGCTAGGTTTCGGGGCTGATCACCGGACGCGGTCCTCGCGAGGACCGGACGCAGTGGTCAGCGACCGACACGTGTCATCGAGAGAGAACGCCCGTCGGACGCGCTACTGGACTTGATCGGCGAGTCCGGTGCGAGTCCAGTAAGGTCCAGAGAGGACCGGACGCGTCCGGTCTTCAGGCATCGGACGCGACCTCGCGTCCGGTGTAACTCCAGTAAGCTCCCTTGCACGTCGGACGCGTCCGGTGCTACCTGACCGGTGCGTCCGGTGGTTCGATTTCAAAAACGGGTTTTGACCGTTACGGGGGACCGGCGCGTCCGGTGCGTAGCACCGGCGCGTCCGGTGACCCCGTGTCAGAAATAACGGTTCGTTTTCTTTGAGGGGTGTATAAATACAACCCCTCCACCTCTTTTAGAGGTCTCTTGCTCATTCAAACATCTGAGAAAACCCTTTAGAGTGCAAGGGAGTGCAAGAGCTCTAGTGAGGATAGAGATTTGAGAATCAAAGTTTGTGATTCCTCACTAGTGATTCGAGAGTAGCAAGTGTGCATCCACCTTCTCATTTGGGCTCGTTGTGGTCAAGTGAGAGTTCTAGCTTGTTACTCTTGGTGATCGCCATCACCTAGACGGCTTGGTGGTGATTGGGAGTTTGGTGATCATCCGGCGGAGCTTGTGGATGACCCAACTCAAGTTGTGAGCGGTTTTGGGTGATTCGCCGCGACGGAGTGTCGAAGAATCAACCCGTAGAGAGCACTTGATCCTTGCGCGGATCAAGGGGGAGCGACACCCTTGCGCGGGTGCTCCAACGAGGACTAGTGGGGAGTGGCGACTCTCCGATACCTCGGAAAAACATCGCCGTGTTCCTTGCCCCTTTACATTCAAGCAATTACTTTCTCGTATTTACTTTCATTGCTTGTTTTACATTCCTAGAATTGCCATGCTAGACTAGGATTGGAAACTAGGGTGCAAAACTTTTTAACGGTAGACTCTCTAGGAACACAAGTAGGCACTAGGGGTGAATTCCGGCTTATAGGATTTAATTCTTGCAATTATTTTTTAGAAAAGCCCAATTCACCCCCCCTCTTGGGCATCTTGATCCTTTCAGAGGGGTTGTTCTCTAGCTCAAAGGATGTTTCTCGGTCTCAAAATGTGCAAGAGTTACTCTCAAACCCCGGCCAACTTCTATTTATAGCGAAGGGGTACGCAGCTAGCCGTTACCGGACGACACAGTTAAAATCGCGCTGACCGGATGCACCGGTCAGGGTGACCGGACGCGTCCGGTCACTACAGGACAAGCATGAACAGTGCGCGTCAGAACTAGCCGTTGTCGTGACCGGACGCGCTCTACCGTTTGACCGGACGCGACAGTGTCAGCGTCCGGTCGCGGTCCAGTAAGCTCCCGTCACGACCGGACGCGCTAGTCGCGTCCGCTCGGAGTCCAGTAACGATCCACTCATGACCGGACGCGTCCGGTCGAACGTGACCGGACGCGCCACCACGTCCGATCGCATCTGCCCACCGTGCTGAACTCCTGGGTGCGTGACCGGACGCGCCGGTTCCGTGAGGGACCGGACGCGCCGGTCCGCGACCCTTCTCACACGCGCGTCTGTCTGTGGTTTGAACTGACCAGACGCGCCAGCCGCGTCCGGTCAATTCGACCACAGCGTCCAGTCACTGTATTTTCAGTGATAATCAGTTCGAACTTTCGGCACCTTTTCTCGCCTCCGGCGCAATAGAAAATAGGCATTCCATTTCCTCGAAAACGCCTGACCCCTTACTACCGCTCAAACACCACCACCTTCACAAATGTGCTAACACCACCAAGTGTACACCACAATGTGCATGTGTTTTAGCACTTCACAAACATTTTCCAAGGCGTTATGTTAGCTCTCAACTAGATCCTAATGCATATGCTCAAGACATTGATCTAGTGACACTTGATTCCCGAGCTAACCGTGATTGCCCCTCTTGATAGTCGGCTATGTATCATAAATCCGGTCAATCACTTCTCTACTCATCTTAGACCGGCAAAAGGAAAACCCTATGGTTATACCTTTGCCTTGCGCTCTTAGATCCTTTTCCTCCACTTGATCATTAAGTCCATCATTTAATGTGCATCTCCACCATTTCTTTGTGATCTTGTGGCCACTACTCCTTGCCACATACACCTTCATCACATGTGTTGCTTATGCCTAACTCAAAACACTTAACACATGGCATTAGCAACTTGGTGTCATTAATTACCAAAACCAAACTTGGGCTTTCAAATGTGTAGATTAGATTTATAAGTGTTTCTCTATATGTTTCTATTGCATGGTGTAATGTTCTAATAGAAGTATATCTTTCTTGCATGTGATGATTGTCTGGATACCTTGCTTGGTGATGGTTATGCGTATAGAGGGCGAGGTGTTCGAGGATCAGGAATTCAAAGAGTAGTACCAGGACCCGGCTTTTGAGCAAGGCAAGTATAGCCTATGGTTTCCTTGTTACCTAGCAATCATAATCACTTTTTTATACCTTGTTACCTATGGGAAGGTTTTGCATAATAGATGAATAAGTTGCTACGCTCAATAAAAGCTTAACTATAATTTTGTCTAATGGATATACGGAATATTTGATCAAAGATGTTCTTTTAGCAAATTAAAGGGGGTTGGAGTATGGGTCTTTTATGCTCCAGTTGCTCTCCATAAGGACTGCCACTTAAAGCGACAACCCAGGACATCCGTACATCCTTGAGAATCAAATGGAAACGGTCTTAGTCGTATAACTAGTCTTCTCTAGCTCATTAGTGGTTACCGAAAGGCGCAGGAGGGGGCCTAGGTTGCAGAATAGCTCCTTGCCTGTCAAGGTGAGTACTGAGTTGCGGTCAAGGTGTCCCATTCTTGAAGGGGGGCTCCATTCGCCTAGCTGCTGAAACCTCGCGGCTACTAACTTGTTAGGGTAACTAGTGAAAGACTTCGTAGTGAGACCCTGCCTACTCACCTTGGAAGTGTTAGAGGGTCGAAGGACCCTAGGCAAATGGGAATCATGACTTAAGGTGAAAGTGTATACACTCTGCAGAGTTTGATCAAACTGATATATCAGCCGTGCTCACGGACACGAGCGGCCCGGACCCTTTATGTATAGCCAGATATATGGAGGGTTGGGAATAATATTAATATTGATGAGTATAATTACTTTTCACCAGGGAAAGGGTTATTTCACTAAGTTAGTGACTTAGGAATGAAATAAAATATGACTAACTAAAATGCTAACCGCTTAACCGTGTCAAGCCTTTGAGCCTTGCATTCCCCATAGTTATACTTGCTTAGCATGGTGAGCTGACACTTGTCATTGTCACCAATAAAAACCCCGGATGGGTACCAGATGGTGGAGGTTATGATGAGTTGCCCAAAGACGTCCAGGACTACTGAGGAGAGCGTACCACCAGTTGGTGCCCCTGTGGAGAGTGGAGTTTTTAGCTTTTCTACGTATCCGCTGTGATAATGTCGTTGGCAATGAAGTGTAAGACATGTTCATGAGATATAATAAAGCTATAAACGTGGTTCGTGCTATGATGTCATTTCAATTTGTATGTATATGTGGGTTGGGACTTCCTGGGCCCACATATATTCACTCCGCAGTTTTATTTATTAAACTGGGAGTTACATTTTGGACCTGTAGCACGTAGAGTGATTTGCAAAGTTTTATTAAGGGCGTCATTAGTGTGAGGAGTAACAATTTTGCATCTAGCTATAGTTTAGGCTTGGTCTTGGTGTTGATCAAGCGACGCTTGAAACTTGTTACTCTTTGCAGAGCTGGCTACACCTATCCAAACTCGATGATTGGAGGAATTCTCACGAGTTCTTGGAGAATGTGGGAGATCCTAGCCGTCCAAAGTCTAACATTTGTCTGAATATAGTATCATGTTCATCACATATGACACGCACTAGTGTACACAAATGTAGCTAACTACTATAGTTCTAATAACCAAACATGGATGATATACTTAGAATTTTTGAATTAGAAGCACATAGTAATCCAAAGACAACTTAGTTAAAAAGAAATTGGCATGGAAATAAAAAGTATTGTTTTTGTACATTAATAATTTAGAGATTATACAATAACTTTTCTTCGACTGTGTGCTTGATAAGTTTGTCTGGCGTTTAATAGAGATAACTTTTGGTCTAAAACCCCTAAGTGTTGCTCATATGTTTAGTACCTAGTTATATAATTTAACGAGACACAATATTTATCTAGTTTTTGTGGGAGCACATGCCATGTGTTGGGCCATATGATTAAGCTGGAACGATGTTGTATTTGACAAAACACCAATTTGTTCTTTAATGCAGGTCATATAAAGGGGTGCACACTGGACCAAGATGTGTCGATGTTCCAAAAGGAGGAAATGCATGTCGTCATTTGGAAACCTTGAGAATAAAAATCTTCCTCAAGCATGGTTGAGGATTTAGCAATAGATTAAGTCTATGATAAACTATTTGCTTTATCTCAGCAGTTTTGTTGGCTGTTTGGGTGTGCTTACTTTGTGGGTGAGTGAGTCTACCCCAGAGTACAATTATTATATGTAATAATTATCGGTCTCATACATCATCTGATATAGAGACCCGGTCATTTTCATTTGCTTGATGAAATAAACTTCCTTTATTTCAAAAAAAAGAGCATGAAGAAATAAACCTTGATGAAATAAACAATTAGCCTTAAGTGGACAGAAGAGAATGAAGAAATTTATTGCAAAGAAAGTGAAAATCGAGAAAAGGAATGAAAAAAAGGCCAAAACATGGCCTGTCTAGGCTTCATTCTAAATGGGCCTAATGGTTTAATCAGCAATTAAAAGGGTAGAAATGAGCCTGGCCCAACATGATAGCCCAACTAGAGTAAAAAATGGCTCCAGATACAAAGGGGTACGCCAAAATTGCAATGAGCCTCTGACATAAATCAACACTAGAAATTTTGGCGCGCTTCGCGGCGCCCTATCATGCATAAATGACAACCAAGACAAGATTCATGAAAATATTGGAGGCATTATGGATTCAAATAAATAATTCTCAATTGATAGCTCAAACAACATTTTGGCAGTTACATTGTAGGTCACAAGCAGACATCTCATTGTTCAATGAATTTCCAACCACAAGCACTGTAAGCAATACACAAGAACATCACAGGTCTTGCTCGTAGTGATGTTTCTTTCCTTACACCAAAGCATTTCGTAGGCTCAAATAGATAAGGGGAATCAAGCATAAAACCCACAAGTTTTCATGAGCAACTGGTTGCCATGACCACATTTACATAAACACAATCAGGATACCTCCTACTATTTACCAAGCTAGAGTGCCTGTGACTCTTACACTGCACTTCTGCCCCCATAAAACTGAGATAATCACAAAGAAAAACCTGTAATTTTGAATATGAACGAGTAATGGCACGGACGGGCTGGGGGAAAATGAATCGGGATAAACACAACAGCTAAAAAAAGATAGAAACCAGAAGCATATTCCCTACCACTTACTTCTGGACGTGAAGTGATGCTGGCTGCAACACCAAACGAATCACCAAATAGAATACCTGTAATTTGGCATGTCCGCAACACCAAACGAATCACCAAATAGAATACTTGTAATTTGGCATGTACATAACGTCATGTAATTTTGGCATGGTTTAGCATTGTAAACAATCAGAAAGGAACCATATGGATCTACAATTGGGGCAAGCAGGAGGAGAAACCATAAAATTCAAGTCAGAACATGGACGCTTGGCCGGCGTGCCGAGAGCCCGAGACCCATGTCCGTGACTTCCCACTCCCCCGGACTCGCTCGGGCGGAGCGGCGCGGACTCGTCGTCAGGAACGTCGAGCATGGTGCCGTAGCGTCGGGGCACCAGCAGTGGATGCCAGCCGGATTCGTGACCGACGCGACCGGGTCCATGGCCGTCGAGTCCGGATCCGCTCGATTGCCGCGTAGATCCGCTCCTCCACGATCTCTGCCATCACTCAGAGGATGTCTTCATCACGCCGGCAGCCAGGATCCATAGCACTGCTGCGTCAAACGTCGGGATCCACCTCGAGGCTGCCTCCGCAGCTCCGCTACCCGCGTATACCGCCATCCTAGGAACTCCGGCCGATCGGCGTCGAGGCGAAAATCGGATCTCCCATCATCGGAGGTGGGAGAGAGGACCGCAGTCTCCGATACAGCCACAAAAATCCCGCCTCCTCCAATCCAATGTGTCGCAGCTGCGACAGCACCTGCGGCCGGGCGCATGCTGTAGACTCAAGGGGCGGGGGGAGGGCGGCGGCGGCAGGGAGAACGGAGAAGAGACAGAAAGGAAATGAGGTCTGGACTCTGGAGCTGGGAGGAGGGGTTACTCCGCAAAATTGCCTGCGGGAGGTTTTCTGTAAAAATAACGAGTAGCTAGAATTTTCTCTTCTTTACGTTAAAATAAAGTTTAGATAAAGGATCTAAACGTAAAAGATTTGAACGTGTGTACTGTTGATACCCTATTGGGTTGGATTGCGGGTTGGTTTACTAAAACCTGGAGTGCTTTTATACAAAAACGCCAATACACGCGTCAGCACGCGCGGCCCTGAGCGAGCCGTGGAACGCGGACGGAGCTCGGATTCGCGGTAGGTTTTAAGGACCCTGATGTAAGAGCATCTCTAACAGTATTCTTAAAGTTTACTCTCTAAATCATCGTTTAGAGAGTTATTTGAGTAAAAATCGTTTTCTATATCTTTATACCCTCCAACAATTGTTCTATATCATGTGTCATTGCTCTCCAACTTTGGCTATCGAAAAATCCTAAATAGAGAATGTATATATTTGGAGATTCAATTAAAGAGATTATTGGAGGGTATTTTTTACTAAAATTTTATTCCCATAAATTAGCAAGGATATAAAGAGTCTCTTTTAAGTTGCTCTTATAAATCCATTTACTTGAACTTCCATGGCTCCATGTGACAAAAAAAACTTAAATAGAGACCTCCATATTAAAAAAGGCGACATTACTCCGTAGTCCACTAATGAATACACGAACAATGACCCGGATCTTTCAAGCTTTATTGATTCATGCACCCGAACACGATGCTGGCAATAGCTTGGGCATGTCGCACATGGCAACCCGCTGCACAGTTGGACTGAAAGCGATTTTACTGCAAAGGAGAAGGACCGTGGCGGCACACCGCACAGCAGCAGCAGCGGCTGGATGACGGTGCGCGTTGGGCGCCAGCCGCCAGGCCGCCAGCCTTCTGGGTGTATGTGCATTCTGTATTGGCACAACATGAACTGAGTGTAGCACGCGGCGCGTACTACGGCCGGCGCACGACTTCTCGCCGCCAGTTCGTGTGGGTGTGACTTCGTTTTCAGGTTGCGTGATGCTGGCGCTGGACTGGTCCTGGTCGGCTGGTCGCCGTAGGTTTTGCCTGGCGATCTGATAGCATAGCAGAGGCCTTTTAACTGTTCAGTGCACCTGGTCGAGGCGCTTCGGCACCAGCGGAAGTGCTCACTGACTCTGACTGTCTAGCCAATGCAACGAAGTGGCGTCCTTGACTGAAATGCTCAACTCCAATTCAAACGGAGTGTGTGAAACAGGAAAGGGAAATGTTCGAGTACTAAGCGTGAACGGGACCGATGCAAACATCCCAGTATTCCTTCTGGTACGTTTGAAAAATCAGACCCCATGCTCTACGGCAAATTGACCGATCGTTTGGCATTCGCGTGCCCGCGGGCACCAGCGGCCCCGACGGCGGCACAACATCGGTCAACCGCGTCAAGGCAGATTGGGAGAACAGCGGCAGCAGGCGCTTGCCGACGTTGCCGTGGCGGACCGCGCTTCTGTCCACGCCCCGTGGATCGTGGGTACCCCGTGTGTCCCACACCGCTCGTCCACTCCCGCCACATCCTAAATTCCTGATCCCCACGCGGCCGATGTGACACTCACACCTGACCTGACATAGGTGCATGGTGCTGCTGGCCGGTGGCCTGCGCCGGCGGCGTCGAGCGATTTGCCTGCGTGAGCGGCCAAAAGCCCAAAGGAGACAGGGACCCCAGCAGCCTTGCCGCTTGGCGCGTCGGACCACGCGCTTCCGACTTCCGGGCTGGGAATGATGCATTGATGGATGCCATGTGCGGCTACGCGACACCTAAAACGCAGCGCGAATTCCTCTTGGCATTGGCACACCAGACCACAGTTGCAGCAACCCAGTCTGCGATTGTTAAAGGAACTACTGTTGGTGTTGACAATCTGAAAGTCCCGCACAATCTATCAAAGAAGCTGAGAAAATTACAATATCACCTTCTCGTTGTCAGTGTGGAAAAAAAACTAAAAAAAAAGACGGAGGAGCACAAAATATAGAGTGGCTACTTTCGCACGCACAAGATGCAACTTGCTTGTCGCATCGATGGAAACGTCTCTTGACGGTTTGAGGTTGAAGGCGAAGCCGCGTTGCCTTGGTCGCGCGGCGCGGCGAGGATGAGTCCGTACGTGCGCTACCAGTGACAGTGATGGCCTTGATTGTAACCCAGCCGCACTAATACTCAACTGATCAAGCCCCCTACTACTCCCATGATAAATTTGCAGACTTTGGCTGTCGGCCATGAGCCATCACTGTCCACAGTGCATCAACCTTTGTGAGATGAGGTTACTTATTCAGAATCTGACAGAAAGTCAGCAGTTCATATGGAAAAAGGAGAACCCAAGTAGGCAAGTACATTGCCTGGAGGGGTTGAGTCCATCAGTCCATATTCAAGGTTTTGTTGCCAAATCATACAATTCATGACAAATATGACCTATTATATATTCATTCATACCCAAGGATCAATACTAGCAAAGGAAGCAGTCCAAATGTTCAATGTACATGGGAACGACCAACAATTCCATGGTGGACGGATAAGACATCAACAAAATCAGTAGAGTATGCATAACCTCACACAATTCAATTCATACTACCAATCTTACAAAAGAACATTTCTTATTATTAGATGAACAAAATATCATAATTAACAAGAAGCAGCTAGCCACACAATCATATTTCGATTATGATTAGATAAGGTTTAGATACCAAGCAAAGATGGACCAGATGCATACTCTGAAAAACAAGTATAAGTAGTCAATCATGGTCTTTCTTACTGTAGTCAGGTTTGGAGACAAATACATAATCATGTCTTGTTTTCCAAGCTGTGAAATGATGAAAATGGAGTTGAGAACGAATATGCTTATGTGTTAGCCACTACCTGGAGTCCTGGACATAACAATGGTAAAAAAAAACCCATCTTTGCTATTACTACAAGTACATAATAGGAAAATAAAACTCAAAGGAACCTAATAAATTTACCATTATGAGCACAACAAAGAGAGGATCCTACAGAAATCTTCAAGACCATGGCTATATATCATTACTCTCACAAAATAGCATGATCAACAATATCTTGCCACAAGACCACAACCAGATTGCAATGGAGCTAAACAAGTTTTATAGCAAGCATATGAACACTAGACGTGACAAGGGCATATATTTGGTTTGTGGCTATATATTGCCACATCTCAAGACTCAAGTTAACTCATCATTAACAAGTCTGAAAAGACACCTTAAGTGATGAATCAGAGTCTTACTATTTGACAGGTTTAGAGGCAAAACTTACAGCATTATATCTTATCTCTGGGCAGTGATGATATGCTTCATTATTAAGATGTACTCCATAGCGGACAGAATATACTTAGGCCATGATTGCTACCTGCACACACAATAGAAGCAATTCAGACAAATTGTTAACACTCATTCAAATCTTTTTAGAGCAAAGTGCATGTGTAGTAATAACCCCCATAGTTTGAACAGAAGACAGAAGTTTTACGGAAGCACATAACAGAAGGCCCTAATATAATAGGAACCATCAAAATAAAACCGAACAATTACCCCCAACAAGCCCCCAAAATAGTGGGCCAAATGAGTACCAAATAGTTGTAATCTGCAAATTAGAGAAGCATAACCTGCATCAACTCCTCCCTCAGGATACTCTTCAAGCTCAGCTGCCAAGTCTGAAGTCTCAACCTGTACATGGAAAGAAATAGGTCCATTCCTAGGCAAAAGGCAACACATGCATTTATTGCACATTTGTATATGGCAGTGCACCAATACAAGAATCTTGATTCAAATTGGTAAAATTAGCATTCTCCAGGTACATTCAGCAACACAGAAGATTGTACCACCATATTAGTCAACCACACATTCCCATGTCTGATAGTACGAAATGATGACAAATGCACAGGCAAGTTTCGACCATAATAGACACACAAGCTCAACATAATATCTCAGCTGAGTCACAAGTAACCATAAAGTCCACCACAACCATATTGTAGTACATGATCCATCTGAATTACAAATACGAAAATTTATTACAGAGATGTAGTTGAAATCTGCTGTGTGTAGGCCGGCGTCAATCTCAGCATATACGTATATCCCCATGATGAACCTTAATTGTAAAGTAACCGGCCAGCACCTCCACTTCCATGCTTTTAGGATCTGCAAGACACAAGATTGCCCACATTTTATGTTTAATCATCTGTATGCAACCACCAATCTAGAACACCGCAAAAGGGAAACGATCAATTGTAAAGACGATTTTATAAATGTATAATGGAAGGCTTGAGATTGGCTGATCATTAACCATCCATCCGTTCTCTAGGGGAAATGAAAAAGGTTGAACTCGAGGAAGCAGCACGCGGAAGCAAAGCAAATGGTGGTAGCGGACGGCAATCCTGCGCCCTGCGGTGCGCTCCAATGGAGAATTGACTCTTCCCATCAGGCATCACCGCACCATGGTTATAGAAGCTCTAATGGACAATTGACTCCTCCCACTAGGGGTCCGAGACGGGGGAATTCGTCTCCCTTCCCACGGCTATAGAAGCCGGCACCATGGTTGGCTAGGTGCCTAGGTCTTAGTGGCGGCCGCTGGCTGGTCGACGAAAGTTGGAGGAGCTGGACGGAAAGCGGGGTTTAGGCGGAGGCGTGCCGACAAGAGGGGTTTGGGGTTAAGGGCGAACGGGGAGCCGTGGACGCCAGTGAAGAGCCGAGACACGGGCGCACGGAACACCGAGGCGGCAAGGGGATGGGCGTGGCGCTTACTTGGCGGTGAGGGCCATGGCCATGAGGCCGACGAGCGCCGCCGCCGCTCCGGCCGCGATCTTGGTGAGGAGGCGCAGGAGCCCCTGCATCGGCCCGTCTCCAGCGACCCCACCGGTACCGCCAGCCTCGCCGCCGGCGCGGACGAGCGCGGCGCTGGCGACGACGAGCATCATCCCGCAAAAGAATGTGACCGTCGCCACGGCTGGCAGCGCGCGGAAAGCAGCCAGGCCAAGCGCGCGAGCCTGGGCGCCGCGACCCGCACCACCACCGGCGGCCTGCCCCCCGAACACGATGAACTCGAGCGTGCCAGCGCAGACGCATAGCGCGAACATGACGAGCCCCGAGATCGAGAGCCGCCCGTTGCCCGCGGGGACGGCGGCGACGTGGCGACTCATCAGGTGACGGTAGGTGAGCGCGACGGCGGCGAAGAGGGCCCCCACCGCAGCCAACGGCGGCAAAACCTCGGCCGCGCTGTCGAGCAGTGTGGCCTGATCGGATGTCGTGCTGCCCGCACCGCACTGCGAGTTCAGGAAGGAGAATAGCTCGAGGGCGACGAATGGCAGCCACAGGTTGAGGAAGCCGAAGGGGGCGAAAGCGCCGACCATGGTGCCGCGTTCGGTCGGGGAGGATCCCGAAGCGTGGAGGGAAGGGCGGCTTGCTCGTTGGCGGAGAGAGGAGCTCGTAGGGTGCAGTGCAACGCAATGCAAAAGCTGCTTGGTATATGGTGGTTTCCGTTTGATAACGACGAGAGAGAGAAAGAGAGACAGAGAGAGGACTAGAGGAGAGTGCGTGCGCTAGCCGCTAGAGAGACAGACAGACACGCACACTGACACACAGCGAGAGAGAGAGAGAGAGTGTGTGTGTGTGCTCTAGTAGATGGAGAAGAAGAGAGAGCGCTCTGTCCTGTCCTTAAGCATGATGGCCACTTGGCCAGACATTGATCTCATTATTTTTACTCGTCAAGTGAGAACACAGAAGAGGCTGGATAGCAACGTCCGCGTCGAGGGCTGGTGAGAACCGAACGCAGAAACACAATGCAGCATGTTCCATTGCCTGCTGCCTGGGCTGACGGAATGAACCTCCCAGGAAGCTTCCCTTTTATTTCCCTCAACGGCTTTACAAGGAGTATTGTTTTGGAGTGATGACAAAAGGCAGCATCAAGCCAAATCTGCCGTCTAAATTTGAAGCCGAAAAAGGTAACGGATGCCGAATGCAGTGCTAGTTAAAGATAGGGACGAGATGTTCCCGCGGTCAGCATTGTCCATCAAGCTAGTGATCAACTCTGGACACGTGTGAGAGGTCTTAATAGTTTCCTACACTACTTTCCTGTCAGGGTCAGGGTATGTTCCCCTTTTGACGACTCCTCTACGTGACTGCCTATGTGCTGCGCGCGCCAAATTTCTTTAGTGATTTTCTTTACGTGACTACCTATCAAACTATTCCGTCATCTAATAGACTAATTGATTTGGGCTGCCATTCTGTTCAATTTTTGTTTAACCTTCAACTGATCTTTTTTTTGGCGAATCAGTTGATCTTTGCTTCTATGTTCTATATGTCCCAAAGTGCGTAGGTTTGTAACATTGCAACATAGGAGATAGAAGTAACTATTTTCCTAGAGGACCATGAAGAACAAAACTTGTAGGATTAGGAAGGCTGAAACGTCCACAGCCCACAGGGCACAATCAAATATATGAAGTGTGTGTGACAACTGACAAGGTATATACTCCTTGATGCTGTATGGAGGCGTGATCGAACAAGTGGATTTGGGCTGAGCTTGGTCCTTACCAGTGCTACTGCTAAGCCCATCTATATTCCATACCGGGCCTACAGGCTTTGTGTGTGGGTGTTGTAGCAACCTAATCCAATGAAAACTCAAGCCCAATCTAACGGTTTATGATGGATGGGTAGCCCGACTTGGTGCAGCCCAGCCTGGTGTCACATTTGGTGGGCCAAAAACCATCATGGGTAAGCCTAGGCGACCCCTCTCGAGCCGGCAAAAGGGCTTTTCCTAGGGGAAAAAAGTCTACTTTGCCTCCCTCACGTGTGGTGTGAGTGTAAAGTGTATGGGTTGTGTGCGTCTAAAATAAGTTGTACACGATAAAAAAAACTATCACCGGACATATGACCTTTGGCTGTTTCTCCAGGTGGTTTTTCTTTTTTTTTTTAATTTATTTCGACAAAAAAATCTTTGAAAAATCATAGTAAATTATAGAAAAATCATAAAATAGAAAATCTAATTTTGTTGGACTTCACATGAGTAGATCTACACAGTAAACATATGATATGGTATGTTTTACTACAAAATTTTTGCTATAACTTTAGATCTATGCTTTTATGTGATTAATTCATAACTGCAGTTTCTTTGGTCCTATTATGGTGAGATTTTATGGTGGACTAATCATTGTATGCCTGAGATGTATTAAAATTTTCATACTCAATGGATCATATATGACTGAGTTATAGACTTATTCAGATTTATGCTTGTTAAATAGTTAAAAGTGTGTAAAAATATAAATATATTTTCCAAAGATTCAGTCGAAATAAATATAAAATAAAAAAATAAAACCACCTAGAGAAACAACCAGGGAGGTCATATGTCCGATTTGAAAAGATAGGGAAAAGTTATGTTCGGTTTTCTAGTTCATGGAGGAAAAGCTAACTTTTGCGATAGTTGAGGGAGGCAAAGTAGACTTTTTCCTTTCCCAGGCCATGTCTAGCCCAAGCTCAAGCTTTACTGATCAGTACCAAATTTGGAATAAGGGTCTTTTGCGGGAGCTCTAGTTCTGTAAAGCCAGCTCTAGAACACTATATCTACGATAGAACAGTTTTACTTTTTGAGTGTTAGGTTAGTCTCACATCAGAAATTGATGGTGAGACAACACAACATATAAGACAAGATAGCCCTTACATATTAGGCTAGTATTTTGAATCGAGTTAGTCATGAGGTCTTGCTATGTTGTCGGCTCCAGTGAACCCAGGCGACCCGGGCCTAAGGGTTGCCAGTTCACGGGGTATACCGAGGCGTGGTGCAATTGTCATGGCATCTCCCTCTCCCTTGGCAGGGGATTTAGGGGGGCCGGTGGGGTGCAGCACTCGAGGAAGCGAGGTGGGGTGTGGCCAAGCAGGCACGGGGGATGTTGGGGCAAGCATGATGCCGACAGCAAATCGAAGAAGGAAAGAATAAAACAAATCTGATGGTTCAGCAACGGGAAATCGAAGAAGGAAAAAAAATAAAACAAATCAGTATCCTAGCTAATCAGTAGCAGTGATTGGATATTTTTTCCTAACTTACTAAAAGATATGAAAACTCTAGTTTTTGAACACCCGTGAGGAGATCCATTGAATTCATGGATTTGACCTCTAGATTCAGTTTTTTTGGATCTGGATTACGTGGAGGAAAAACGTTTGGCTTGGATTTTATGAACTGAAACTGTTTTTAAAATCTAGAGCTGCTGAAACTCTTTCGAATAGGCCGTAACCCAAACCTACTCCAGATCCCCCAGTGGTTCCATCTGTAGACGCAACCAAGTTAAGCGAGACGAGGTAGTGATAGGAGAGAGAGGGAGTGTGTCAGTGTGTGCTCTTGGTCTTTGCTAGAGACAGAGACAGAGGGAGACAGCGCGCTATATCCTTTCATTCCGATACCCCTACCAAAGTACCTCTCCCTCAAAAAAAAAACATGTAAATCTCGTTTTACGAGGAGTCAAAAGAATCTTAAGTTTAACTAAGTTTCTAGAAGATATTATCTATATTTATATCTTTAATTAGATTTATTATAAAAATATATTCTATAATTAATTTAATGATATTTATTACGTATCATGAACATTAATACTTTGTCATATATATTCAGTCAAAATTAAGAATATTTGACTTCTCATGAAATGAGATTTACAAGTTTTTTAGACGGAGGGAGTACTTAGCAGTAGCTTTCACCATTAGAGGGCTGTCTGGTCTTTACTCGTCATGTGACACAACATCTGCGTCTGAACGGGGGTTGGATACCATATACCAACATCTGCGTCTGAACGGGAGGATTAGGAACCTCCGAGGAAGCTTCTCTTTTCCCTCATCAGCAGCTTTATATAGTACATACACGGAGTACAACGAAAAGGCAGTGACGCTTAAAAGGTACTCCCTCCGTCCCAGAAAAAGTGTCGTTTTAGGTTTTTCAGACATCGTGTTTGACTGTTCGTCTTATTCAAAAATTTTGTGCAAATTATAAAATAAATAAATCATTATTGAAGTATCTCTAATGATAAAATAAGTCATAACAAAATAAATAATATTTATTAAAAAATTTTAAATAAGATGAACGGTCAAATACGATGTCTAAAAAATCTAAAACGACGCTTTATCTGGGACAGGAGGGAGTAAGCATCTAAGCCAAATCTGCCGTCTAGTCTGGCCGTAATGGGTAAGCGTTGCCGAACGCAGTATACTAGTAGTTGAATATAGGTACGAGATTTTCCGAGGTCATCATTAACTACCAAGTGAACTGTCGACACGTGTAGAAGGTCTTAGGGTGTGTTTAGTTGGTGAAAAGTGGGTGAAAAGTTCCTGTAGCACTTTTCGTTGTTATTTGATAAATATTATCCAACCATGAAGTAACTAGGCTCAAAAGATTCATCTCGATATTTACAGACAAACTGTGCAATTAGTTATTTTTTTATCTACATTTAATACTCCATGCATGTATCCAAATATTTGATGTAATAGATGAAAAATAAAATATTTTGGGTTTACATGGAACTAAACAGGCTCCCCTTTGTCGAGTCCTCTGCGTATTGCTGTGCGCTTCAGATTTATGTTGTACGGTGGTGGCACTTCCAAACTATTCCGTCATCTGAATAGTACTGTACCAAAATAATTGATTTGAGCTGCCATACTAGTGGTCAGGCCATGTTCGCTTGGCTGATAAGCCACGACTGAAAGTACTGTTCGCTAATTTATTACGAGAGAAAAATATTGCTGAATGACTGACTGATTTAGCTGATAAGCTCAAGTGAACAGGGCGTGGGATCTTCAATTGATCTTGTTTCTTTTTTTCCTTTTCTTTTTTCGAATCGGTTGATCTTGCTTCTACAGTTCTACTATGTTCTATATTATGTCCTCTAAAGAACGTAGGGTTGGAACATTTGAACAGAACTCTTTCATATAAACTTATGGGGAGGATGAAACGATCACAGGCAAACGAAGAGTTTATGGCAATTTAGTCACAAGGTAAATGGACTGGAGGCGTGAACAAGTAAATTTGGGCTGTGCTTGGTCCTCGCTAGTTGCTGCTGCCAAGCCCACCTGTTCTCTATACCTTTGCTCAAAAAAAATCTGTTTTCTATACCGGGCCTAGTTTTGACTTTAGATACAGGCTGTGTGCGCTCAGTGCTCATTCTGTAGTAACATAAGTTTACCCAAGGAAAACTGAAGCCCAATCAATGTAACGATTTATGTTGGACGGGTAGCCCAACCTATTCCAGCCCGGCCTGGTGTCACATTTAGGGACAAAAAGTAGATCCCAGTGGTTTCATCAGTAGATGCAACCAAATTAAGCGAGACGAGGTAGAACCGTAGACGACCAATTTATCACCAAATAAACGAAGACAAATGTATGCAGGTAGCAGGCGAAAAAGCTCCAGTCCTCAATTAGTGTATCTATATATCTAAAAGGTCTACACATAACTTTTCCAACGAGAATTCAGATCTGAGGCAGAAGTGCCTCTACCTAAGGAGTAAGGACTCACAAAACAAGGTAAGCAAAAGGGGCAGAAGTGAACTAGCAGCTTGGCGATTTTTTTTAAAGGAGATAAATCTCAGCTTTTAATAAAGCTATAAGCCTATAACATTTGGGATACATGACCGAGCTCCGGATGCCAGCTAACAAACTGGACAGAACAAACACTACTCAACCAAGAGCAGCTTTGCAAATTGCAACATAACAACGCTTTGCAGCAGTGAAGATAGGGAGCGCAGACAGACCTGTCGTTGCCATGGCACGAGTGGCAGCAGAGAAGCTCAGCTCAGACCATGGACATGGAATCCGACGCCGCCTTGATGATGTCCATTGCCTCCGGCTCCGGTGGGTGCTGCAGCAGATCGTCGAGCAAGGCGACAGAGAGGGGCGAGCTAGATGTCGAAGCTCTGCTCATATGAGCCAGAGCATGTTGACTTGCATTTGCAAGTCCTCTCCTCGGCATCCAGCATCACCTATCACTCCGCACCAGTACAAGCATCACTGTAGGTCTGCCTGTGCGATATATCGCTCCGCCTATCAGAGCGAAGGAAAGAACGGCCCACCGCATACAGTAATCCACCTCCTTTTGCGAGGGAATCTTATCATTGAGCACTGCTAGGTGCTAAACAACGTTGCACTCTCTCCCTCCGTGGATGCAATTATAGAATTCGTGCAGCTCAAATTTATAGTAAATAGTATTAATGTTTACGTCTCCAAACAAATTTATTATGAAAATATATCCTATAACGAATTCAATGATATTTATTTTATATCATGAATGTTAGTAATTTTTTATATAAATTTAATTAAAGTTTAAACTGTTTAATTTCTTGAAAAATGAGAATTACATTCTTTTATAGACAGAGAAAATACTATGAAACAATAGGTAACTAGCTTTTATTTTTCTCCCGAATTCTGCTTGGATTGCTGGGCGTTGTTATTGGTCGTTCGCGCGTTGATATTTGCTAATGCTAGCAGCTATTGAAGCCTATCTTCAGCCATGTAAAAAAACTAATTAAGAAAAAAAACATCATCAGACATGTAACAAAGAAACTAATGAGAGATATTCACGGGTGGCGGGTGGCCATACGAAGACAAAGAAAGATTAAGGCCCTATTTAGATCCTTTCATCTAAAGTTGAGCCATTAAATTTTAGATCTAAAGTCTCTAAAAAAGTGGCCTAATATTGCCTTGTTGTTTGAACTTATCAGCCATGGTATAATATTTTTTTCTCACAATAAATCAGCTTTAGCCGGTTTATCAGCCACAGAATCATTAGCCGAACCGAAAAACATATTAGACCATTAGACCAAAAAAATAAGCTAAAATAATTTTTCATTTCTTTGGCTAAAAGGCGATTTTGCCACGGAATACGCTCGCCAAACACAAACCACTCGACATTCTTCCTAAACAACCGCGTCCAACCCCTCGCCGCCGCTCGACTAAACTCCCACCACGCCGCACTGGGCCCATCCCACACCCTCGTCATGCACGAGGCGAACACCACGCCTCCGTCGTGCCCCTCAACTTGCTCAGAGCAAGGCTAATAATATAGCCGGTTGTTGGCTATAAGATTTCTTTATGACATTCTCTCAACCCACTCATATAGTAGTTAGCTCTTCACTATTGGTACATGGTTCACTTGTCCCTCTCATAGAGTTTCTTAGTTTTTGTGCCTAAGCCGGCTGTAAGCTTACAACCCGCCTCTCCTCCCTCCTCCACCTCAGCATTTAGCCAGCTTGCAGCCTGCTATTATACTTGCTCTCATGCGGGCCTTCCCCACTTGCCACACAGCCAAGTCCCGCCATGTCCTTTACACACTTAGCATGGTACCCATCTGCCTCCTGGCTCAACCTTTCCCTATGTGCGTGCATCCTCGATGCCACCCTCGTTTCCATCGTCTCCGGATCTTCCTCCTCTGTCTTCCATGCCATCAACATCTCCTGCTCTTGGGGGTTTGACACCAGGAGCGTCACCGCGCTAGATGCCGTACGTCTAGGCCTCGCTGACCTCAACTTCTCCCATGGGGTTGATCTCAGGGACGTCGTGGCGGCCAAGCTGAATAGTCATAGCCCCTAGGGGGAAAAATCTAGATAGCTAGAGGAGTGAATAATCTATTAAAACATTCTCTAAAAAAGCACAACCACTAGAACAAAATAGTTAGTACACATGCTACTCACCACGCCACTATGTCTAATGCACATGCATGTAAATCAACACCTTGTGGCCCTAGATAACCGTGTTTGCTAATCAGAGCTCCCCTCTTAATAGTACGGCTATCTATCCTAAATCCGATCACATACTGTATTGCATCTTCACTTGCAAAACAAAATCCCTAATTATACCTTTACCTTCACTCTGTAGGTGTTGGGTCGAGATGACGGACTAGAGGGGGGTGAATAGTCCTTTCTAAAAAATTTATTGCGTTGGCTAACCGAAACAAGTGCGGAATTAAATCTATCGATCTAGCCAAGACTACACCCCTCCACCTAAGTTCTCTAGCACCTTACAAAGATCCTAATTAAGCAACTAAGGTGCTAAGCTTAGCAAGAGCTCACCTAATCAATTCTAGAGCAAGGTCACACAAACCTATGCACTAGTACTTTGCCAACCGGGGGAGCTCCTACACAACTAGTAAGTAAAAGCACAAAACTTCTAGGCTCACTAGCGATGCTCAATAACAAGGCAACCAATGCCAAATTAGAGAGCGCAAATTACTTAGCTACACAAACTAAGCAATGTGACTAACAAGGTTACACAAACCAAATTAGCCATGCAATGGGTGCTACTTCTATGCTACACAAGCAAGAAGATATCTAGCTAGTTACACAAGCACAACTAGATATGATAGCAACTACACAAGCACAAAGTATATATGTGAAAGTAATACAAGCTTGTGTTTCGGAGATTGCAAACCAACGGGATGAACAAGGTTGACACGATGATTTTTAACCCGAGGTTCACGTGTTTGCCAACACGCTAGTCCCCGTTGAGACAAGCTCTAAGGTTGTCGCCGGTCCTCTTGCTCTTCTCGTTATGGCGATGCACCCACTTGTTGGATCACGCGCTAATTGACTATCAAGAGTCAAACCCTCAGCAGGTGCCGCACATCCACTCACAAGATGGGGATCCTCCAAGCCATGAGCTCTAGCACTTGACCCGGCCGGACCACTTGTCGCCCTTCGCATCTTGCTTTACTAGAGTTGCTCTTCGCGGCTCCCGCGGGGCGAACACAATGCCCCTCACAAAGCTTCTCCGGAGCCTCGTACAATCTTCTTGCGAGCTTCGACGGAGCCTCAAGCCACCAATCCATCTAGGAGGTGGCAACCTCCAAGAGTAACAAGCACCACCGGCTTGTAACTCGAACACCTAGTGCCACTCGATGCAATCCTCACGATGCAACGCACTAGAATCATACTCACTCGCAATCGATTCGCACTCTTGTAAGCACAAGTGAGTTAGAGGCTCTCCTAGCACTCCCAAAGCATGGATACTAAGTCCCAAGGGTGCCAAGCACCAGCCAAGGCCGACCACTACTTCTATTTATAACCCCACAAATGAATATAGCCGTTAGCCCCTTCACTGGCCGTTTTTTGGGGGCACCAGATGCGTCTGTCGCGCAATCAACAGACGCGGCTAGTGTCTGTCACGCAGTCAACAGACGTGGCCAGCATCTGTCGCTCCTCAGCCGCCCGCGATGGATCTTCGCCATGTGTCCACGATTGAACGAGAACCGTTGATTTCCAACAGTCGGCTAACTCCAATGGTCAGCAACACAACACGTCAGACGCGTTGACGCCCACTCACCAGACACGCCCACCAACCCGTCGAACGCGGTCCAAAGAACCATTTTCACGCTCGGTCGACGAACGCGTCAGACGCGCCATTAGCAGACGCTAACGCCAGCGTCTGATGAACAGACAGCGCTACGCCTCCACCGCACATGCTGACGTCAACGGCACCGGATGCTAACGTCCAGCGTCCGACGCAACAGCACCAGTGCGTCTGGTGCTCACTCGCCAGCGCAACGCTGCTAGGGTAAAGCACCAGACGCCGTGCTAGCGTCTGAGGCCAAGCAACCCAGCGTCCGACGCCTGGAAAACAGCGACGATCACCTCCGTGACTTTGCCTTTGGTGCCATCCTTCGGTGCAATGGAAAATCAGCGTTTCATCTCCATGAAAACGCATTGGCTGGTGCTTGGAGTTTGAGCGGTAGAGAGGGTCCCAAACCCATCTCTACCACTCAAACTCCACCTCCTTTGCAAATGTGCCAACACCAACAAGTGTTCACCACTTTGTGCACGTGTGTTAGCATTTTCACAATCATTTTCTTCAAAGGAGTTAGCCACTCAACTTGCCACGCTACTCGATTCTAGCAACGATGCAAAGTTAGATCACTCGAGTGGCACTAGATGACCGATATGCAAACAAGTTTGCCCCTCTTAATAGTACGGCCATCTATCCTAAATCTGGTCATCAACTTCTCTACACACCTATGACCGGTGAAATGGAAATGCCCTTGGTTATACCTTTGCCTTGTGCATTCCACTCCATCTCCTTTGACGTTGATGCAACACATGCACCGACCATATCACAAATGATATGATCCACTTCATATCATCATGTGACCTTGTTGGTCCATCGATCTTGACTTCACTTGCTCTTCCCCGTTGCGTCGGTCCATCGGTGTCAAGTCTTGCTCAAGCTTCACCGCCCCGCGGTCCATCGCTCTAAAGCCTCTGACTTGCCCTTCACACTTGCAACCGGTCCATCAAGCCAAGCCTCATCTTGATCTTTGCCACCTTGGTCACATAACTTCATGTCATGTCTCATATGCAATGAGCTCCTCCATCATCACATGTGCAAGCTTTGCAACATCTCCAAGCCATTTCCACCTTTATGACATATGTTGCTCACACACATGTACCTATGGACTAGTCACCTGTGTATCTCACATAAACACAATTAGTCCACCTAAGGTTGTCACTCAATTACCAAAACCAAACAAGGATCGTTCAGTAGAGTTTTGTTTTTCTCTTTCTTCTTTTCCACTTGAGAGCTTGCTCCAACTAGATTGATCACCCTTCATCCATCTCCAAGCCTTGCTCGTCAATTTGGTGTAGACCTAACCTAGCTTAATCACACATTTAGCAAAAGGTTAGCCCACTAGTTGTCTCAATTACCAAAACCAAACATAGTGTAGGGTCAAGATGGTGGACTAGAGGGGGTGAATAGTCCTTTCTAAAACTTAATCGTACCGGTTAACCAAAATTAATGTGGAATTAAAGCTATCGGTCTAGCCAAAACTACACTCCTCTATCTAAGTTCATAAGCACCTTATAAAGATCCTAAAGAGACAACAAAGGTGCCAGGCTAGCTAGTGCTTGCCTATCCAATTCTAGCTTGCAAGGTCACACAAACCTATGCAACTAGTACTTTAAACAAACCGGGGAGCACCTACACAATCTAGTAAGTAAAAGCACAAAGCCACCTAAGCTCACTAGCAGTGCTCAATAACAAGGCTACACAAGCCAAATTAGAGAGCACAGATTACTTAACTACACAAACTAAACAATGTGACTAACAAGGTTACTCAAACCAAATTAGTCACGCAAGAGCTACTTATATGCTACACAAGCAAGAAAGTAACTAGCAAGCTACACAAGCTAACTAATTACAAGAGCAACTACACAAGCACAATGTATATGAATGTAAATACAAGCTTGTGTAAAGGGGATGCAAACCAACGGGAAGACAAGGATGAAACGGTGATTTTTATCCCGAGGTTCACTAGGTTGCCACCAAGCTAGTCCCCATTGTGTCGACCGCTCACTTGGTGGTTCAGCGGCTAATTGGCATCACCCGCCAAGCCTACACGTAGGGCACCGTAAGAACCTACCCACAAGTGAGGGTAGTTCAATGACACGCTCAACTAGAGTTGCTCTTCGCGGCTCCCGCGGGGCGAGTACAACACCCCTCACAATTACTTCTCCGGAGCACCGCACAATCTTCTTTGCGTGCTTCGACGGAGACCACCACCAAGCTGTCTAGGAGGTGGCAACCTCCAAGAGTAACAAGCACCACCGGCTTGCAACTCGAACACCTAGTGCCACTCGATGCAATCTCACAATGCAACACACTAGAATCACACTCACTCGCAATCGATTCGCACTCTTACAAGCACAAGTGAGTTAGAGGGCATCCAAGCACTCCTACACAAGTCACATAGGCATGAGGGTGCTCCGCAACCAGCCCAAGGCTGACTAAGGCTCCTATTTATAACCTCACGAACAAATAGAGCCGTTACCCCTTCACTGGACATTCTGCAAACTGATCGGACGCGTCCGATCACCTCCACGCTGCCACATGTCTCCTTAAAATGAAAGTAGCCGTTGGCGCCCAACGGCTCTCTGCTGCGCACGCTGTCACACACGATCGGACACGCAGCTTGAAAATGACCGGACGCAGGTGAGGCAGCGTCAGGTCGAGTCTAGAGAGCTCCCAGAGCCGTCCTGGACCGACTGGACGCGTCCAGTCCTCCTGACCGAACACGGCCAGCGTCAGGTCACACACCACCACGCGTACACCTCCACTGACCGGACGCTAAATAGTGTTCTGCCTGTGTCCGGTTACCTCCTCGAACTTGAGTCTGGTCACGTGCCTCAGCTGATCACGTCTGGCTAGAATACCGGACGCGTTCGGTACTGATATCAGATGCGTCCGGTCACGTAGGGAACACTGCTGCCTAAGTCAGATACCAGACGCATTCGGTCACCCCGTGACTAGCGCCTTCAACACCTTTTCTTCGCCAACTTCTTCTCCTTTGCAAATGTGCCAACACCACCAAGTGAACACCACCTTGTGTATGTGTGTTAGCATTTCACAAATATTTTTCCAAAGGAGTTAGCCACTCAACTTGCTATGCCACTCGATCCTAGCAACAATGCAAAGTTAGATCACTCGAGTGGCACTAGATGACCGATATGCAAACAAGTTTGCCCCTCTTAATAGGACAACCATCTATCCTAAACCCGATCATCAACTTCTCTACACACTTATGACCGGTGAAATGAAATGCCCTAGGTTATACCTTTGTCTTGCGCATCCTATCCATCTCCTTCAATGTTGATGCAACACATGCACCAACCAATCACAAATGATATGATCCACTTCATATCATTATGTGACCATATTGGTTCATTGATCTTGACTTCACTTGCTCTTCATCGTTGCGTCGGTCCATCGGCACCAAGTCTTTGCTCAAGCATCCCGCCACGCGGTCCAGCGCTTCAAAGCCTCCGACTTGCCCTTCACTCTTGCAACCGGTCCATCAAACCAAGTCTCATCTTGATCTTGTCCACCTTAGTCACATGACTCCATGTCATGTCTCATATGCAATGAGCTCCTTCATTACATATTCACCAGTGGACTAATATCCTGTGTATCTCACATTTAAACACATTAGTCCACCTGGGTTGTCACTCGATTACCAAAACCAAACTAGTGACCTTTCACATAGGGCTTCGCTAGGCCGAGCTAGAATGACACCAGCAAATATGCCCCATAGGAACTTTCGACCATGGAGGACCACGCTGGGAGCCCGCTGGAGCCCAGGTCGACCACCACCAAATTCAGGCAAATCCGGTAGACAATGCGCAGATCCGGCCAAATTCGGCATGGATCTGGCCATCCACAGAGCAAAGTAGACGATGGACCAAGGGAAGGGTATGGGGTAGGGGAGATGAAACGAGAGGACCAGAGGGAGAAGTAGGGGAGGGGCTTCGTGCAGCAGTCACCGCTTCCCGACGGTAACATGCCGCCACCGCCACCTGCGTCGTCGTCGATCGAGGCAACGGCGGTGACCATCCGAGCTTGCGAAGGTGGTGAAAGATGGGGGGAGGTGCAATCGCCCCCATATCGCCTCTCCGAGATGACGTGGGGGTCAGGAGTCAATTTCTTTCCATCGAGTCCTCAGAGCTAAACATGGTGGTGGGGTCCACATGTTCACTTCAATTGTTTAAATGTATTCTAGGGAAAAAATCAATTCTACATAAATTACCAGCATATTTTGAATTATTCATCGCATAGCACTACAAAAAATGAAATGGAGGCATAAAGCATAATTGCACTTTCAAAGATAAAACTTGTAGGTTCCACAGCTAAGGAGCTGTTCGGCTGATGGTTTTTGTGGGTGATAAGCCGACTGATGCTGTTTTATTGTGAGAGAAATTAATGTACCATGACTGATAAGTGGACTGATAAGTTCAAGCGAACAGGGCGTAATATGGCAATTTTCGCACTCATAACATCTACAAAATCCTTGACATATTGCTCTCCATGAGGCGGACTTGCCATTATGCCGGGTATTCCCGGGCACACCCAACCCCCTTTTAAGGAAGTAGTTATTAGTAGTTTTTTTTGAGAAATATTAGTAGGTATATACACATGAATAATATATATAGTTAAGCTTCAAAATTACTACACAACCCACTCAGCACCCACCTGGCCCATTTACCTATCACACCCACGTATTCCCCACCGACCACACTTGACGGCCCAGGCTTCAGTGCCATCTAGCCTTTCCTCAATCGCTAATGTTTGGTCACGGGCGTCCAACCCCATCGACGTTGTATTTTCTGGGCCTGCTGAAAGTCCCTAGTTTGGTTTTGGCTAATTGATGAAACCTAGGACTAACCTTTGTATCTAAGTGGATGATTTAGATAAAGGTGGTCATTGAATATGAGACATGACATTGACTCATATGACCAAGATGGTGAAGACCAAGATGATGCTTGGCTCGATGGACCGGTTGTGAAGGTGAAGGGCTAGTCGAGGCTTCGAAGCGAAGGACCATGCGATGGTGAAGCTTGAGCAAGACTTGGCGCCGATGGACCGATGCAACGGTGAAGAGCAAGTGAAGTCAAGGTCGATGGATCGAGACGGTCATGTGATGATATGAAGTGGATCATATCATTTGGAGAAACAAAATGGGCTCAAGGCAAAGGTATAACCATAGGGCCATTTTGTTTTACACTCAAGACACCATAGAGGGTGTGAGTAGTTTAGGATCGATAGTCGAACTATCAAGAGGGGAAGTCTTATCGGTTATTCGACGCATGGGTGCCACTAGGTGAATTCATGAAGTGCATTGCATGTAGGGCCTAGTGAGCTAACTGGAAAACCTTTGAAAATGTTTGAGAAAAAGCTAACACACAAGCACATGGAGATGTACACTTGATGGTGTTGGCACATTTGCAAAGGTGGCGTTGGTCGCGCTGTGGTTTGCGGATAGAGAGGGGTTTGGGTTCCTCGCTCCCTCCCGCCGAGGGTGCGAGCGCGGGATTCAGGCGATTTCGGGGAAATGAAATGCCTATTTTCCACTACGCCGGAAGTCGGAAAAGAAACGGAGGCGAACGGAGGTCACTGAGGTGACCGGACGCTGCACCGGACGCGGTCACGGTGTGACCGGACGCGTCCGGTCAGTATAGCGCAGCAGTCAGGCGCGCGGGTTAGGGTTTGCAACCGGCGCGTCCGGTCACTCGCGGGACCGGCGCGTCCGGTCAGGCACCCTGAGGTTTTTTGCAGTTTCGCAAGGACGATCGGACGCGGTGCGCGTCCGGTCACACACGATCGGACACGTCCAGTCGTCAAAGGAGCTTACTAGACTCCGACCGGACGTGGTCACTGTCGCGTCCGGTCGTTGCGAGGAGCGCGTCCGGTCATTGCTTCGCGGGCGCGCGGTACTGTGCGACCGGCGCGTCCGGTCGGTTGAGCTGCGCGTCCGGTCATCACGTTTGACCGTTAGCGCGCAGTGACCGTTGGAGGATCTAACGGTCGCGTTTGAAATCGGTGGACACGTGGACGTCGTAGGGCGACCGGACGCGGTGAAGCGCGTCCGGTCGTCCCGAAAAAATGGACAGTGGAGTTGCAATGGCTCTATTTGTTTGGGATGCTTATAAATACTTGTTGGCCGGCCCTTGGGGAGGTCTCTTGGCATTTCTAACACTCTTGTGCATCCTTGGAGCTAGAGCTACTCCTCCCACTCATCTCTCTTGCTTGTTTGCAAATCAAAGGTGAGATTGAGTGATCCAAAAGTGCATTGCATAGCTTGAGGGCATCTAGTGGCACTTGTGGGTGGTTTAGCCGGTGGATTTCTTGTTACTCTTGGAGAGTACCGCTCCTAGCCAGCTTGGAGATTGTTGGAGGCGTTGGCAAGAGAAGGTGATTGTTCTTGGCCACCTCCGGTTGATTGTGAGAGGTTCTTGTGCTTTCCTCGGCGGGACGCCAAAAGCAACTCTAGTGGAATCCGCGTGTCATTGAGTTACCTCACTTGAGAGTGGTGTCTTGCGGTGCCTTGCGGGGCGTGCCTTGAGGGGCAAGTGACTTGAGGGTCACACCGAGGAACCATCTAAGTGTGGGTCGACACAACCGGTGACGTAGCTTGTCGGTGCACAAGTGAAACACCGGGTGAACAAAAATATTGTGTCTCTTGTCTCCCGGTGATTGGTCTTCATATTATGTTGTTGTCAATATTGATTGATTGTATATCATCTTGGTGATTGGCAACATCTTCACTCCACCGTCGGTATAAGAATCATAATCCTCTCTTGCACTTACTTTTACTAGATTATCTTGTGTAGCTCTAGTCGTAGCTTTGCTAGTAGTTTTGTTTAGCTTGTTCTCTAGTGTAAGATTAGTGACATAGCTCTTGTGTGAACTAGAGATCATAATCTACTAGACTTGTGGATAGGAGGCTTGCATCACAACCTTTGGCTAAGCAAAACTCGCTTTACGCCATTTGTTGTTCTAACAAGTTTGCTTAGTGGTTCTTGTAGAATTTTTTATAGGCTATTCACCCCCCCTCTAGCCATCTAGGACCTTACAAGTGGTATCGGAGCCGTGGTCACCGTTTTAATCAAGGCTTAACATCCTTCGGTGTGAAAAAATGGCTCAAATTGTGTTCAACCATGTTGGGGGCAAGCCACCGTTCTTTGATGGTGTTAGTTCTTTTGCTCATTGGAAGAGAAAAATGACAATGTACCTTGGTTCTATTCATGAGAGAGTATTGCAAGTCACCGAGAATGATTTTGCTATCATTGATCCCGATCATCTCACCGATGAAGATAGAGCAAATAGAACATGCAATAGAATGGCTCTCAATACACTTTACAATGGTATTGATACAAAAGTATTTGAGGGCATCAAGGATTTAGAATTGGCTAGTGAAGTATGGACAAGGTTGAGTGAGACATATGAAGGCACTAAGGTTGTGAAGAGTGCCAAGCTATATGGGCTCAAGAGTGAGTTTGAGAACTTCAAGAAAAAGGATGATGAAACAATCATTGAAATGTTTCATAGATTGCAAGTGATAGTCAATGATCTCAAGAGCTTAGGGCACAAGACTCAAGATCAAGATTTTTGTCACAAGTTCTTATTGAGCTTACCTAGAAGATTCAAGATGTTGATCATGATGTTGCAAAGAGATGGGCTTGAAGCAATGAAGCCAAATGATTTGCTTGGTGAAGTATTGACCTATGACAAATATGATCAAGATGTTGATGACAAGGAGAAGGTGGAAGATGAGAAGAAAAAAAGACCGTAGCATTTAATGCCACCTCCTCCAAGGGCAAAGCCATCATCATTGAAGAAGAAGAAGACAACAATGAAGATGGGGAATTTGAAATTGATGATGAGGCACTTGCTCTTGTAGTCAAGAAGATGGGTCACATGTTCATCAAGAGAAGAGGCTTTAAGAAGAGAAATGACAACTTCAAAAGAAATGAGCAACAAAGAAAGTGCTTTAATTGTGATAGCACCGAGCACCTTCAAGCGGAATGTCCTTATGATAAGAAGAAGAACAAAAAGGACAAGTTTGAGAAGAAGAAGAAAGAGGCCAAGATGACATTCAAGAAAGGCAAAAATGGTGCCTATGTGATCACTTGGGAAAGTGAAGATAATGAAGAAGAAGAAGAATCATCCAACAAGGCTTTTGCTTCCATTGCTATCAACAAGAAGCCATCACTATTTGATTCATCCTCTTCATGCTTCATGGCTAAAGAAGCTAAGGTATTATATGATGAGAGTGATGATGAAAGTGAAATGGAATATGCTCATGATAATGATAATGATAATGAAAATGATGATGATGAACCAACTAAAGAACAACTATATGACTTGATGCAACAAACTAGAGACATAGCCATTGCCAAGGACAAAGAGTGTAAGAAGCTTTCAATGAAAGTAGCAATACTTGAGAAAGTTCTTAGTGAGCTTAAGACCACTCATGAGAGTCTAGTGGAAGACCATGAGGATCTTGATAAGGCTCATTCCAAGCTTGAAAAAGCTCACTCATTGCTCCTTGAGCAACAAGCAAAGAAGGAGGTTGTTGTATCATGTGATATAGGTGTTACATGTGATATAATTGATGAATCCTTTAATGAACCTATCATCATGTCAAATGATAACCCTTCTTGTAGCTCTTCATCCACCACCACTAACTCTACCTCCACTACTAGTGATGGTTTCACTTGTGATGCCTCACTAATGGTTGAGAATGAGACTCTCAAGAGAGAGGTGGATGAGCTCACTCACGCCCTAGGCAAGGCCTATGGTGGTGAGGCCCGCTTGCTTAAGTGCTTGGGTAGCCAAAGGTTCTCTCTTAACAAAAAGGGATTGGGCTACACCCCCAAGAAAGGCAAGTCGGCCTTTGCAACTCCAAAGCCTAGCTTTGTGAAGGGCAATGGTCGGTTTTGCAATAGATGCAAGCAAGTTGGGCACCTAGAGCATAATTGCAATAAAAAGAACCAAAGCAAGAACCTTGTTAATGCTATACCTTTTGATTCTTGCTATGTGCTTACCAAGGGTGTGAAGGGTGTGCAAGCTAAGTTTATTGGTACACCAATTGTGGGCCCAAAGAAGAAGGCTATTTGGGTACCAAAGAGCTTAGTTACTAACCTACAAGGACCCAAGCAAAAATGGGTACCTAAACTTCATTGATTTGCTTGTAGGTCAATTACAAAGCCGGAGGAAGGCATTGGATTATTGATAGTGGGTGCACTCAACACATGACCGGTACATCAAGAATGTTTGACTCAATCAATGACAATGATAGTGGTGTTGATTCTATCACATTTGGCAATAACAAGAAAGGCAAGGTTATTGGCTTGGGCAAGATTGCAATATCAAATGACATGAGTATCTCCAATGTGTTGCTAGTTGAAAGCTTGGATTTCAATCTTCTATCCGTGGCACAAATATGTGATCTAGGCTACAAATGCATTTTTGGGGTTGATGATGTGGAAGTTATTAGTATGGATGGTTCAAATATGGCATTCAAGGGCTTTAGATATGAGAATCTCTACCTAGTTGACTTCAATGCTAGAGAAACTTCGTTGACAACTTGCTTAGTCTCAAAATCAAGCATGGGTTGGCTTTGGCATAGAAGGCTTGGTCATGTTGGCATGAAACAATTGAAGAAGCTTACAACTCACAATCTTGTCAATGGTTTGAAAGATGTTGAATTTGAGAAGAATAAGCTTTGTAGTGCATGTCAAGCCGGGAAGCAAGTTGGAAGCTCACATCCAAAGAAGAGTACAATGAGCACATGCAAAGCATTTGAGTTGATGCACATGGATCTTTTTGGACCAACAACATATACAAGCATAGGCGGCAACAAGTATGGCTTTGCCATAGTGGATGACTTCACAAGATTCACATGGGTATTCTTTCTTAGTGACAAAAGTGAAGTGTTTGACACCTTCAAGACATTTCTCACTAGAGTTCACAATGAGTTTGAGATTAGAATCAAGAAAGTGAGAAGTGACAATGGAAGTGAGTTCAAGAATACAAGAATTGAAGAACTTTGTGATCATTATGGTATTGGACATCAATTCTCGGCCAAGTACACTCCACAATCAAATGGCCTAGTTGAGAGGAAGAATAGAACATTGCTTGATATGGCTAGATCAATGCTTCATGAGTACAATGTGAGTCAATCATTTTGGGATGAAGCAATCAATACCGCTTGCTACTACATCAATAGACTATATTGTCATCCATTGCTAGAGAAGACCCCATATGAGCTACTTCATGGAAGAAAGCCCAATATTTCTTATTTTAGGGTTTTTGGTTGCAAATGCTATATCTTGAAGAAAGGCACTAGATTGGGGAAGTTTGACAAGAGATGTGATGAGGGGTTTCTACTTGGTTATTCAACTACAAGCAAAGCTTATAGAGTTTGGAACAACTCAAGTGGCATTCTAGAAGAAGTCCATGATGTGCAATTTGATGAAACCAATGGGTCACAAGATGAAGAAGAAAATCTAGATGATATTGGTGGAACTCTATTAGTGGAAGCAATGAAGAACATGGACATTGGAGACATTAGAGCAAAGCAAGTAATTGATATTCAAGATGATGATAAAGATCAAGTGCTCAATTCACCATTCAAGCTAGTTAGTGACTCTCAAGTGCAAGATCATGGTGCTAGTTCTTCTCATCAAGATACATCAAGTGATCAACCAAGCTCAAGCAATCAAGTGCAAGTACTCCAACCACAACATGTTGCAAGAGATCACCCCATTGATAGTGTTATTGGTGATATTAGAAGTGGTGTGCAAATAAGATCAAGATTGGCTATGTTTTGTGAGCATGCATCATTTGTGTCAACCATAGAACCAAAGAAGATAGAAGAAGCTTTGAGGGATGCCGATTGGATCATGGCTATGCAAGAAGAGCTTAACAATTTCACAAGAAATGATGTTTGGGAGTTGGTAGAAAGGCCAAATGACTACAATATGATTGGAACCAAGTGGGTATTCAAAAACAAGCAAGATCAAGATGGCATTGTAGTGAGAAACAAAGCAAGACTAGTTGCTCAAGGTTACACTCAAGTTGAAGGTCTTGACTATGATGAGACATATGCTCCTGTGGCAAGATTGGAGGCAATAAGGATTCTATTGGCTTATGCTTGTGCACACAACATCAAACTATATCAAATGGATGTCAAAAGTGCATTTCTCAATGGAATTATCAATGAGTTAGTCTTCGTTGAGCAACCGCCCGGATTTGAAGATGACAAGAAACCCAACCATGTGTACAAGTTGAAGAAGGCTTTATATGGCTTAAAGCAAGCACCTAGAGCATGGTATGAGAGGCTAAGGGATTTCCTTCTCTCTAAGGGATTCAAGATGGGCAAGGTTGATACAACTCTATTCACCAAGAAGATTAGGAATGATCTATTCATAGTGCAAATATATGTTGATGACATCATCTTTGGATCAACCAATCAAGCTTATTGTGAAGAGTTTGGTGCTATGATGGCCAAAGAGTTTGAAATGTCTATGATTGGTGAACTTAGCTACTTCCTTGGTCTCCAAGTAAAGCAATTGAAGAATGGGACATTTGTGAGTCAAGGGAAATACATAAGGGACATGTTGAAGAAGTTTGGAATGCAAGATGCAAAGCCAATTTCAACTCCAATGGGTACAAATAGCAATTTAGATAGTGATCTTGATGGTAATATGGTGAATCAAAAGGAATATCGGTCTTTGATTGGAAGTCTACTCTATGTCACCGCATCAAGGCCGGATGTCATGTTTAGTGTTTGCATGTGTGCTAGATATCAAGCCTCACCTAGAGAGAGTCATCTCACGGCCGCAAAGAGAATATTGAGGTACTTGAAGCAAATAAGAGATGTTGGACTATGGTATCCCAAGGGGTCAAAGTTTGAATTAATTGGATATTCGAACTCCGACTATGGGGGTTGCAAGATCAATAGAAAGAGCACAAGTGGCACATGTCAATTACTTGGAAGATCACTTGTGTCATGGTCCTCAAAGAAACAAAATAGTGTGGCAATCTCTACCGCCGAAGCCGAATATGTGAGTGCGGGGAGTTGTTGTGCACAATTGCTATGGATGAAATCAACTTTGAAGGATTATGGCCTCAACTTCAAGAATGTGCCATTGCTATGTGATAATGAGAGTGCAATCAAGATGATACAAAACCCGGTTCAACATGGAAGAACAAAGCATATTGACATAAGACATCATTTCATTAGAGATCATCAACAAAAGGGAGATATTGCCGTTGAGAGTGTTGGCACCGATGATCAACTTGCCGACATTCTAACTAAGCCACTTGATGAAAAGAGGTTTTGCAAGCTAAGGAATGAATTGAATATTCTTGATTTCTCAAACATGAGTTGAATGCACCCCACTCACTTATTGACATGCCTCTCCTTCGACATTGCAAGGTAAAGTTGATTGACATGTCATTCATCCTATGCTAAGGACTTGCTAGAGCATGTAGACATAATAAGTGGTATGCATGAGCATTCATGATAAATCAAATGAATTTGATGGATATATGTTACCACTATTGCCTCTTGTTTGTTTTGATCTAGTGGTGGCATATGACATGTTTGTGAGCTTGCACACCTAGTGTTGAATCTAGAAGATTTACTATAAGTGTTTAATTCAACATAGGCAAGATAACCCTTATTATGAGGTGTGAAGAAGCTTGTCTTTGGTTCAAATCGAATTAAATATCTTTGGCAAGTGTTCTAGGTTGAACCAAATTTGATAAATTTTAACCTACTCCATCAAACTTTTTCTTCTCTCCACAATTTGATCCCATTTTTGGGTAAGTTGTTGACAAAGGGGGAGAGAAAAAGATGATTCAACATGATAAAGGGGTAAATAAAATTTTTGATGCACACAAGTAGGGGGAGCAAGCTCATAAACAAAGTTGTTGCATTTGTTTGTGCATTTTCATATGACTTGCTCATTGCACATGTATTTAAATTTAATATACATGCTTGTGTGGTGCAATGCTAGTATAGAACTTGGATGATGAAATGATCTACTAGCATGCATAGGAATAGTTTTACTTGTGGTATCTAGACATGCCTAAGTTTTTTTTACAAGTGGTCCAAGAACCCTTACATATAATGTTGATCTCACGGGGTTCTTGAGTTTTATTGGATGTCTAGTTACTTCGTGATGCTAAGGAAGGTGTAAAAGGCAACTCCGATTGGTATCACGCTTCAAAGGTCCATTTCTTACACCTTAGCATCATTTTGGTAGAATTACTCTCCCAACACTTCTATCCATGCATATGTGCAAAGCTTTCAATCCAAACTCTATGCACATATGTAGGGGGAGCTAATGCTACCAAAACCGAGCTTGTGATAGTTGTCCAAACTTTACTCATGAGCAAAATGATTGGACAAGTATGACAAGTTCAAAAACTTTTATTATCAAAATCATCTTTGTGAGGGTTGTCATCAATTACCAAAAAGGGGGAGATTGAAAGTCCCTAGTTTGGTTTTGGCTAATTGATGAAACCTAGGACTAACCTTTGTATCTAAGTGGATGATTTAGATAAAGGTGGTCATTGAATATGAGACATGACATTGACTCATATGACCAAGATGGTGAAGACCAAGATGATGCTTGGCTCGATGGACCGGTTGTGAAGGTGAAGGGCTAGTCGAGGCTTCGAAGCGAAGGACCATGCGATGGTGAAGCTTGAGCAAGACTTGGCGCCGATGGACCGATGCAACGGTGAAGAGCAAGTGAAGTCAAGGTCGATGGATCGAGACGGTCATGTGATGATATGAAGTGGATCATATCATTTGGAGAAACAAAATGGGCTCAAGGCAAAGGTATAACCATAGGGCCATTTTGTTTTACACTCAAGACACCATAGAGGGTGTGAGTGGTTTAGGATCGATAGCCGAACTATTAAGAGGGGAAGTCTTATCGGTTATTCGACGCATGGGTGCCACTAGGTGAACTCATGAAGTGCATTGCATGTAGGGCCTAGTGAGCTAACTGGAAAACCTTTGAAAATGTTTGAGAAAAAGCTAACACACAAGCACATGGAGATGTACACTTGATGGTGTTGGCACATTTGCAAAGATGGCGTTGGTCGCGCTGTGGTTTGCGGATAGAGAGGGGTTTGGGTTCCTCGCTCCCTCCCGCCGAGCGTGCGAGCGCGGGATTCAGGCGATTTCGGGGAAATGAAATGCCTATTTTCCACTACGCCGGAAGTCGGAAAAGAAACGGAGGCGAACGGAGGTCACTGAGGTGACCGGACGCTGCACCGGACGCGGTCACGGTGTGACCGGACGCGTCCGGTCAGTATAGCGCAGCAGTCAGGCGCGCGGGTTAGGGTTTGCAACCGGCGCGTCCGGTCACTCACGGGACCGGCGCGTCCGGTCAGGCACCCTGAGGTTTTTTGCAGTTTCGCAAGGACGATCGGACGCGGTGCGCGTCCGGTCACACACGATCGGACGCGTCCGGTCGTCAAAGGAGCTTACTGGACTCCGACCGGACGCGGTCACTGTCGCGTCCGGTCGTTGCGAGGAGCGCGTCCGGTCGTTGCTTCACGGGCGCGCGGTACTGTGCGACCGGCGCGTCCGGTCGGTTGAGCTGCGCGTCCGGTCATCACGTTTGACCGTTAGCGCGCAGTGACCGTTGGAGGATCTAACGGTCGCGTTTGAAATCGGTGGACACGTGGACGTCGTAGGGCGACCGGACGCGGTGAAGCGCGTCCGGTCAGTTTCGACCGGCGCGTCCGGTCGTCCCGAAAAAATGGACAGTGGAGTTGCAACGGCTCTATTTGTTTGGGATGCTTATAAATACTTGTTGGCCGGCCCTTGGGGAGGTCTCTTGGTATTTCTAACACTCTTGTGCATCCTTTGAGCTAGAGCTACTCCTCCCACTCATCTCTCTTGTTTGTTTGCAAATCAAAGGTGAGATTGAGTGATCCAAAAGTGCATTGCATAGCTTGAGGGCATCTAGTGGCACTTGTGGGTGGTTTAGCCGGTGGATTTCTTGTTACTCTTGGAGAGTACCGCTCCTAGCCGGCTTGGAGATTGTTGGAGGCGTTGGCAAGAGAAGGTGATTGTTCTTGGCCACCTCCGGTTGATTGTGAGAGGTTCTTGTGCTTTCCTCGGCGAGACGCCAAAAGCAACTCTAGTGGAATCCGCGTGTCATTGAGTTACCTCACTTGAGAGTGGTGTCTTGCGGTGCCTTGCGGGGCGTGCCTTGAGGGGCAAGTGACTTGAGGGTCACACCGAGGAACCATCTAAGTGTGGGTCGACACAACCGGTGACGTAGCTTGTCGGTGCACAAGTGAACACCGGGTGAACAAAAATATTGTGTCTCTTGTCTCCCGGTGATTGGTCTTCATATTGTGTTGTTGTCAATATTGATTGATTGTATATCATCTTGGTGATTGGCAACATCTTCACTCCACCGTCGGTATAAGAATCATAATCCTCTCTTGCACTTACTTTTACTAGATTATCTTGTGTAGCTCTAGTCGTAGCTTTGCTAGTAGTTTTGTTTAGCTTGTTCTCTAGTGTAAGATTAGTGACATAGCTCTTGTGTGAACTAGAGATCATAATCTACTAGACTTGTGGATAGGAGGCTTGCATCACAACCTTTGGCTAAGCAAAACTCGCTTTACGCCATTTGTTGTTCTAACAAGTTTGCTTAGTGGTTCTTGTAGAATTTTTTATAGGCTATTCACCCCCTCTAGCCATCTAGGACCTTACACCTGCACAATGCATAGGCCCAATAGACGTGCTTTTCCCCCACTTGCACTCGCATCTGGCTGTCGGGCGTCACCGCGCATCCCTGCCGCACTTTGCCCTACGCGCGCCCCTTCCCCCACCGCGCGCCCGTCCCCCGCACATGCCGTGTCCTTTCCCCTGCCACGCCGCGCCACCATCCTGTGGCTCATCCCTATCCACCAGCGCGCCACCATCCAACTTGCCCATCGCGACCATGGCGGGCACCAAGCCACTACCACCCCGATGCCACTAGGAGGAAGTCAGCGCCTTGCCGGACTTCCTCTTTCGTGGCCATCCGAGGATTCCGCAGCAGGAAGAGGAGGCCTGCGCATGCTGGGCCGTTTGCCCTCGACATTCCACCTGGACCCGAGCTTGCTGGCTACCGCAGTCTCCCACCAAGTAGGCCATGGCCGCAGTTGACGCCGTGTTTCAAGCGTTTTAAGGGTTTTATCTGAATGTTGCAAAAATCGATCTGGGATATTGCATATGTTGCAATGGTAATATATGCATGTTGCAAGCTTTGTTCTAATTGTTTCATGTGTTTCAGACGTCTATTTCAAATGTTTTATCTGGATGTTTCAAAAGTAGATCTTGGTGTTGCCATGTTGCAGTGGCTACACATGCTTGTTTCAAGCGTATATTTTAAATGTTTCATCTGTTTTGGACTTATGTTGCAAGTGTTTCATCTGGATGTTTAAAAAGTAGATCGGGTGTTGTAGGCGACCGTCCACCTACTGCTGCTGCTTAGGCGCCGCCGTGGTTCACGTGTCGGCGCCTGAGGCCTGCAGACGCCTTCGCGGGCGGGGCAAGTGGGCGTGGGTCGTGGTTACGCTGTGTGGATGTAGGTCACGGTTCCGCTGTGCAGACGCGGGATGGGCGTGGTTCCACCATGCGAGGCGCGGGATGGGTGCAGGCCACAGTTTCAGACGGTGGCGATGGTTGGAAACGGGACGGAGTGTGTGGGATACGATGCATGCACGAGGCGCGAGAGCTGCGTCTAGATGCTGGCCTGGCTATCCTTACCCTTCCTCAATCCCACGTTCTGCTCTGTTCCTTCTGATACTTAGCTGTCTCTACGTGCCGTTGCGAGTCTGGAAGATTGCGAGAGGTCGAACCGTTGAAGAGGGAACCCTAGCGACTCTGTCGATCCTGGCCACCGCCGACTCGGCACAATGGCACCCCCGCACGGCAGCACCCTATTGCCCTAGGGGTGGATCCTCCAGCTGACAGGGGCCCTCGGCTGTCCACCCAACATAACAACGCTCGCTGCTCGGCCTCAAAGGCATTGCCTGCAGCACGGCCGCTGCCCGCCGATAGCTAGCCTAGCCAGGAGGCCACACACCCACAAGACAGCTCGAAGTGAAGCCCGGAAAGATTTTGAATGTTCAATTTGTTTTCTATCTTAATCAAAATCATAGGTAAAATCTGAAATTCTTTTTGGTCTTTGCTTAGGCATTCCCAATTCTGAAATCGTGGCTTCGGCTCTTCATCATGCCATCACTACTTTTGGGCACCGTGGAACAAAAAAACTGTTCGTGGTGTGAAAGCTGGTAAAGCGGCGAAGCGTGTAATGCTCACGACTTTTGTCTGTGGTTCTCTCTGCACATGCCCTAGTATTCTAGTTGAGAGCAGGAGGGAAGCAACTCGCAAGGGCTCAAGTTTAGTCATGTTACATCGGATATTTGAATACTAATGTGGAGTACTAAATATAGATTAATTACAAAACTAATTGCATATATTAAGACTAATTTGCAAGATGAATCTATTAAGCCTAATTAGTCTATGATTTAACAATATGGTGCTACAGTAAACATGTGCTACTGATAGATTAATTAAGTTTAATAGATTCGTCTCGTAAATTAGTCACAGCTTCTGTAATTGTTTTATTATTAATATCAAACACCCAGTATGACACCCATGTAACATCCGAGTGACACCTTCTAAATTTTAGTCACTGCATCCAGACACCTGAGTCATTTGGCCATTTGGGGTGCAGAGCTACTAGGGCTAAAAAAAGGGAAATCATTTATTTGGGCATGATTGCCTCGCCCAATTTGTTTCCCCTAACAAATCAAATCGCCAGCATAACAGACAATAGAGAGAAACGAAGACAAGAGAACGGACAGCCTCGACTCGTTCCTCTCCCTCCTACTTCGCCATCTCCATTTCACATCACGCAGCATCCAGTAATTTAGCTGTCACATGAAAGAATGGCAAATGAGTCGAAGGAATCCAGGCGAGCGGTCGCCTTGCTTTTGCTTTCCCTGCTCGCTCTCGGTCGGCCTCGCATGTGCACATGTTTGCCACTCAAGTCAGGACAGCCGGCGGCCGCGCGCGTTGCCGCGTTGCCTTTGCTCGTTCGGCAAGGACGATTCGCTCTCCACGCGACTGACAGTGACTCAACAACAGTATCTTCTAATCCGGGCATATTAATGGTCAATAAATCGAATCGACGCCCAGCTCCCTGCTGCAACCGCTGATCAAACTAATGCGACTTGGAGTACCTTCCCGAGTACTGCCAAGTACTACTTACGACCATATAGAGAGTACAAGATCAACACAAGTAACCGGTGTTCTAGAACTAGCTAGGAGAAGGACCGAAGAAAAAAAAATGGCTCATGCTCATGATTTCCTTCAAACGTTCCCTCTGATTTTTTTTTCTTAAGTCACTCTCAACTTTCCAAGTACGAGTCTAAAGTTGCCATTGCGGGAAAGAAAAGTCTAAAGTAGGATGATCTCAGAACTTTTAACAACACCAGAACTTCTGGTGCCAGGGAGACAGGGTGATGGTGCATATCTGGGACATTTAATTATTTGCCACTCTTAGCCATGGTCAATTAATCCCTCTCACATCCACTTCTCTCACGTGGGTGGCAAATCTGTTGCCACTCTCCCTAAATAGTGGCAATTCGTTAATTATTCCGCATATCTATCTCTGTTGAATATGCTCTGATTTCAAATCAAAAGGAAACAAAAGGCATCTTTGTCATCATCAATCCATCGAGGCCACGCCACCGTAAGTTTGCTGCATCTTGCAAACAGAAGTTCATATGAAGACAAGTATGAATTATGATCCAGTTTGAACCATTATGGCCAAGTACACATGACGCATTGATATGTCAAGATGCTTGGCTACTGTCGCAAATAGTTTTTTTTTTGACGACACTAGGGTCATGTTTAGTTTCCAAAAATTTTCAAGATTCTCCATCACATCGAATGTTTGGACATATGCATGAAGCATTAAATGTAGACGAAAAAAACTAATTACACAGTTTGGTAGAAAACCACGAGATGAATCTTTTGAGTCTAATTAGTCCATGATTGGACACTAATTGACAAATACAGACGAAAGTGCTACAGTAGCCAAAGCCAAAAATTTTCGCGAACTAAACACACCCTAGATCGCCACCTAAAGGGCTACCCCCAAATTCTCATAAGAGTATATGACCATCCACTATTGTGCGGGTGCATCAGCTGCCAAATCATGCAATTCATACATAGAACTGCTCCAGGATCAGTTCATAGCAACGTAAGCAGTTACAATGTACTTGGGACAGCTTACAATCCCAAGGTCGGTAGAACATCTTAACATCAACTAGCCACAATCTAGTGGCTATAAGAAAACCTACAAAGCCATAATCAGATTGCAATGGAGCTAACAAGCAGATGGCACCATACACGCCTAACAGGCAAATCATGGTCTTACTGTAGATGAGTTTAGAGGCAAAACTTACAGCAACCTGTCTTGTTTCCAGGCTGTGATAAGGTCAAAACTCAAAATGGAGTTGAAGGAATACGCTGATGCCTTGACTGCTACCTGCATATGAAGAAAATGAGAAATAAATAATCAGAGAAACTTTCAGCAAGCAACCAACATTTTAAGAGGAAAGGTAATCCATATTACCCACCGGTTGAACAGAGGCCAAATAAAGTCTTGCAAAAGTGTAAGAAAGGGAAAAAATGCGCTAATGGGAACCCAACAAACTTTGTTTAGTATTAATCCAATTATGAGTATATCAGGGTCATCAACAAAATTAAGAGAGGATTGTATAGCAATCTGCAATTTCAGGCTATGACTATTTTTTTAATAAAGAAGAATTCCAGGCTATCATCACTAATCTCATATAAAGCATGATCAGCAAGAACTAACCATATCTAGTTGTTTTGACAGAAAATAGCCATAACTATATTATTGAAATACATCCACAATGTTTTATAGCACGCAAAGATGTACTATGCGGTGTAACTACAGGTCCCAAAAGATGCCTAGTGGTCCACTGGTCATCCATGTCCATACTCTGTATGTTAGGTTTAGAGGCAAAACTTATATAGCATTATGTATTGTTTCCGGAACATGTATATATGATCAAAATGCAGTTGAACTGTTGAAGAAGTATGGTTATGCCTTGATACCTGCACAGGATAAAAACAAGAAATAAATCATCAGAGAAATTTTCAGCAGCAACAAAAACATTTTAGAGAGAGGATGTGTTACCCCCAGTTTGAATATTAGCCAAAGCCTTACAAAAGTATGAAAAGGAAACAAAAAGTAATAGGAACCCAACAAGGCAACGACTTTATTTATAGATAGTGCCATTATGTCACTAGGGCCATTAATCAAATAAACATATGATCAAATAGAATTAGCCACAAGCATTGTGATAGAGTTTTTTTTTTCGGGAACGTGCTTAGCACATGTTTCATTAAGAGGAGTTTGGAGAATACGGTTACACGCCCAACAGCACTAGATGGCGAGATGCCTCCTAGCATGAGGGTAAACACTAACACAAATCACCGTTCAACGGTGGAACTCAGTCTATTGTACGTACTGGCTAAAGAAACAATTGTGCGACGGTAAGCAGCAGAACATATGTTTGCAAGGTTTATAGCAAGCATCGACCACAGATGGAATCTGAACTTGTTTGCTTCAGAGCTGCAGGTTGCCAGCATACTTTGGCACGCCTAAATCATGGCGAGGATCAAGATGCCTTGAGAAGTATGAAATAATGCTTGAGTCTGAAAAGACACCTTAAGAAGCCGGAAAAGACACCCAAGTTTAAAAGGCAAAACTTACAGGATCATGTTGTATTTCTGGGCTGTGATATGATCAAGCTGAAGCGGAAGGAATATACTTAGGCCTCAATCGCTATCTGCACACAGCAGGAAAAGTAAACATATTATCAGCAATAATTCAAATATTTTGAGATCAAACAAGAGATAATACACACCAACCTGAACAGAAGCCATGAAAATTGTCTTACAAGTATATAACAAAAAGGAAATAAACAGTTATAACAGGAACCCAACAAACTAGAGCCAACTGAAACAACAACAGGGAAAGGAACTGAAGCCTTTGAATAATGAATATTGAGAGCCATAACCTGCATAGCCTTCTAGGTTTCTCATGACACTCTCAAAATTCTGCTGGAAGCTCCTAGTTTAGATCTGTAAATAAGAAAGTCCATTCTAGAAGGTAAAAGCCAACACATTTTGATGCTTGCATATACCAGAACACAAATACAAGCACCTAAGATTAGTAAAATAAGCAATGATCAGGTACTTGCACCGGTCAGAAGATTATTGCAACATATTACCCACGTCCCACCACACACATTTCCATATTTGATAGTAATAATTGGTGGCAGAAGCACAGACAAGTTTCAATCATTAATAGCCAATCACAAGTTCCAGGTGTCAGCCCTGACTCGACAATCACAGATAGCCAGCACAACCGTATTCAGTACAACATTCATCTGAATATTATTATTATTACAAATATCCATTATTTTGAAGTGTAGTAAAAATCTCCTTCCAGATGGCAACGCTAGGATATTCCCACGGATCTTGACGGTAGCCACCCAACACTTCTTCCAGATTTTATCATCAACGACACCAAATTAACTGAGAATTGCAAAGGGGAAATAATTAACTGTAAAGATGATCTTATAAGTAAGATTTAATATTGAAGAAGACTTGCGTTTGGGTTAATATCACTAACTATCTAGGGGAAAATTCTAGGGGAAGCGAAAAGATATGATTGGAGCAGTGGAATAGCATAACGGCAGTGAATGATCAATGCCAGCAAGCGGCACGTGTTCATTTCCGGTTCCGGATGCACCCAACGGATAATTGACTCCTCCCCCAGACACAGCACCGCGCTTAAAACAAGATCAATGGCCTGGGGCCCTGAGCTCCCGGCCTCCAGGACAAGGACTTCCTAGTCCAAGTCTCCGAGATGCCGCATGCCACGCCGGGCGGCCTCTGATAGTGAGGCGAGAACGCGAGAACGGTGTGTGTGTCTGCCGCTGCTGAAGGAGTACGAATTGATCGGAGATGTCAACATGGCGTTGCATCCGTCGGCTTACACGTACACGGCGACGCTCAGCTCTCCATGGACAAGGAGATCAGGAGAACACCTGTCCGAGCGGGCGCGCGCACAGCGCACGGTGGTGAAGGAGGAGGAGGCCGACGGGGGCATGGTTGGGGAAGGAAAACTTACTAGTAGGCGCCGTAGAAGGCTATGGCCATCAGGCAGACCAGTCCTGCCGCAGCGGCCAAAGCCATCCTGCTGAGGAGCCGGAGCCCCAGGGGAGCCTGGATCGGCTCCTCTCCAGCGACTGCGACGGCGCCGCCGCCACCTTCGCCTCCGGCGCGGATGTGAGCAGCGACAATCAGCATGGTGCCCAGAAAAAAGGTCGCCGTGGCCGCAGCGGGCAAGACACGAAGAGCAGCCAGACCAAGCTCTTGGGCTTGCGCGCCGTGATCCACGTCCGCGCCACCTGGAGTCAGCACGAACAGGAAGAAATGGAGCACACCAGCGCAGATGCACAACATGAATGATACGATCTCCGGCAGGCGTTGGTTGGCGGTGCCTGCGGCGGCGCCTCGGTGAAGGTGGCGGTGAATGAAGGCCACAGAGATGGAAAAGCCCGCCGCCGAAGACAAGAGCAGCAGGTCGCGGATCCCGCTGTGGAGCGGCGGGGCTTGAGCGGCGACCCTGGTGCTGGCTCGTCCCTGCCGCGCGTCCAGGAAGCTGACGACGTCGACGGCGCTGATCGCGGCGCACAGCGCCGCGGCGGCGGAAATTGCGTTCCCCATAGTACGGTTTTCGGTCGAGGAGGACGAGGATCTGGAGGGGAGGAGGGAAATAAGGCGCCCTGGAGCTTCGAGGATCGGGAACAGCGACGGTGTTTTAGGGTTTTAGAACGCCGGCGGTGTGAGGTGGGAGATGCGGATTTAATGGCGTGGGCGCGTGGTGAGGAGGGGTAAGGAGAGTGGTGAGCGCGAGGTTGCTTGTGGAGTGGGGGAGGCGGGTGACTGGCAAACTGGGGTCGGGGGCCGGTGATGCTGGATGCTGCGACCTGGGCTCGTGAGCTACACAGTTGGTGGACGACCTACTCATCGTAATATAGCGGATGATGTGGTCAGTCAGAGGCAATATGTGTCTTCTCTTCTTCTTCTCCTTTTCTTTATTATCCACTTTTATATTGAGGAATAAAACGACGACTTTCGTGAGCTTATCAATATCTAATGCATTTAAGTCTACTATACTTTGGCACAACTCTAGTTGCTTTGAATGCGCTTAGATATGATCTTTTAATCCAATAAAAATTCAAAAATTATTGGACATTAACTCAAAAAAATCTAGTGTCTATTGGATTTTTGTGGACCGACTATTTGAGAGGTAAATCATGAAGTCTAGTTTTAAGTTTTATGATAATGCATGGGACCCACGTATATATCTAGGCATATCGGTCTCTACAAAGTAGTAAGTAATTCTACTGACTCATCTCCAATGATTTCAATTAATTTTGCTAAAATTTTAAGGTGACACAATGTTTTTAATTTTAGAGTCCAACTTTTAACACGAAGTCCAATGTTTTTAATTTTAGAGTCCAACTTTTAACACGAAGTCCATATATATATATATATATATATATATATATATATATATATATATATATATATACATATATATATATATACATATATATATATATACATATATATATATATATACATATATATATATATACATATATATACATACATATATATATACATATATATATATATATATATATAGATATATATATATATATATATATATATATATATATAGATATATATATATATATATATATATATATATATATATATATATATATATATATATATATATATATATATATAGGCCTTGTTTAGTTCGCGAAATTTTTTAGAAAATAGTACTGTAGCACTTTCGTTGTTATTTGACAATTAGTGTTCAATCATGGTCTAATTAGGTTTAAAAGATTCATCTCGTGAATTTTGTCTAAACTGTGTAATTAGTTTTATTTTACAGCAGTATGTACAAAGTAGCGGTCAATCATATTAAAGATGGGGCGCAATGATGGCCCCGTTCACTTATGCTAAAAAACAAGTTGAAATACTGTTCTGACTGATTTATATGAGAGAAAAATATTGTTCTAGCTAAAAAAAATAAACTTAAAAATATGAATTATAAACCAGCTGAACAGGACCGATGACGACAAGGATCCAACTCGCTCTACCAGAGGCCAGAGGCACCAACACTAGACGGGGGTGCGGGATGGGCTGGGCCTGGGGTTGTGTTGGCGGTGTGGGTGTTGGTGGCTGCAAGTTGACGAGTTGACGACAAGTGATTGGAGCTCGAAGGAGGTCAGCTAGCAGCAACAAGTGGTCACGTATAAAGATGGCAATGGATACTACCCGATAAAGAGGTGAATATAGGAAGAATTCTTCATCCACGGGTATACTAATGGGTAAAAATCTCTACCCATCGGGTATGTGGGTATGGGTATGGAGACATAATTCCCACACCCGTGTACCCGCGGGTAATTTATATCTGCCCTAGCAACACATATGTATTCATTAATTACTATAGAATGCACATATATCTAATATATCTATGACTATTATACTACTAATTAGTGTAGTTTTGTTATTATGTTATAATTGTTGATTTCTATTAACAAAGAATTGACGATATATGATTCTAATAATATAATATATTCACGTTCTTTTGGTTTGTAGCGGGTATGCATTCGGGTACGAGTTAACCGTCGGGTATTTTTACCCGCGCGGGTACAGGTATGGGTGAAGTCTTCTACCCGTAAGCGAGTACGGGTAATTTAGCGGGCAAAATTTTATCTCGCAGGTACAAGTATGGGATAGCAATACCCGACGGGTATATACCCGTTGCCATCTTTAGTCACGTACCTCCATGGAGAATGGAGTGTACAAGGAAGGGCGGGCGAAAGAAGAAGACAACATTTTAGTCATATACTCGTATGAAATAACTCTGTATGTTTAATGGCCTATACATGGGACCAACGGTGTCCAGGACGTCGTGGGAGATCTCAAGTAGACGAAAAATTGTAATGATATGGTCCGATATGATGAATAGTAGTGGCAAACCTTAGAGAAGTAATATTTATAATGGCAATAGATCCAATTAACTCTCTAATTTATCATCAGTTCTACATAGTACTTTTGGAAAAAGAACAATACTCACCCAAAGATTCTATAACGGAAGAAACGACGTAACATACATTTAGATTGACTGGCTGAGCCTAGGCCTCCGACATAGTCTCATTGCAGCCTGATGTGCTGAACCGGGTTCGATTTTTACAAATCAACTAGAAAAGGCAACGGTTGCCGTGTAGGGCCAGTGTGGGACTATTTTATTGTAATATATTTTGTTTATTGGTAATTTATTTGAGTTCAACTTAGGTACAAGTACTGATTTGCTTGTTGTATTTCCTGAAAAGGCCAATGTTAGAGGAAGTGGTAGTTCTAATGCAGTAGTTATTATTATTATTATTATTATTATTATTATTATTTTAGATCGTAAATATGGTAAAATCACTCGTGGGGTATATATATATATATATATATATATATATATATATATATATATATATATATATATATATATATACTACCCTATAGTTGGCTACAGAATAACTTATTATGTAGTCACTTGGAGTTACGATAATTATTATGCTAATTTACGATATTATAGTAACTCCTTACTATGTGATTTACTATAACATTATGGTAAATATTCCCATATGTTATAGTAATTCAACTATCGTAAATATATACTGACATTGTTGTAAATTAATATATAAAATTATCGTAAATAGAGGTGGCTACAAAATAACTTATTTTGTAGCTAGCTATAGAGTATACTCTCCCTATAAATGATATATATAGGATCGTAAAGCGGGTGAGCAGAGCAAGGATTATTTCAATTTACAAATTGAGCTACGCGCACGATGGTTAGGTTCGGTGTCGGTGAACTTGTTGACTACCCAATCGTTTTATTTTATATGTGAGATGGGTAAGTTACCATAAAAATTTTATAGTAATTTTGTAACACCCCGGGTGTTATAGTGCTAATTAATCCGCCATGTCATCATAATGCATCGCAAAGCATCCATGATTAGGTCAACCTTGTTGTATTAATTAAAACAAGTTTACTTATCTAGATTGGTTGTGCTTCTCAGTGGTGTGATTCGAACCCGAAAACCCTAATTTCAAATGCCACCGCAAATACTTAGTCCATGCCCTGCGTAATTTGAGGTGTGTGACCGTGTTACACACTAGTGTCGAGTGTAGGGTATGAGCTTAAGTACAACACTAAAATAAAGCTTCAAGTTTGAGTTTGAATTGGAGTCCCAAAACTTGTTACGAGTTTTCCGATTCGAATTTAAATTCAAATTTGGGGAAAAATGTAAAAGAATTTCAAAAGCTAATTTGGTCAACCAAGAGTGGCATTTGGTCAACCATGTAATGTTGGTCCAAATGATGCCCTTGGATGATGGTTTGATCACTAAGTAATCACAAATCAAAGTAGCAACAAATTCCAATTGAAAATTCCTCCGAAAACCCTAAATTTCAAAACCCTATTTTACCCCTTTTGAAATAATTCAAAATCTAAGCAAAATTTGGGAAAAAGTTCAAAACCAAGTTTGTAGAACTTTTCAAAGGCTACAACTTTGGTGTTTTGAGTTTTCAAAGTTTTAGTATAAAATGTGGAGCAATTTTTAAAATAAACAAATTTCAAATTTAACTCATTTTGTCCCCAAACTAAGATTTCAAAATGGAGGTAGAATTTGAAAATGTTTTGAACAGCAAAGTTGTAGGTCTTGTTGAGATGTACAACTTTGGTGTTTGGAGATTTTGAAGTTTCAATATGAAATCAAAAGTAATTTCTAAATTACCAAATCCCAAAAATGTGTCCCCTTTTGAATTTAAACTCAAATTTCAAAATCCAGTGAGAATTTGAAAAAGTGTTCAATACAAAACTTGTAGAGCTTGAAATTCTGAAGATTTCATAGATTGGAAGTTTTTCAAGTTGTTACATGAATTTGAGAGTAATTTGAGAAAACAGTTTAAAAATTCAAAAAATTGGGGGGTGCTACAATGCCGCGCCAATGGTGGCCGGCCACCGCGCGGTATGGGCGCCGGCGAGCCACCGTGGCCGCCCAGACCCTTCGCGCGCGGTCGGGAACGCTAGCGTGACGGCGTGAGCAGTCCAGCTCTGTAGCAGCGACCATCTTCTATAAATACGTCGGGTTCACAGTGACGATTTCTGTTTTCACCATTTTCGCCACCACCGCCACCGCAGCTCCGCCGCTCGCCGCTGCCGCCGTCGAGCCAACTCCGGCCATGCTAACCGCACCATTAGCTCCGCCTCGGCCTCGCGCATCTCGTGGACCACCTGAGTTCACCGTTTTCGCACCCGAGCTTCCGTACCACCGTTTCCCGTGCCCAACTCCGGTCGGAGCACCGCCATCGTCGCCTTCCCGTGGCCAGGCCACTCCGGCTCCTCTCCATCCTCCCTGAGACCGCCATCGTCACCGCTGTGAGCTCCTGATCGTTTTCCTCACGCTAATTTAACCGCTACCGCGTTGTACCGTCGAGTCGTCGGGCACCGTGCCCGTCGAGCCGCCACCGTCGTCGGTGAGCTGTCACCGGAGCTCGAGCCATGGTGCTATCTAGCAAAATGGAATCGTGGGGTGGTGTAGATGGTGATGGTAGGGTCGGTTTGTCGATCGAAGCTCCGGTCACCGGCCGGCCACCGCGGGAGAGCGAGTGAGCGCACGGGAGAGCGAGAGGTTGGCGATGACAAGTGGGGCAGGGTTGTCAGCGAGCGAGAGAGAGCGGGCGAGCGAGCAGGCTGGGCCGCGCTGCTGGGCCGCATCGCTGGGCTGAGCACGGGCGCGAGCGCGCGGGCGCGAGCGCGCGGGCGCGCGCGAGCGGGCCGCTCGGCTGGGCCGGACCGGAGGGAAGGAAGGATCGGCCCGGTTCGGTTTTGTTTTTTTTCTTTTCCAAATAAATGAATAGTGCAGCTATTTGTTTATTTCATAAAAAATTGTGTAGAGTTCCAAAATTCATGAAAAATTTTTGTGTGTCTCTTAATATGTAAACTATCTAGGAAAAATGTTAAATCATGAATTTGAATACTTTGTGCAGTAGAATTAATTAGTTCCAATAAAGATTAAATGCAACTTTCAAGAATTTTAATAATTAAATTATTAATCCAAAAATTATAAAATTTATTATGACACTGTTTTAAATTATTCTTAATCTATAGAAAAAGTTTAAACTTGTTTAGATAAAGTTTGATCAACTTATAATTATGCCCTAATTATTTAAATAGTAAATAAATGTTAATTTGAGAACTTTAAGTGTTGTGTGCCCTTTTGATTGAGTGATGTCCTTAGGTCACTACTCTTTGGTGATCTTTGGCACCTTAATTCCATATTTGAGCTCGTTAGTAACTTGCTTAGGTTAAAAGCTGGTATCGCTAGAGTTGTCGCTACTAGTTAGTAGGTTTTCTGTTTGTGACTGTACCGTGAAGGGAAGTTGTACTCAAGTCGTAACTCGTGGCATGTTATCATCAAGCATCATGTTTATCATCGAGCATCATGTTAAAGCATGTTATGTACTCGTGTAGTTTCCGCTTTCGAAGAAGTTGAAGTCACCGAGCAAGTTTCCGGAGAAGAGCTATCGTCGGTGGGTTCCGGACCAGACGTTGGAGTCCTTGAGTCTGAGTCAGTCGTCGTGTTAGAGCAAGACAAGCCCCGGTGCATTTAAACCCTACCTTGAGTTTTTATAAAAGTTTTATTACTTATTATTATGGTTTACTGTATTAAGTAATTAGGAGTTGAGTGATAACCTAATTGCTGCATTATCATCCTTGGTTATTGCAATATCAACCTTGATACCTGTTTTACGGAAAATGCGTAGTATGCTCCGCTATGCTTAGAAGTTAAGCTTTTAAATGCAATGTTTACATAGCCATGACGGCATATTTAATGAATAATAAAGTATGAGAATGAACTTGAAAGATCGGACAGGTGGTTTGGCCACTGCTAACATGCATTAGGAAAGGAGTCTCAATGTAGTGTTTCCGCCTTGTCGGTTAAGGTCTATTCATTGCAAGCCTGTTGTGTTTAAGACTTTGCAACTAGCCTCATGCCTTGGGTAAGCCCAAAATGTTGGTGATTCCATTACGAGAACGTCTAACCTCGCACTGGGAGTAGAGAGATGGCGTGAGTAGCGTGTACCCTCGGGGCTAGAATCGGGCCGGGTTCGAGGAGTACTGTAGTCTCGGGTGGCGATGGACACGTTCTGATTTTGGGAGATCTAAATGAGGGTTGATATATGCAAGATTTGGTTCTACATATGTCGTGATGTTAGAGATCCCCAGCTGGGTATAATCGGTTCGAATCGTCGTTGCTCCTCGGTTATGGAGACTTGATCACCTAACTTGCATCGTAGTTAAGAACTGGAATAGAAAGAAAGAATGAGAAGTGTTTTGGTAATAATTACTTTGATCTAGATTAGGATCACCTCGAATTGGTTAATGAACCATCAATGGTAAAAGTAAAATATTGAAGATAAGGACTTACCTTAGTAAGCTTTTTTGCAAAAGAAAATTTGATTATTGATTACCCACACCTTAATTCCCTAAAGCTAGCATGCCCTTGGAGTCTTTGTCTTAGTCGGATATGTCTTGTTGAGTACTTTCGTACTCAGGGTTTGTTGAACCCCTTGTTGCAGGTGCGGTTCATGAACAAGTCTGCTTCGAGCCTTGTTGCATGACCGTCGTGGTTGAAGACAGTGACGACGAGTAGACTGTGTGGCCTTTGGGCAAGACATCTCGTTTGTGTGATGTAATAAAGTTACTACCGATACTTCTCTACTACTGGTTTGTAATAATGTTACATAAGGTTTGAGATTTAAAAACCGGTTTGTAACTCTAAGTTATTGTAAGACTTCCGCTACTTTACTCTGTTGAATATTTTGAATAAACTCTTGTAATATTGCAATACTCCTGTGATTGGATCCTGTTCGGAAGAAAGCAGGCCTTTTAAGTTATGGTGAACATAAGTACGGGTGTCAGAGGTCATTATGGCAATGACGGGTACTTGTGGGCCATCATAATTAGGAGGTTCTGTGACAAATTTGAATAAAGAAACTAACTTTATTAATTATTTACATAAAACTCTAGAGAAATGTAGATCTACATTTATAGCAATAAAAATTACACAAAAACATGTGATGTTATGTGTTTATAGTGCAGTGCTAGTGTGTAGAGTTCAATAAATTTGTTTTGGTATTTTTCTGATTTTTATTTGATTTATTATGATTTTTTACAAAATTTCAGCCAATTTAGATAAATAATAAATTTATAGCAAAAATAGAAAACTGCGTCGGGTCGAATTTGGCTCACCGATGAGACCTAGGCCTGGCGAAATGCAAGCCCGAGCTGAGGCAGGCCGGCCTATAAAACAGGCCCACTCGTGGGATGAGGCTTGGATTAAGGGTTCAATTCATTAAAGTCTGAGGGTTTTTTTATAGAAAAAATTGAGAGAGGAGGTCGGACTGCAGGTTGATTTCGCTAAAGTTCGAGAGTTTGTTTTGAAAATGACTGGGGCTCGCACGATCCAGGCCATCCACGCGTCCGATTGGACGGCCGGGAAAAGCGGGCGACATGGCCACGCTCTTTTACCAAAGAGCCCCTGCACATTCGTTATTAGAAGATACCGGCCGCAAGGGGCTAACCCTGACATGCATCTAAGCTGAGCCTGGGCCTCCCTCCATAGTCCCGATAAGGCCTAAATCCACCGGCCCATTCAGGTCCCAATCTTACACATAAAAATATTGACCGAATATCTTTCTGCCAAAAAACACTGACCAAAGAATTCTACCCCTGGGAGTACTGTATATGCAAGAGGCGACTTACATGCATCTCAGCCTCATTTCAAAAAAAAATCATCTCAGTTCTCAGCCTCTAGGCACATGTGCTGATGTGTCTAAAGCCTGCCGTGCTGAACTGGGCCAGCCAAGTCTCACTTTTACGCATCATACTGACCAAAACAATTATGTATAGAGAAAATTTTCTATTTGGCTCTGGTTGAAAACTTGCTTCCTTCCTTGATCTTCAAAAAAAACTTTTCTTAGCTATCTGACCCCAACTCAGTTTTCAATTACCTATTTGGCCTTGCCGTGAGATCCGTCTAACTTTGCTGTGACTAAGTTGTCAGGTTTTTAGTGAAAGGGAAAAAATGCCCTCTTGACATATTTGAGAGAGCCGAACAGAGCAGATGTGTCACTCCCTCTGTCCCTTCTCCATCTCCCTCAGCAGCTAGCGGAGGATAGGGGCCGGCGGCGGTCTTTGCGCCTGGATCCGGCCACCGGCTTGCGTTCTAAGGGTGGGGATGGCGGGAGACAGGTGACGCAGGCTAGAGTGGCAGGACAGCGGCAGGCACAGGTGGGAGTCGACGAGCAAAGCTGCGTGGTCGAGAGTCGTCGCGCGGAGCTGCGACAGCCTGAGTGCCTAGACGCCAAACCCATGGGCGCTGGCTGCCTGGGCGCCGGTCTAATAGGGCATCCTGACGGGCCCTTCGTGCCGGCAGAGGAGAAGGCACGGGCGAGTCCGGCAGGAGCTCCCTGCTGTCACACTAGCAAGGACCACCTGCTCATGAGCTCATCTACCCTTACATGGAGAATGGCACCCTGGAGGCTGGAGCACCGGCTAACTAGCAGCAGCAGGGCAGCGATGCGCTACCGTGGCTGGCGCGGGGGTTGGCATCGCGCGCGGCGCGTGAGCTAGTGCAACTGCAATTGCACGCCTCGTCGGCCATGTGTCCTACACCGTGACGCCCTTTTTGCTTTCTCCTTTATTTTTAATGGATGGATGTTATGCACATTGTCTGATCAGATATCTCAGTGCCGCGTTCCAGGCGTTTTATGCAATGTCTCAGAAGAATAAACGATTCATAAAAATCCTCTTTTGCTAGAGCTGTTTTCTATTTCTTAATAAGGAACAAATTAAACTAATGGGAACAGTTAGAGGAGAGTTTGTATTTTTGGAACACAATCATGTTTGATTGAAAACTGGTTCAAAAATACTCAAAAAACACGCTGCATTGCTATCTCGGAGTGTACTCAATGCTCAAACATGTCGGGGGTAACATAGACATTTCGTGTGCTACTTAACACCGTTACCACCAAGAACTAACGGTAAGGCCATATAAGAAACCGTAAACTGAAATGAGGTCAAATAAGTAAGAAATTTGTTTTGAGGGCCAAGGAAGGAAACCAGTTTTCAACTAGGGCCGAAATAAGAAATTTTCTCTTATGTATACGTATAACACAACTAGTCCTCTTGGCACAGACCTAATGGAACTGAAGCCCCCTTTGCCAAACCAGACCTAAATCCCAAGTGTGTTCGGTACTGATTGCAGCGGCAGCCGTATCTGCATCTGCTATTCCCCTCAGCAAGTTACTGTAGCAGCAAGAGCTACAGCAGCAGGACCAATAGCTGTAGCATGCTGCATTGAGGGCGCACACTATCACTATCATAGCGAGCCAGCTATATTGTGCTCTACCAAGTCACAAAACTATTGCCACTCGAGTAATCTCATGGCCTCCTTGGGGTTGGGACAGTAGCAGCCATGTTAAGCGAGACAAAAGGCCTATTTATCGCCAGAAGAAGGATGAGGACGACTGACGCGTTCAGAAGATTATTCATCCGCTTTTCTTCTAATGTGACATCTTTTCTAGCGAGCAGTCAGAATGTCAGATCTGTAGCAGTATCATGTTTTCCATTTCGGAGGACCTGCTTGTGCTTGATGGCTATCTGAAAGGAATTGTTGTTGTCTTGCTGGAACAATCTGAGTTGCTCTGCTCGGGAGAAACCAGGCAACTAGATTTGCCCCCAAAAATAAGGAAAGCAAAAAGGACAGCTAGCTTTCTCACAGGGAAACGAACGCTGAAGATAGGGAGACCAGACAAACCTGCCAGTGCCACGGCCGGCACGAGTGGAGGAAGGCTGGAAGCAGCAGAGCTCAGCTGAGGCCATCATGGTGTAAGGTCGCCTTCCCCAGCTGCAGCAGCTCGATCGGCGAGCATGGCGAATTGGCGACGAAGAGGAGGAGCTACCTAGATGTGGAAGCTCAGCTCATTTGAGCTTGAGCCGGAGCATGCACGTTGACTTGCAACTTTGCCAGTCTCCCCCTCCCCCTCGCGTCCTCGCCTCCTAAATAACAAGTGAACAGAGGACCACCACTCCTGAGTCCTGACCACAGACATCACTGTGGGTGCTGCACTACAGGCCCACTTATCAGGGATTCAGGGGTAAGAAAACAACAGGGCCTGTGTCCCAACACCATAGAAAACAATAATCCAGCTCCTTTTGGCTTCTGCCAGGGAATCTGTGATTTCATGATTGATCAGTACTAGGTGCCAAACAACGTTGGACTCCGGGGGTGTTTGGATGGACGCCACCGTCCGCCTCGCCACACTATGTGGCCGCCACTGAATCCAAGGCCAACGTTTAGTCGGTTACGCATGCTTGGCAGCCACAGCAGCGTCTCTCTCATTTCCTGCCACAGAAGTGTGACGCTCGAATCCCCCACCTCCGCCACACTTCGCCGCACTTAAGGCGAGGCAATTGATGGCCTCAACCAGACAGAGGTCGGGTTTTGACCGGGAAAGGTGCAAATCCAGAACGTCCATGCCCAGAACAAACGTAACTTCATCTTCTGGTAACAGGATTTGTTGCTCCACCGTCTAATGGGTAAACATGGATTCGTTTTGCGAACTAGGATCGTCAGAATTCAAATGTGTCAAACCATGGAGTGGATAGTTGAGCGCTATTAGAGTCCACGTTGTTCAGTACTTGCATATATATGTGTACTGTATGAACCAATAATATCCAGCCAGCGCCTTGGACAGGCGCTTGCTGTTCAGAAAGGAAGTTCTTTTCAATCCATCAGAAAAGGAACCAAAACGGAAAAAGGAAAAACAAAAGTTCACTCTGGTCTCTGGAATACCTCGTGCTCCACTGACCAATCTGCACACAAGCCCAGTTTGCACGCATGGCAAAATACTAGCACACCACAACATGGAGTTATCTTTCTTATCATAAACTGACAGTATATATCCTACTGGTTTGGTTTGCTGTTTAGAGTTCAACACATTCTGGCATAGTTAGGACCGTAGAAATCTCTACAACTAAAATATACGGATTGTCAACGTCTACTCGGCAACACCAAAACCATCCTGCGATCCATGACCACCTAGCGCACAAAAGGAAACCACCATGCGATCCATGATCACCTGACACATAAAAGGAAACCGCCCTGCAATCCATGACCACCCAGCGCACAAAAAGGAAATTTCTCGTGACCCCTCCCCCTCCCCGCAAAGAAAAATCGCGTGAAAAAAATAGCCGGCAGACATGGAAATTTTTTTCCCACCCGTGCATGGAAGGCAAACACTAATGAAGTAACGGGATCACTAAGCCCTTGTTTAGTTCCCAAAATGTTTTGGGAAATGTAACTGTAGCGCTACTGTAGCACTTTCGTTGTTATTTGACAATTATTGTCCGATCATGGCCTAACTAGGCTTAAAAGATTCGTCTCGTCCATTTTGTCTAAACTGTGTAATTAGTTTTATTTTTATCTATATTTAATGCTTTATGCATGTGTCCAAAGATTCGATGTGACGGGAATCTGAAATATTTTGCAAAATATTTTGGGAACTAAACAAGGGCTAAGAATTAGGAAGGGAAAAGAAAAGAAAGCCCACCGATCAAGGGACGCTACGGGAGAAGAAAAAGGGGGAAATCACCCGCCCACACCCCTTCATCGGCACTCCAGCTCTCCCCGTGAGCACAACTCCCGGCTCCCATCTTGGCCACTGCGCCATAGATCCTATCGTGCCTCTCGCCCAGGTCACGTTTGTTGAGGCCTGCTGGGGCGTCCGAATCTCCAACAAGAGCGGTGGCGCAGATCTGCTTGGTCATCATCCTGGAGGCCCGCATGGCGCTGTTGTCTTCCAGTGACGAGAGTTCCTCTTTCGCTCAAAATCGCACGGCCAAATCGACGCCCCGACGGATTTCGATAGTGGCCGGACGGCAACGTGGAAGCAGCAAGTAACAGTCAGTTTCTCTTCATGCCGTCATGGGTGCTTTGTTTGATCTTGGCTGGTGCTTTGTTAGATCTTTGTTCGATTCATTTTTTAGCTTTTGATTTGACAAGATCAAGCACTTGGCCGCTGCATTACAGCACAACTGATCATCGAACTCTCACCAGTCGACCACACAACTAGAATGCTGCCGATCGTAAGGTGGTGTTTAGTTGGTGAGTTGAAAATTTGTTGGCGTCACATCGGATGCGTCGGAAGGATGTCGGGAGGAGTTTTCGGATACTAATGAAAAAGCAAATTATAGAACCCGTCAGAAAACTGCGAGACGAATCTAATGATACTAATTAATCCGTTATTAGCACATGTTGGTTACTGTAGCACTTATGGATAATCATGGTCTAATTAGGCTTAAAAGATTCGTCTCAAGATTTCACCGAGAACTGTGCAATTAGTTTTTTATCTAAATTTAGTACTCCATGTATGTGTCAAAACATATCCTTTTACTGTAGAGGACGAAAATTTTTGAAAACTAAACACCCCCTAACACATCGCCGCCTCCTGTATGGCTGTATCTCACCGGCCTGCTGTTGTATCTCCACGCACCACACAGCGATCACCGGCTGTCCTCACATGGAACATAAATATACTACTGACTTATCATCAAAGGAGCAGGGCGTTACCTCCCTAGTAGGTCTCACAGTCATGCATCAGTTAGGCCCTGTTTGGTTTCCACATGTTAAAGTTTAACTTCTATCACATCAATGTTGTGGCAAATGCATAGAGTACTAAATGTAGACTAATTGCATGTATGTTGGTATAGATTAGGAGTAATTTACGAGACGAATCTATTAAGCCTAATTAGTCCAAAATTAGAATTTTTTTTGTCAAATAAGACAAAAGTGCTACAGTGTTTATTAAACTTTAACACCTCTAACTAAACCGGCCCTTAGATTGTCGATTCTTGAGTTCTGGGCATTCGCGCCGTGCATCGTCAATTTGATCCGGCAGACCATCGCTGGGAGCCTGGGATGTCCTTCCACTGACAAGTGCCCAGCAGCGGACAATGCCGACTGAGCATGGGCTATCACTGCCCTGATAGTACGATCAGGTCCAACCCTCTGCATTCTTCAGTATGATAATATGCTAGGGCATGTTTAGATTGCAAATTTTTCTAACCTGATGAATAGTACCACTTTCGTCTTATTTGACCAATATTGTCCAATTGTGGACCAACTAGGCTCAAAAGATTCATCTCGTGATTTCCAACTAAACTGTGTAATTAGTTATTTTTTTACCTACATTTAATACTCCATGCAAGCGGTTAAAAATTGATGTGATGGAGAGAGAGTGAAAAAATTCTAACTTTTTGTTGCATCTAAACAAGGCCCTATTTTAAGTTCGAGGCAGCTCTTTGTACTCCCTCCATCTCTTTGTATGCCAGACAATTGTCCTCTGGTTCAACTTAGATATTTTTTTAGTTTAGGGCTCATCGTTGCAACAGCGTCACAATTAGCCAGGTCTTATGTTCCATTGATTTTCTGTTGTGCAGAAGCGGCTCTTCAACATCAGCTACAACAGTTCGGCATTGCATAACTCTTGTGAAAAAGTTGTGCTACAGATACGACAATTATTACTTTGCCATTACCATAAATTAGAATCACACATCTCAGTGGACTGCTAAAATAAATTTTGTAATGATATCTCACAAAGGTTTCAGTTACTGCTGCCAATTCATTGCATCAGGCAATGAAGATTCCTGAAGATTATCATACAATCTGGAGCCCAGTCTTCTGAGGTACCATTTTCTTCGGCTTCCTTTTGTCGTCCAGATACATTTTTCACAATTACTACCGCTTTGGTGCTTCCTTTAAGTATGCCTATAAGTGTTAGAATTTTACCATGGGAATTCTACTTGCATTCAAGTTAGTCCTTTCAGTCTTGCATGCATGTTTCCATCTACTATTATTTAGTCTGACACCTAATATGATGGTCATGAATCTATAATACAACTTGCTTGCATCATCGTGCATTGCCATCAGCCATCACGCTAAAATATGGGTGATATTATTGGGAGGAGGATGCACGTAATTTTTTTCATGACAATCCATATCTCTGTTAATTTTAGTATTGGAGTCACCAGCCATCAACCATCGTGCTAAAATATGGTCAATCACTGTTTCATAGACTTAAACTAAAAATATTTTAGTTTCTTTTTCAGTTTGATATAGATGTGTTAAAAAAATAGTTGTGTTAGTACTGATTTAAGTGTTTAATTTGGCAAAAACAGCTGAGCGTATCTGCAGCCCACCTTTTTAAGGTGCCTACTACAACTCTATACAAGAATCCACCCACGACGGCGGCAATGACAGCCATGCGACCGAAAAACTTTTCTTTAGTACTTCTGTGGTTCAGATAAATTACATAAACTTGCATTTTAGCCATATTGTGCCTATAAGGTAATAGTTTAAACTGTTTTGTTACGCAAATATAAAACATGCTAGGTAACCTTTCAAATTTAGTGAGATAGGCTCAAGGTTATTAGGTATGAAATTTATTGAGCAGTAATAGGCCCTGAGTGCAATATACATTATTGTACATATGAGTTCATATTATTTGTGCCACTCTAACATCCCTATCTTTTAGGCAACATCGACAACTAAGTTCGTTGGAGCTAAAGTGTGACAAAGAGCCACTTCATAACAAGCGAGAGTACTCCCTAACACCCCTTTCTTCCATGGACCATTTGGATCATAACAGTGGTCGTAGTCCGCTCAAGCACTTGACAAACACCACAAGTGGAGGTAACCGTTGATGCATACATACATAATATAATATGAACGCTTTGTGATGAACAAGACATTGCATTAATTCTTCATGTACATATTTTTGAAACAGGTGATCCAAGTGCATCTAATTCTTCATGTACTATTGAGAGATTAGATTCTTAATTGTACAACATATTGTAAAATATGTATTGTAAAACACAAACTTTTTATAATTAAGGTGAATGCTATTGTGTTATGATTTGGAGTTATATTTTAACTATTATCTTTCTTGAAAACTTATGCAATATTGATGTTCCAAACACTACGATTGCAGTATCTATTTTATGTAACAGTATAACACACGCCTATAAATATGTTATCGTGGTATTATGTGTTCCCGTTGCAACGCACGGGCATTTACCTAGTATATATATATGCATGTGCATATCAGGTACTTTCAAGAGTCCTGTATGTTGGCAAATCATACAATCCCTGAGAAACTTGCATGATATATACTGACAGTCACAACCCAGGATAATGAAATGGTAGCAATGTAGGGAGTTCCATGTGCTTGGGTCAATCACACAAAACACACAATCCCATGGTGGATAGATCATCAAGACATCAACAGGATGAGAAATGAAGATAAATATGCATTAATAAAATAGCATAATCAGCAAAGAACTCACCACAAGTTAGATTGCAATACAGCTAGAAAAACGGTTTGATAGCAAGCAAAGATGACACCAGGATGTGACTAACTCTTTAGAAGCTTTTCTCTCAAAAGAAGCCTATGGGGTCAATCCTTGGTCTTAGTGTACTTAGGTTCTAAGCCAAAACCTACAGAATCATGTCGTTATCTCCAAGTAGTGATATGATCAAGACGGAGTCAAAAGAATATGCTTACACTTTAATGTTTAATTTAATCGCTACCTGCACATGGCAAGGGAGGATTTTTCAGGATGTAACAGATATTTTAAGGTAAAATGCCATTTGTATTAATCCCCAGGTTGAGTAGAAGGGTGGAATAAGGTATTACAAAAGCAAAGTAAAAATAAAGAAAAGTAACTCCAACAGATTTTCTAGTTATTCATGCGTGATTAGATAGAGATGGCCATTAACCAAATACAGAGATCTAGAAGAGAGTATAGAATCTCAAAAAATAGCATAATCAACAAGAACTAGCCACAATCAAACTGCAATATAGTTAGACGCACAAGGTCAATGGTTACCAGATGCAATGAACTTGGCATAAATCTCGAGAGAGATAAATATATAGGCTCTGCCTACTGACTCATATATTATTTCTGGACAGGGGCGGAGCTACAGGGTATGCCGGGTATGCACCGGCATACCCTGCAGGTCTGGAAAGTTTATATGTACATATACGTATTTCCTCCAAAAAGGAAAAAAAAGAAAAGAAAAAGGAACACTTACCTGAATCGTGCGAGCATCGGGACTTCGGCAAGGATGCTGCGATCGCGAGCGAGGCCGAGGCCCACGCGGCCCACGCGGCCAGGCGACAGGAGACAGATTTTTTAACACGAATTTTGACGCCTTGGCTTTCCATCGTGTGCGACGGTGCGGGTACGGAGGATTCGGGGCGATCGCGAGATTAGTTGCAGTTGCAGTCCCGACGGCCACGTCTCCCGGTCCTTCGGCGATTCAGCCTTCGTCGCCCAGACACCCACTCGCCCTACCCTACGACGGTGCCGGCAGGCCATAACCGCACCGCCGGCGGCGGCGGCGGCTGAGACTTACACGTGAATTTGTGATCGAAATTGAGGTGAGATTCAATTTTTGCTCTTCGGCTTTTCATAATAAATTCATGTAGTTTAATTTCTATTTTTTCTAAGTGCTAACCTTTTAAAATCATCCATCACGCCATGAGGTCTAGGGTGTGTCCTAGCATCAGAGTGGATAAAGATTGAACTGTTGTTCAGTATACGTATCATGGAGTGTAAGAGTGTTTTACATTGTCGAATGTGAGCTTTCAGTCGTGCATATGCAATTTATTTAATTGTATTTTTTGAACGGTTTCAACTTAACCCTTAAATTTAAATCTTATCGTGTTACTTGGTACATCCGTGCATATGCAAATTTTATATATTGAATTGTTAAAATAGGTTTACCAAATTCTATATGAAAATTTTTGAACGGCATACCCTGAAATAAAATCCTAGATTCGCCACTGTTTCTGGACTGTGATATGAAAAAAATCGGAGTTGAAGAAACATGCTTAGGACTTCATCACTACAAGTTTAAACTAAATAACCCTAAAAAGACCCCAAAATCCAGAGCCAACATAAAAATGATAAAGCTGAGTCATAACCTGCATCAGGTCTTCCCTTCCACATGAAGTTCTTCCAGTTCTGCTGGGACCTGTAAGCCCCAAGTCTGAACCTGCAAATGGAAAGAAATGGATCAATTCCATCAGAGAGAAGGTGACCCATTTTGACACTTACATATACCATAAAACCAATACAAGCACCTCACATTACATCAAGCAACCGTTATGCTCAAACTCAGAGCAACTTTCCAAGTACTAAATCAACGCCAAGCAACTGGAATTCTGGAAACAGAACAGGAGAAAATAAAGCAATCGTGGTATAGAGTACATACTGTATAGTGAAACTTGGAAGATGATAACTTCGTATCCTTCAAACCATTATGGTCTAAATCTTGCAGATGTTTTGTTAGTACAGTCACTCTCAGGTTTCCAAGTTCGAGTCTAAAGTTGCTAGTAGAAACATAGAGTTTTTGTTTAAATATAGTAGGATGATCTCAAAACTTTTAGCTGTTCCAACAAGACTAGGTAATATGATTGGTTCGAGGAATGTCTTAAGAATTAGCCATTTAGGCAATTGCAGCTGATATAACTAGTAAGCATGTTTTGTTTTCCTCAGCATGTCATTCTGTTTTCAAAGAAAACAAGAGCCATCTTTGTTGGCATCAATCTAGGACAAGATAGCGTGATTCCTTTTTGCTCATTTCACATAATTTTAATTTAACAGTTCGCATAGGTAGGAGCATCAAACTACAGTGCATATTGTCCTGAGTATCATATTTGTCTTCTTTGATTTTTTTTTGTCTGAAACATCTTCTTCATGAGTGGAAAATCACTACTTAGTAGCTATCTGAAAACCATATAGGACCAGGCGCTGTTGTGCAATGCATGTGCATCAGATACTTTCAAGAGTTATGTTGTCAAATCATGCAATTTATGGCAAACATAAAAAAATTGACAAACAGGATTTTATAAACTTATTTACTGCCCTGGGATCCAATCGGTAACGATGTAAGCAGTTCAATGTACATTGGCACAACCTAATAATCTGATGACTGTAACATAACCAGATAGCATGATTTTATTATAGATGGACAAAATACCATAGTCAATGACCAAAAAAATACTAGCCACAGTCACATTGCAATATAATAGAGACACACAAGGTTTGATACCAAGAAAAGATAAACACAAATAATGTTATGCACTCCTAACACATTCCAAAGAAGCCCAAGTGGTCTATATATGGTCTTACTATGATTAGGTGCAGAGGCAAACTTACAACATCATGTATATTTCCGGGCTGTGTATGATCAAAATGGGGTTGAAGGAATGTACTCACACCTTGATGTTACCTGCACAAGACAAAAATGAAAACAAAATAATCAATGAAATTTCAGCATGCAACTGAAACATTTAGAGAATAAGGGGATTTTTATATATTACCTCTGGATTTTAACATTAGCCAAAGTCTTGTAAACGAATGAAAAGGAAAAAAACTATATGGTTGCGAGGTCACAAGAAGTATCACAAAATTATAGTAATTTGGTATCTCCATATTTGTAATTTTGTAGTTACTTCTTGGACCACAGAATTCTCAAAACTAATATAGAATACAATCAAACTTTATCTTGACAATAGAATACAATCAAACTTTATCTTGACAATCCTATTATGGGTAGATCAATAAGGTCATCAACAAAATATAGAAATATGCAATTCCATGGTGATCTGATCACTAATCTCATGAAATAGCATGACCAATAAGAACTATCCAGTAGCCACAAACAGATTTCAATAGATCACAAGGTCTATATATAGAAAGCATGACAAAAAGATGCAATTAGAGCATGCTTTGTTTTCATTAAGATGCAATTAGGAGCTACCACTTTGCCACACTCAAGTCATTAAGAAGTTTGGAAAGACGCCTAAGTTTTCATTCAATGGTCTCGTCTCATCATATCTTTGTTTCTGGGCTGTGATATGATCACGGTTAAGCTGAAAGGAATGCTTAGGCCTCAATCGTTACCTGCACACAACAGAAAAACAAACACAGACAATCACAGTAGTTATGAGCATTTACTTCATTTTTTTAAGAGCAAAGAGGATGTGTCCTAACACACAACCTGGACAGAAGCCAGATAAATATCTAACAAAAGAAAATGGAACATATATAACTAACTAAACTTAGATAACCCCAACAAGCCCCCAAACCTCAGAGCCAACTGAAACTCCAAATCGAGAGATGAAGTCAGATCTCCAAATTGCAGAGAGAAGGAAACTGTAAACGTAACCTGCATAGCTCCTCCCTTCCCCATGTTGCTCTTCAATACTGGGTGTCAAACGAGATCCAAATCTAAGTGGAAAGAAATGGATCTCTTCCAGCATAGGAAAACGCCAAACCATTTTCACATTTGCATATAACAGGTCACCGATACGAATACCTCAGATTAGTAAAATCAGCAAGACAAGGCACATGCACCAGACATAAGATTGCATCATATTAAACGACCACAGATTTCCATATTTTGTAGGACCAAATGGTAACAGATTCATAGACACGTTTATATACCCTAAATAATAGACACACCAGCTCAAAGTTTCAACCTTAACTCGACGATTCCCATAGTAACAATAAATAACCACCACGGCCATATTCAGTATAACATTCATCTGAATATAAATACACATGACGAAGTTCATTGTGGAGATGTAGCTAATGTCTCTTCTGCAGATGGCAGTGTCAGGGATATCCCAAAGATGAACATTAACTATAGCACCTCTTCTTCCAGAGCTTTCTTTCAGTACCTGCAAAACCCAAAATTACCAACATCTTATCCACCAAATAAATTAACCAAAATTTGCAAAAAGGGAAATAAGCAATCTACTGTAAAGTGCAATATAATAAAAGGCTAGTGATTATTGGTTGATCACCAAATAAGATTGTACAGCTCCGGCACAGCAGCATGCGGTGGGGAGGGCAGGAAGCGCGAATCTCCGTCGGAGGTTAGGGGTTTGAGCCTTTGAGGTGGGGCTCCCAGCCTCCCACAGGCCACAGGCCACGGAGATCAGGGAGCACGGTCGACCTGTGGACTGTGGTAGACTGGTCGGCGTCCGCAGGCGGGCTGGGCGGCGGGTCCGTGCCTTCGTGGGGGAGGGCTCCGGCTTTGGTGATACGGCGCGGTCTGGGTGGAGGTGTGCATGAAGCATGATGCATCCCAGCAAGAGGGGTTAAAGGCGAGATGGAAGGAAGCACGGGGCAGTGTGGCGACAAGGAGGGCGCCGCGCTGCTCGCTGGTGGTGGAAAAGGGATCGGACTCGGAGACTAAGAGCCTCGGAGGTGGTGGCGCGGCGTCGGACCAACGCGGGCGGTGCGGCGGTGCCGGGGCCCGGGGCACGGTGAGGGGCTGAGGGCGGTGGCCGGTGGGAAGTTTGAGGAAACTTACATGCCGCTGTCGCCGCAGAGCGCCAAGGCCGTGAGCCAGATGAGGGCCGCCGCCGCTCCAAACGCCGTCTTGGTGAGGAACGTCACGGCCCCCTGGATATGCCCGTCTGCGGCGCCGCCGCCGCCGCCGCCACCTTCACCGCCAGCGCGGATGTGCGCGACCATGATCAGCGCCATCCCCAGAAAGAAGGTCACGGTCGCTGCCGCTGGGAGCACACGGGCAGCAGCCAGGCCGAGCGCGCGAGCTTGCGCTCCAACGTCGCCGCCGACGCCGACCGGCCCTGAAGGCTGCACGAAGAAGAAAAACTCGAGGGTGCCAGCCGAGGCGCATAGGATGGAGAAGAGACGACAGAGGCGGCGGTTCCCGGCGGCGCCCGCGGCCGCAGCGGAGTACTGCAGATGGCGGTAGATGGCCGCGACGGCAGTGGCGAGGGCCCCCAGCGCCGCCAGCGGCAGCAGCAGCTCGACCGCGCTGTCGAGCAGTGGGGCTTGAGCCGATGGATCCGCACCCAGCTGCGGGCCGAGGAAGGTGAGGATCTCAAGGGCGATGAACGCCGTGCACAGGTCGACGACGGCGGCGGCGGAAACTGCGGTCACCATGGTGGTCGGTGGGAGACGATCTGGCGGTTTGAAGTGGCCGGACGGCTTGCCGTTGGTGGAGAGGGATAGAGGGTTTATAAAGCCAGCCCTGCTGGGGCAGACGGTGCCGGGTGACGTGGTGCACGGACTGGTTGGGCAGTAATACGTATTTTTGACTTTTTTTTTTGTATTGTATGTATATTGTACAATACAAAAAAGTCAAAAATATTCGTATGTGGCCACTGGAAAACGACACAGGCTCTTGCTTGAGCATGTGAATTTTGAAGAAGCTTCGTCCTTGCGTAGCGATGACATCATTAACTAACCAGTGAAGTAGCAGTAGCAGTGAAGGAAATTTCCTGGTGCCATCATTAACTAACCAGTGAAGTGTCGACGGTTCTTACATGGAGTATTCACCAGCGTTTTTGAAAAAGTGCGTTCGAAACTTTCTGTATTCATTCACACTGTATGTACATTCCCCTATAAACTGTTCCATTTTTTGACCTTCCACACTAGTACTCTCTCCGTTTCGGATTTAGAAGTCATTTTAGACAAGATTTGGGTCAAACATTGGGAATATAAATCATCAATAACTTTTAAGTTGTTGAGTTTGCAAATGTAAAAATTATATGAATAGATTTGTCTTGAAAAATATTTTTATAAAAGTATACATATATCACTTTTCTATAAATATTTTTTATAAAAACAAGAGGTCAAAGTTATGTTTTAGAGACCGTGTCGCTATCCTAAACGACTTCTAAATCCGATACGGAGGGAGTATGTAATTTTATATAGGAAAAAACTTTCATTAAATCCTTTGCTTCTATGCGCCTATAATTAATGCTTTTGTGGATTTATATTATTTATATGGTACCACCGTAGCAGTAGTTTCTAGGATTGGATCACCAGAAGCAAACTTATTTCTTCCTCGACAAGGCCGAAGTGGTCTATTATTTTCAGAGAGCGAAACGATCTATTATATTGCAATAGTCCTATATGAAGCACAGAAATATATATGACCAAATAATTCTACAAGGATGTTCAAAAAAAAATCTTCACGGCGCTTTTCTTTTTGTCACATCAATTTTTTAGGGGATTCTTTTTGTCACATCAATGTGTGCATTTTATCTGTTATTATTGGGCCATGCTAGTGGTGAGATGGGGCAGTGCACCATGAGGGGGCCGTAGCCCACCTATTCTATACTGGCCCAAGCATCTTGGTCCATGTTTTCACAAGCTTGTTCAGGTGGGCCAATAGACCGGATTTTTCCTGGGCCGAGCTTGACCCATTCTCTTTTATTATACACAGTTAACATGACACTAGTGTTTCTCAAAAAAAAAAAGTTAACATGGAACTGGTCTCACAAATTATTTTTTGACTATTTATTTATTTTATATATTATATTATTTATACTTATATATTTATGCTAATTAGATAATACATTTAATTAAAAGTCTAACTGTATCAAATTGTATTATAATAATTTAAAATTATTAGTTAAATTATTACTGAAAATTTTAAAGTTTGAATCATAATTGTGCGTTTTCCTTATAAAAGATAAAGGAGAGAGTAGTAGACTATCCTAACATATATAAACATACCCACAGTAGCTCAAAGCTGAAAAGCAGCTTGCTTTGTTTTCCTTAAGTTAAACCAAAGTGCTCCCTATGCCCAGAGTTCAATCAAAGAGAGAAAAAACCATAAAGTTCTATTTATCCCTTGGTCAACTTATACGCAGGTACCCTACGTGCTATGTAACCCAACGACAGCTACAAGAAATTCTCCATGCTTAATCAGTGTATCAACACAAGTGTAATGCATACCTTTTTCTTACGAGCGGCCAGATCCGCAGCAATTGTACTATGCGTTTTCCGTTCCGGAAGCGCTAGCTATTGGGTTGCTATCTGAGAGGAGCTGGAGACTTATCTGAAGACTCTCAAGTGAAGCTTGCTATGCTAGCTAGGGATTGTGTTGCCCACTGGCATGGTAGAAAGTCACCTAGATTTGGTTCCAGAAAAGACAAGTAAAAGCAGCACATCAGCACAAGGAGCAGTAAAGATGTTGGAGCGCAAGCAAACCTGCCGTTACCGTGGCACGAGCGGCAGCAGAGAAGCGCAGCTCATCTCCGGCGGTCAGCCTTGAGGCCCATCTCCGGTGGGGATTAGCAGCATCCAGCAGATCGGCGAGCATGGAGATGGAGAGCGGAGCGGCGGACTAGCTAGATGCGGTAGCTCATTTGAGCCGGAGCGCGCGCGTTGACCTGCAAGGCTGATGAGACTGCAAGTCTCCGCACCAATCCTCAGCCAACGCCATCTAAAAATAACAAGTGGACAAATCGTCGTCACTCTCCAGTCCCCACCACTCAGACATCACTGTGGCTCTGCACAGGGAAAAAAATCTACGAAAACTGTATCTACAGTTGTGTCAAGCATACATGCGTGAATGCCTGTCACGTGTTGGTCATATGGACATGCAGCGGATGGGTGTGGCCTCGTGAAGTCTGGTCAGTCTATTTTTAGCAGAGACCACTCGTTGACCAGCGTTGGATTGTTGAAGTCCGACACGTGTCAGGTATCGACGCTATGTATGTATGGCACAGTTGTGGATACGGCATGCATAGAATTTTTTTTCCCTGCACAGCGGCTCCATCTATTAGAGAGACGAAAAACGTCGCATGCACACACCTTTACAATACAAAAACCCAGCTCCTTGTACGGGGGAATATGTGGCTCATCAGGAGCAGTACTTTTTTTTTTTGCGAGGAATCAGGAGCAGTACTAGTAGGTGCCAAACCACGTTAAAACAACCGGTTAGGTGCTAAAAAACCATCGACCCAATCCGTGCCCAACGGTTGCATTGCTTCCTCCTTTTCAAAAATTCAGGGTGCACTGCGCTTTTTTACAGCAGGGTTAATGGCCCTATTCGGCAGACTGTTTTTTTTGACTTATAAGCCGGCTGTGGCTGATTTGCTGTGAGAGAAAAACACTGTTCCACGGCTGATAAGCCGTGCTGATAAGTTCAGCCGAACAGGAGGAATGTTCGCCTGTGGAAGCACAACAGTAGCTGTAAGATACAGAGGTCACGCACTAATCGGTACAGAGTACTCGCACATTATTTCCTTTACTCAGTTAACGTGCATGTATGCTCAGTAGAATATACCTTTTGGTGTTTCTGAAAACTTATATGCTACTTCCACTTTCCGAAGCGGCCCTCCTCAACTCGGTACAGCTACTTGCAGTGCTCAACTAGCACCCTTGAAATTCAGTACCTGAGACGAAATGCTGAATATGGCTGCTTAATTTGGACGTGAACGTGATGAACCGGTCACTTTGATCTGCATGAGTGATCATGTCCATTTGTGCACAACAGATACCAAAGTGAATTTTCTTCAAGCTTAAGCCGTGCTAGGAATGCAACGTCCTCGATGGTGATGTGAGCATCCCTCTCCGGCCGTCTCTCTAATTAAGACTGCATCTACCACTACATGCTCATGACGCCATTCTCCCGGACATGCAACATCTCTGGAGCTGCAGCCTGCAGGCTCCCTACTACATGCTCATCACTTTTGCTGGCTTCTTGACAACAACAGGCTAAACTCCCAGGCTAACATTTACAACAAGAACATTTGGAAGCCGGAGGAATCATACTGCCAGAATTGTCCTGGTACTCTAGAGACCGGGATCACATCTTTGTTTCCTGTCCTATAGCCTCCCATATTTGGGACTGCTTAGGATTTTTTGTTTAAGAAGGATTGCTTAAGAATTCATCGCGCCAGAGGAGAGCAACTTCGCCCATGCATGGATGATTGGTTCTGCTCTGCACTTGCCTCATTCGATCCGAATGGATTGCCTGCAATAGGAGGCTGAGTCTCGCATTGACTCCTTGAAAGAGGTCATGTGTGTGTTAGACATAGAATCATCTAGCAGTAGATCGAGTGGGTGTTCATCTTTTGTGAAACGATGCATTAAACATTCTAGTGAACCGATTTACAGAGACAGAGAGAGGAAGAGGGAGAGGGATGAGTGCACAGACCATCGGGCTTGGCTGACGAGCTCGAGGAGGAGGCAGTCACGGCGTCGGTGAAGGAGAGGCGATGGTGGTGCGGACGTCGGGATCGATGCAACGGCGACGATGGACTTCCCGTCGCTTACAGGCATCCCTCTCCATCGGACTAGGGAGGTAGGTGGGAAGTGGCGGCAGTGAACCTCGTGAAGTGAGCCCTTTGTCCCCACCTTTTATATATAGCCTGCGCGATGGGGGCCCACCAACCTTGTATGGCTGAGCACCCCCGATCAGGGCGTGGTCAAAGGGTCCGAGTTGGCCGTTGGGCCAATTCGGTTGAGATCTATTCTAACATTCTCCCGCTTGATCTCAACTTATCATTTAACTTTAAACTTTGACTTTAATTGTTTTCACTTTTATTTGTTCCATCACAAATCAGTATATAAAGCATGCCTCATCGTCACGGTCAGTCGCCGATAGATTTAACAGCTACAGTACACATATCTGATCTGAAACAGATTCTTCAACTTTGGGCCCTTTATTGTCCGAAAATCATAGGCTATACCATAAACCCATGTCGACTGTGTGTTCTCTAAACACACTGGGTGGTAAGCCTTTAGTAAGCGGATCCGTAAGCACTTTCTTGTTACTTATATGTTCAATACCTTTTAGTATGATTCCGGATTTTCTCCTTTACAATATATAACTTTAATGTCAATGTGTTTGGCAGTACACTTGACCCATTGTCTTAGGAGCAAACTACTAAATGGTTATTGCTGTTGACAACCATTATCAATTCCGGGTATAAGTTCCTTAATCATTTTGCCTGTCCCTCAGCCTCATATCATGCTATATTATAACTTTACATCACTGATGATACTAGAACTGTTTCTTTTGGAGCTTTTCCACAATAAAACTCCAACTGCGAGTGTTGGCTACTACGTGGGTTTCACTAAACATCTTGCCAAAAATTTAACATTGTACTCACAACTACTTCAGAGTACTTGTTCTTTCTTTTTAGCATGAGGCCGACATTTTAACTCCATTTCAGTGATCTATATCTGGACTGGACTTTTGCCAAAACAACCCGGATACGTGAACTGTGTCAGGGTAAGGTCTCATCTTTGTACTCATTAAGCTTCCAACAGCTGAAGCATATAGGACGTCCATCTATAACAATCTCACATTGCCTTTGGAACATTAAAGTTCTCAAAACTATTACCCTTGACCATGAGAACAAGCGTAGATTTATCCACATATGTACATTATTTCTTTAGAAACTTTTCTTAGTATGCCTATGCAATAGTCCTAATACCCCTTTTCTTCTATCTCGATGAATTTCAATTCTTATAACGAGAGACATTTCACCGAGAACTTTCTTATCGAACCTTGAGGACAAGAACTTCTTCTCATACAGCAGATTGACATCACTACTAACAAGTAAGTTGTCATCCACATATACAGGATTAGGAAATGAATTTCCCATTCTATAACTTTATACAAATGCAATTGTCCTCTCATTCTCTTTAACCCAAAATTTCTAATTGACTCTTCAACTTTAAATGCCACTGTCTAGAGATTTGCTCCAGTCCATAAGAGATTTCTACGGGTGGCTTCCCTTACATTCTTTTCTTTTCATGACAAAACCTCTGGGTTGTGCCACGTAATCATTTTCATACAAATCCCATTAGAAAATATTGTCTTTACTTTTATCTGATGTAACTCAGATCATGATGTGCCACTAGCACTCATTGTAATCTATTCATTCGCTTCGCGCAAAGTCTTTTGATTCAAGTCGTGCTCCACATCTTTACATATTTTCTTTGGAGTCACATTTTGTCTTGTAGACCCATTACAGCCTAATGTTTTGGCTCCTTAGGAATTTATTCTAAATCCCAAAATATTATTGGTATTATCGATTTTATTTCATCTTCCTTTTCTTTCTGCCATTTGGACAAGTGAACGCCTTTCATGGCTTCTTCAAATTAGGTGGGATTACCCTCCATTTGAATTTCACTAATATAGACTTTATAATCATCAGAAATATCTGATTTTCTTATTCTTTAAGACTCAGCTACTAGCATTTCTTGACCTTTATTGCCAAAAAATAATTGATTCTACAAGGTCCTGTGTAACAAGATCCTTGTTTACATTATTCATCCTCCTTGCGGAGTTAGGTCTCTTTGTACCATGCTCCCCTAGATTGTCCCATCTTCAAACTTTCTTATTTTGAGTTTAATCTGATAAAACTCATATGACGTGTTTAGCACCGTCTTAATAATTCTGAAAACGTCCAGTATAAATACTGGCCGACTATTCTATCTTTCTATTGGAACTGTAAAAAAGGTCTAGGAATTTAGCTATTTCTTTACTTTAGGGGTATCATTATTATGACCGTCTTACTCCCCCCGACGATCACATTCATCTTTTATAGATCACTTTAGTATCCATCGCATTGTCTGAATTATGGGGAAGTATCTTTCTTAATTATCTTTCTTAATTGGTCTCACCTTTCTCCCCCTCGAAATGTGGTACGAACTTTTCTACCACAATTTCGAAAACTATTTAGAACTCTTGTGAATGAGAAAACTTTGATTACTTTCTTCATCCACATGATTACATCATGCAAATGAAATTATTTCTTAATTTGTTGGGAGTACTTTTTCCTCATTTCACTTCAAGAACTCAGCAGAGTCTTTTATCATTAATACTTTCGCAAGTCACGCTTGCATGTCATTCTGATCTTGAGGTTCGTCTGTAACTTTCTGTTCTCCTTAAACTTATACTAGGATAGCATAAAAGCTACCCTAAACTTTTTCCCTGTGCGGAATACACTCAAAGCACATGAGTCATCACAACTTTCTCCCGCCATGCAAGATAAATACTATGTCAAATTTCTCCCGCCATGCAGGATTGATTAACATAAGTACTATGCCAACTTTACTCCGCCATGCGGGTATTTTCTCAAACTTTTCCCGTCATGCGGGTACTATCACAAACTTTTTCCTGCCATACGAGATAATTTTCTTGAAGGGACATAAAAGTCAATATTGACTCATATTTAATCATCAAATTTAGGAATAAATCTGAATGCTCTTTAACACACATATTTAGTCTGACGTTGGTCAAATTAAACATATATGTCACTTATTACATTTCAAATCATGATGATTAAGACTAAAAATTATATTTCTTTTTATTATTATTTTAAAGAGTACATAAAATACATCTCTTAAACTAAGCTCTTATTGTTCTATTTCTTTCTTGGATCAATATCCTGAAAATCTTTATTTTAAAGTTATTCTTTAAAGAGAACACAATCCCTTATACAATGGCCTTCTTTCAGCAAAATTTGCACTTTTCATTTTCTGAGTCACAAGTACCCAGCTCATTTTCTTTTCACCCTTCAAGAATAAAGGCATGAAGTTCTTTGTTTGAAAACATTAATCAGTAATCAATAATAATAAGCATGAAAATAACCCTACATTGGTTTGGTTAAAGACATGCACATTAAACTTTTAAACTTTAAGTTCTATTCTATATCACCGTTGGGCAGAAATAGAACAAAACCATCAATCTTATACATCAATTCCACATCACCGTTGGGCAGAAATGGAATTAACATATGAAAACTCAATTATCTTATAACCCTCTTCAAAACTAAATTCTCCCATTTGTTCAAATTTAATTTTGAAGATAATCATCATCATTGCAGCGGAAACATGAAAATACATTACATTGTGCTCGCTCTGGAGCATCTCATGTTTCTTTTCTATTCTATGAAAATTGGTCATTTTGATACAAAATTTATCAGAGATTTAAACTTTAAACATAAAACTCATAGAATTATAATATTGTTATCATCAACGTTGGTCAGAAAATAACAACATCATAATTTTCTTTAAACTTAAACTCTTAAATAAACTTATAATATTATTATCATCAACGTTGGTCAAAAAATAACAATATTATAATTTATCTTAACTATAAACTGATTATTCCTCCAATTTAAAATTCTCGTTGGTTCCAACTTTAATCGGAGGATCAACTTTTCATTATCATTTACTGAATAACTATAACTGCTCTTCAAATTAAATCCTTCCGTTGGTTCGAATTTAATGAGAAGACAATAAACCTTTAACTTTGCAACGGAAACATCAAATAATACTTTTAAAATAATATTATTCAGAAGCATCACTTTGTATTTCTTTTCTCTAAACAAATTGTCATGTTTGATCAAATTTGAGTAGAGACAAAACATTTAAACTTAACTTTATTCATTCAAAATAGCTTCTGAAAATTTGACAAAACTCAGTCACGATTTGATTTCTTCATTTTTGGCCTGGCCTAGCAACAACATAGCCAGCGGCCCATTCTTTGCTCATTTTTGGCCTGACCCTGCAGTGCAGCCCAGCTGCTGGCCTCGCACACACGCCTGCAGAGCTACCGAGCAGACCCAGTTGCGCGCACGGCGCTCAGGCGCGGCCCTAAGTGCAGCCCAGCAAGCCGGCCTCGCTCGCGGGCCCGTGGAGCAGCTCAGTGGCCCAGCACTGCCATGCTCTTCCTCGCGCCCAGCAGTGAAATGGCCTGTGGCCCAGCGAGCAGTGGCAGCGCGCGGCCCAGCGAGGCCCGCAGCCCATCACGCGACGCGCACGCTCACGCCCCCGCGCCCAGGGCGCAACCTGGGCCTGGGCCGAGAATTTTCCGCCCCGCCTGGGCCGATTTTGGCCCGATCACTGGCACTCTTCAATCCCAGCCATTGATCATCATCCAACGGCTGCGCATCATTCTCGCTTGATCAAAACCGGAAGCCGGTCAGCCCCTTTCCGAACCCTAGACCATTTTCCGTTCTTGCCTCTTCCCTTCCGGAGCGCACAGCGGCGGCCGCCGGCGGCGGCGAGACTTCCCCGCTGGAGCACATGCCAGCGGCTCCCCCGGCCTCCTTTCCTTACCCTCCTCCCTCTCTCTTTCTGCTACCACCTGCACTCAAGGCAATGGAGCAGCAGGGGCTGTCGCCTGTGGCGACTAGGAGGAGGAGGTGTTGGTGCCACCGCCGGTCCTCTCGCCGGCGTGCGCGCTCGCCCTAGGCTGAGCGCGCCACCGTCGAGCGGTCTAGGCGACGGTGCTCTCTGCGCGTGCTTGCGACGCGCTACAATCCCGCACGCCGGCGAAAACGGCGGCACGGTCATCTTCCCGCACGACGGCAAGCCGGCGGCGAGTGCTCCATCCCGCGTGAGGCGGTATCGACGGTGGCGTGGAAGATCAGGTAGATTCTTCCCCTTTCCACCCTTTTCTTTCTTCATTCTTTAGGGTTAGGGTTAGCATCTTTTGCTCTTTTTGGATCGAAATCCGTCACGGGCTTTTCTCTTTCTGTGATTTCTTTCTACCCAATCTAGATCTACTCACTAGGGTGGCTCCGGTACCAATTGTTAGACATAGAATCATCTAGCAGTAGATCGAGTGGGTGTTCATCTTTTGTGAAACGATGCATTAAACATTCTAGTGAACCGATTTACAGAGACAGAGAGAGGGAGAGGGAGAGAGATGAGTGCACGGACCATCGGGCTTGGCTGACGAGCTCGAGGAGGAGGCAGTCACGGCGTCGGTGAAGGAGAGGCGATGGTGGTGCGGACGTTGGGATCGATGCAGCGGCGACGATGGACTTCCCGTCACTTACAGGCATCCCTCTCGATCGGACTAGGGAGGTAGGTGGGGAGTGGCGGCAGTGAACCTCGTAAAGTGAGCCCTTTGTCCCCACCTTCTATATATAGCCTGCGCGACGGGGGCCCACCAGCCTTGTGTGGCTGAGCACCCCCGATCAGAGCGTGGTCAAAGGGTCCGAGTTGACCGTTGGATCAATTCAGTTGAGATCTATTCTAACATAGAGCCTGTTTAGATGCCTCCTCAACCCAAAAAGCAAACCCAAAAAGTGCTACAGTACCTGTCACATCACATCTTGCGACACATGCATGGAGTACTAAATGTAGACGAAAGAAAAAACTAATTACACAGTTTGTCTGTAAATGTCGAGACGAATCTTTTGAGTCTAGTTAGTCTATGATTGGATAAATTTTGTCAAATAACAACGAAAAGTGCTACAGTAGCCGAACCCAAACTTTTTCATCATCTAAACACACCCATAGTGATATTATCAGGGATGCGGAAAGCTGGACATCAAGGCAACAAAGCAACGGTTTCAGTTTCTTTTGAGGAAAATATCCAAAGGAATATTGCCATCCAAGTGCGCCGGGCACCAAAACAGTGACTGAGTGAGACTACGAGAGATCTCAGTGACATCGCCTGATCCGAAATTTCGGAACGCGGCAAGAGTAGATAAATTACTGAGTACTGTACTACTACGTACTGACCACAGCAACACTGTGCCGATCGGTCTATGTTCAGAGAACTTCAGATTTTGCCTTTAGCAGCCTTTGTTGCTAGGGGAAAGTATGCATGCCGGGCTGCCGGCCGGTCAGCGTCAGGGCAACTGGCTTGGACGTTAGGACGTGTGGAAGCATCAGGACCACACAGCGACAAAGAGGTGGACGAAAAGAAAGGACAGTTCTCCCGTCGACCGTGGGTGACGAGCGAGGCTGCAGATAAGTCCGTCATCGAATCTGACGTGGGTAGTACATTTTTGCAGGACGAAATAAAGTTTCTTGACTCTGCTGCTTGCTTGGACTTGGAGAGAGTCCAAGCTAAAGTGAGTTTTTTTTAAATGCTGTAGAAACTTGAACATATAAATCTTTTGTGAAACTGGAAACGAAGCTCTGAATAAGCCAAATAAAATATGAGCGCATCGTAATTAAACTCGGATAAATGTTATTCTGCAGCATAATCTTCTGCTGATGAACTGATAGGGACATGATGACATGGAGGACTAGATGATGTTATGTATGGTAAAGGCAGCATCGACTAGAAAGCGATGTTAGTAGTGCTGCAAGCTCCTAGAGATGTTTGCTGGACTGGATCATCACATGCTAAAGCATATATATGTTCATGTTCAGCAAAAAATTGTAGGCACAGCAAATATTTCGTTCTTGTGGGATTAACCAGTTGAATTGGATGACACTGGCAGTATAGCACTTAGCACAAGAGTACAAGGACAAGGGCTGCCGAACGGTGGACTAATGAGTGTAACAAGTGTTCCAGACGGTCTCTGTCTTTTTCGTCAAATCAAAAAGAAAGAAAGGGAAAAGGCAAAGGACAAAGCTAGAATATCCGAATTCGGTGTGGCAACGTCGGCGACCAACGGCCAGCCGGATGTCCTTTTTACAGGTCGATCGGCTTTCGGCGAGTCGTCGAAGAGCCGAGACGATGAATCCGCCGTTAGCGAACCAACTGTTTCGGGCTTTCGGTGTTGATTTGGTTTTCTGATCTTCAGCTGAGGATGGAAAGAGGAATGCTGGAGCTGGACCACGCCATCACCTGTCCGAGTCTCGGCGCTTTGGAGATCGATCATGTGCGGATGCTGGGCCGTCTCCCACACGCCGGCCCTGAGGCCTGATCACGAGCGCGGCGAAAGGCTTCATCTGTGACCGGCCGCCCCCGACACGTTTTTTGCGTAGTACCAGACGACGCCAGTGACTGTGACCGGCGATTGTGTGTTTCCAGCCTTTTGACGACGCTTCATTCATCGGATAAGCAGGCAAGCAAATTAAAACGAGGCTTTGGAAACTCTATGGCCATCAATTTTACACATGAGATTCGATATATATCATCCTGATTTCGGAACGGGTAGGAGTACTCACTGGCTGCTGTCAGGTGTGGATGGAATTTACAATGGTCAGAGTGAGGCTATATGGGCTGTGGCACAGTCGAGAGTCGAGACACACGCCAGTCGCCACTGACTGTGACCGGAGATTGTATTTCCGGCCTTTTGACGACGCTTCATCGGATAAACAGGCAAGGAAATTAAAACAAGGCTTTGAAAACTCTGGCCATCAATTTTACACTTGAGATTCTCTATCATCCTGATCTCGGAACGGGGCCAGCCGGCCGGAACGACGCCGATGTTTATGGCCGTGGCCCTCACAGTTGGACGTCAAAGACTGGCTTTCATATACTCCGTACTCACTAGCTGCTGTCAGGTGTGGATGGAATTTGACTAGGGGTGTAGTGGTGAACTGGTGGTGGCTCGTTTTTTTTAATGAACCAATGCAATGCAATGCAACTGCAGTGGCCTTTTGCCTTAAAAAGGTGTACCCTGTTCGGCAGGCTGTTTTTTGGTTTATAAGCCGGCTGTGACTGATTTGTTACGAGAGAAAAATATTGTTCCACAACTGATAAGCCGTGCTGATAAGCTCAGCCAGAGACGGAACCAGGGGGGGCCAGCAGGGGCCATGGCCCCCCCCAAGCACAATAAGTTTCCTTTAATACCTACATAAATATATGAATTTATAGCTAAAAATATTAATTTTCACCCATTTTTTATTCAAATATCACGATTTTTGTTATAAATAGTGTAAAATATTTAAAAAGTTGTTGAATCATATAATTACGTATATTTTAGTACACGAAAAAATATGATCATATTTATTTGGCCCCCCTTAATCAAAATCGCTGGTTCCGTCTCTGAGCTCAGCCGAACAGGGGGTATTTCCCCGAATCCCGATAGGCTGATTGATGATTAGATTAGATAGAGTATGTCGCCCGGCATAGAATAGTCCCCGCACCGCACACAACCATCACAGACTGCGAATCGACAGGACGGGGAAGAGCTTCTAGGGACTGACTGTTAAGTTTGCCCCAATCGGTGGGCTACACGTCTCGTCTCTTTTTTTTAAGGCAAAACTGTGGGGGAGTTCCTCACAGCACTCATTTTATAAAATTTATATAGTACAGAACATACTTACAACCGGAATTAACTATATGCATCTAACCAAAAGCGAAAGGATGATCTTAGATCCTCCTTGAAACCAACCGACTGAAGAAGACATTGGTTTTTGAAGTTTGCAAACCAAATGTTGACGTTGACTTGGCCATTGTTGAAAACTCTTTCATTTCTTATCTTCCATATCTCCCACGCAGCAATGGTGATTACTTCCATGAAAAAAGGGTATGTTTTGTTGTTGCCTGGCGTGATATAGACTGAGGCTTGTGATCCAATACATTCCTATCTTCTCCCAGCATCTCTTGGCGAAAGGGAAGTAAAAAATAGAGGTGGTCCAGATCCTCCTCTGTCCCCGCCGGGCAAAGCACACAGTGCTCATCATCATCTTCATCTGACAAGTTCCTCCTTCTGAGTCTCTTTTGATTGATGCATTCAAATGGAACGAAGATTTGACGTGATGAGCTGATTACTCCATCTTAAGTGGAGGCACGGAGATCCTCCTCGTCTTTTGCGTGCTGGAGCTTCTGGGTAACACGAAAGAAAGAAAAATTCATAGTTCCATGCTTGTTCAAGTAGAATGGCCAAACAGAAATCCACCCAAAATGTCCCAACATGCCCACATACACACAAGTCACCTGTAACAATGCTTGTCATGCTATAAGCTGCCCTACTAGGATAGCTTTACAAACTGTAATTGGTGACAAATTCACCGACATTGCAGCAGTATGCTGCTAATAAAGTTTGCTTTTCATCAAAAAAAAAAAAAACTACTGGACACCACGTGAACGGCGCCGGCGCAGGAACATCGATAGCCACCTTCTAGTTCCGGGTCGGCGCCGGCACGCACGCGCACCGCGCACGACAGACATCAATCGAGCAGAGCATGGTCACGGCTACTTGGCGCCGTCGGGCCCGCTCTCGAGCGGCGCATACGTGGTGAGGACGAGGCAGCAGAGGAGGGCGAAGGCGACGACGACGGCCAGGTACGGCGCCAGCCTCGTCAGCTTGCCGAAGCGCCGCGTGTCCGCGGCAGGAGTAGGGGCAGCGCGGCCACTTGCGCCGGCGGCATTACGCGCCTTTCGGGTGAAGGTGAAGCGGGCAAGAAGAAGCATGGTGCCAACGACCGCGGCCACGCCGGTGAAGATCGCCACCTGCACCTGGGTCATGTTGGCGAAGCGCCCCGTCCCCGCGGAGCCCGAAGCAGGGGCAGCGGCGGCGCCGTGCGACTGCGAGTGATCCTCCTCGCGGTAGACGCGAAGCAGAGGCCTGGCGCAGGGGAGGACGGCGGCGCCGGTGGCAAGGGCCGCGATAACAGGCCTCTTCCTGGCGACGTCGGCAACAAGGTGGAGCAGGCCGAGGCCTCCGGCGCCGGGCGCGACAACGAGGCACGCGGAGACGAGGAAGACGACGCCGAGGGACACGACCAGGGTCACCTGCGCGAAGCGGTCCGTGCGCGGCGGCGCGCCGGCTGCGTGCGCGTCGCCTCCGGCGCGCGCCGCCTTGCGGACGAAGCGCGCCAGCAGCATGGCGCCGAGGGCCTGGGCGGTGACCACGGCCATGGCGAAGACGCAGATGGCCATGTCAGTTAGGGGGCTCCGCCCTGCGATGTCGAGGAGGAGGCGGAGCGCGTCGGGGAACCCCAACGCCCCGGCACCAAGAGCCAGGACGATGATCCTCGAATCAAGGCTCGACGCCATGTGGATGTGGATCACCCTCTCCTCACTCGTCTCTCTGTCGTCTCGAGTCTCGACTTCCTTCCCGGCTTCCCGCGCTGCCGTGACTCTGTGAGCAGCGAGAGCTTTATAGGAAACGGCGAAAGGATTGACAGGTTGAGTGCGCCATGGTGTCGACTGGCTACTCTGAACCGAACACAACGTTGATGAGACTCCAAAGGTCGCGGGAGTTGGCAGGGCACAAGGCTACAACCTACAAGCAGACAAGCAGAGTGGTGAGCTTGCTCAGACGCACTAGGACGCGGCAAGTGCTGAATCACGCACGCAGTCGAATTTAAACGTGCCCGGAAGCTTTCGCTCTAGAAGGCCTTTGTTTTGAATAACATCTAAACGTTGGACTCCTCCACGTGCGTGATCCCAATTCTCAAGTGGGCATTTGGCCCTGGTCTGTTGGAAACCGATAAGGGAGACGCCAGGGTGCCAATGCCGTGAATGAGTCGTCCCGTTATTATTGTCACACGCTATTTGTTCCTCGTGCGTGCTACGGTACCTCACTGGCTCACTCCATTGGTGTTGAGCTTCTCTCCGTCACGCAAATTTGCAATCAGATCGGCCGGCGACCTTCAGTTGCAGCGCATCTGGTCTGAATTCTGAAACCAACCTGCCCCTTGGTGCCTCGTGTGGACAGCTGAAGCAGACATGGTTCCGGTTTCGTCAACGGCCAACGGGGTGGGGCTACCTTTTGTCGGGTGGATCAAGCCGTCAAGGGACACAGAATCTGCGCGCGATCTGAGCTGGACCGGGGACGGGGAGAGAAACGGAGTTTTTGTACGAGCAGCAGGCAGCAGCAGAGACGTCAGCGCTGACCTCAACTTCAGTTTTCTTGATTGAGGAACGACCACAGCTTTCACTTTGCTGCTTCGATTACTAATCAGCACTCAACCGACATTTTTCAACTGTTTTTCGTTAAGGATGTGGCGCATCTTTCATTGTTGGCGATAAACCAATGAAATAAAGTAGCAGATTCCCAATATCTTTTCGCTTTAGAATGTCTGTGTGAGCAATACTAGTTATAGACTTGTCGTAGGTTGAGTGCTGATTACTAATCGAAGCCTCTACATATTATAGGAGCTTTTTTTTTTTGAAAAAGTAAATCCATATGTAACATTTTGAGAAATAACATGAAGTAACCCACTGGATATGCATCTGAATTTACACATTTCAGCAATTAGAGGATACTTGCTAGCAAGCGTTTAGGCGAAAAGCCAGTGCTGTTACGATCCAAGCCGCCCTCCGCTACAGTACACGAGCGTAAGACAGAGCATCACAGACTGACGGCTGCTGCATTTCGCAGGCTTGACGCATCACCATCGGATAAGCACGCAAGGAAAAGGCGCCTTCAAAAGATTACATGAGATTTTGATCTTGGCGATGTCACTGCCCCCCGAAAAGTGGTACCTATCACTCGGACAAATGGTGTGGATTAAGATTACATGAGAAAGACGCTGCCAAGAAGCGTCAAGTCTGTAAGGCCCTCGAGCAGGAGGCGTTGAAGAGCGCCGTCACCAACAGAGCCTCGACGGGCTCCCGCTCGAGGAGTCTCCCTCCGAGATGGTCTCGGGGGAGGACGATGACAGCGGCGACGACGACGCCTGGTCGCGGTACGACACCGCGACTTCTCTGGCGCACCTTCCCAACGTGCGGCCAGGAGAGAGAAGGGCTGGAGCGGATCCTTCGGCGAGAAGAGCTACCTCGTCTGGGGCCCCGCAAGAGGGGTCGGTGGCGCCGCTCCCGCGAGCCCAAGCGCCTCGGGCTCAGTCGGCGGTCGGAGCAGCGGCGCCGGCGTCAGAAGCCGGGGCACCGTCGACGGGCGTGAGGACCCGAGGCCAACTAGCCTCGGCGGCGCAAAGATCCTCCGCCGCCCCGTTAGCTAGTGCTCCGAGGAGCACCCGGCCAACAGGAGGCTCGATGGTAGGGCCGTCGCAGGCGCCACCGGGTGGCTCAGGCCTGCCGGGGTCTAGGCCCCTGGTTCCCCTATTCGGGTAAGTTTTTCGCCCTGTTTTTCATGATCGGTGATCCCGTTCCTTGTTCTAACGCGTTTGTTTGTCGCTCAGCCAAAAGCGTAAGGCGGAGCTCGCGGGTCCGACTCCCGTGAAGGCGCTCAGGTTGGGCGCCGCCGTAATGATGCGGACAGCGGCTGACGCCGCCGCCTAGGTTGCCAAGTACCAGGCTGCGGCGGAGCGGCTCAGGCTGCGGGAGGCGGCTGCCCAGGCGGGGGCGAGCACCCAGGAGGTCACCGGCTCTGATCCCGCCACGCGGAGGTCAGGGCCGGCCGAGGCGGTCCCGGGCGATGCCGGGCTCGAGGTGCCCGGCACTGGTGGGTCAAAGCTGGGTCGACCGCGACGACCTAGGTGACCGTCGAGGCCGTTGAGGCCGAAACATCCGTCCGCGACGCGGGGCGGGCAGATGTTGAAAAGTTGAAGGAGGTGGTGGAGGCCCCGCCAGAGGCGGGGCAAGAGGCGGCGCAGCCGGAGGAGCCGTAGCCGCAGCAGGACTGGCCGACGGAGCCGGCGGTCGAGGTGGAACGGGGGGCGGTCGTGCCGCCGCCTATCATACAGGCGGTGGTGCCGGCAGTTGAGGCGCCAGCCTCGTCGCAAGGGTCGACCCCGGCCCTGATCGACCTCACCGTCGACGACTCTCCTGCTGATAGAGGAAAGTAGAAGGCGGATGTCGAGACGGGCGAGGCCTCGGATCGGCCTAGTACTCCTGCGGCGTTAGGGGATGACCAGGCCGAGGCATCGGCCAGGTGGCCTGACTTTACCGGGTTGGCGCTGGTGCAGGCGGAGGAGGAGCTTCCGCGCTGGGGCCAGCCGAGCCTCGAGTTCAGGGACGCGTCCAACCCTAGCGCTGAGCCCTTCTTTGCGCTCGACGACAAGGACGAGGTGCAACACTAGGAGTACCTCGAGGGACTCCGAAAGCACTCGTTTTAGTCCCTGCGCATGGTCTCGGATACTCTGGTGCGGGATATGTCGGAGGCCTTCGAGGTAAGCTGGGTTCATTTGTCTTTCCCTGCGTTTTATCCTTCCCTTTTCCTTGGTTCTGATTTTTAAGTTTTAACTGTGGTCAGGAGCTCAAGGAAAATTCCCGTCGCAAGTCGCTCTTCATTCGTCATGAGAGTGGCGTGTGGGCGGCGCTTGCCCGTCAAGGGACCCTGATCGAGGAAGCCAACGACCGGCTATCCCAGAAGAGCGCTGAGACGGACGAGCTCCGCGTCGCCCACACGGCGGTTAGGGAGGAGGCGGCGCAGGCCCGGGAGGCCGAGGCCAAGGCGTGTGAAGACGCGGCAAGGGCTCGGGAAGAGGCGGCTAAAGCCCGCGAGAACCTCGCGCCGCTGCTGGCACGTGTAAAGGAGCTCGAGGAGGACATCGCCTTAGTCGATGGTCAGCGCGATGCCCTCAACATCCAGGTCAGGATGGCGTCCGCCCGCGTCAGAACCTTGGAGGACGAGGTTGTGATGTTGACGGGGACGGTCCGAGAGAGGGACGAGGCTCTCTCGGGCACCGGCCGGGAGGTTGAGGCGCTGAGGGCGGTGCTCCACGACAGGGACGAGGCTCTTCGAGCGTCTGAGAAGACGTGCGGGGAGCTGCGTGATGAGATCGTGGGTTGGCAGACCCACTCTGAGGGTAAGCCTCTTGTTATGTTCTGGCCTTGGCGTCGAGGTCCCAGGCTTATGCTAACTCAGTGCTTACGTTTCAGAATTGGAGAAGCAGCAACAAGCGGCTCAGGCGATAGCCACCTCGTTCCAGAACCTCTTCGAGGTCGAGGCCGGACGGACTCAGTTGCTCCAGGGCGCTATCGCCTCGGTATGTGATGACCTGAGGGTCGAGCCCGACGTCGATACCGAGGAGGACGCCCCGGGGAACTCCTTCGTCCGTCGGATGGTGACGCTGGGCCGCCTTGTCCGCGAGAGGATATGAGGCGGGCTGCATCACGGCGTGAAGAGGGCTCTAGTGGTCGTTCGGTCTGGGTTCGTGTACGACATGGACCTCATCGCCGATGGCTTTATCACGGATCCAGATCAGACGGATGAGGAGAATGAAGTCGCCTACCTGGGCCTGATCAAAGCCGCTGAGGAGCCTGGGAGTCTGATGTGAACTAGGGTTCTCGATCTTCCGAAAGGTTCTAATAACTCTCAATTTGGTGGAGTCCCGACACAATTCGATCCGGCTTCCGAACAACTTGGCTCTGAACCCCGCAATCGCAGCACCATGACCCCTCTGGTTATCGACCGGCGTTGCACGGTCGACCTCGCCAAGAAGGCTAAGTCCTTGCCTGCGAATCGAGAACACACACAAAACACAAAGGAATGCAACCAAATTGCAGATGAATGATTAATCTCACAAAGTTGGGGTCTCACAAACCGACGGCGGCAACGAAACTGTTGTCAACAGAATAATCTAAGCAAAACTCAATCCTAATGTAAGCGGCAACTACTGATTATATAGCCTAAGGGGCATCCAAGGACACCTATTCGCGTCCTTGGGAGCGCCGACACGTTACAAGGCCTAAACGGCCCAAAAGACGGCGACACAGGGCCTTGACAGATTCTGGACGGTGACTTATTTCGACGATTCCCGTTGATTCCGAATAGCTTTTGATGTGGGACCACTTGGGTTGGCTTTCTTATCAAATAAGCTTTCCATCCATATATGGATCATCGAAAACGGAGTCCGGACGCGTCCTGGGTGACCAGTTCAAGGCAGACTGGTCCTGAATTCCGAGGTGGACTCGAACTTGATTTGGGCCTCCACCTTGGTGACTCGAACCGGATAAGCTTTGGGCCTTCTTCTCAATTTGGATGCCCTTGATGATCTCCTTGGCCTCCATATAATTCTGCAAGCATAGTCATATGTGTGGAGGTCATGTCCTCATCATCCTTCCCTTCTTGATGAAAAGCCGCCCTCGGCGTCGATGTTGCTTGAAGTCTATTCTGCACAGGATGAAGACAAACGAGGTTGCCAAAATATTAGAAATTGACAATGTTGGGAGAAAGAATATGACCACATGTTTTGGTTTGCAGCACGCCTTCTCCTACAAACTTGTAGTCTCCTCGATTAAAATACACACAATCTTTGTCAATACTATCCTGCAAAAAATTAGTACTAACAAGAAACATATGCTCCACTTCTTTGGATTCCACTTGGGATTGTAAAGCAAAACTACAGGAATATGGCATGACAACAATGTTGATTTTATAGTCCTCTAATTGATCATTATTTTGCACAACAAAAGAAGAATTCAGATTTGTACAAATGTAAACTCGTTGTACCATATATTGTCCTTGGTTGCTATATTTGCCAAAAACATGATATGTATGTCTAGATAACCATGGCAAATCAGCATATGCATAAAGTATCTCCTCTATATAATTAAGATTGCAAAGAACATCAAATTCAATGTATCCCAAATTATTTAAAGAAGACATCAATTTCAACTCATCAACATTACTAACATTATGAATAACATGTCTATTTTCAGCAGTAGTGTTCGATTTCAACATACATATAGCATGATCATTCATTAATGGTTGCATTGGAATAATATAAATATTATCATTTAAGTCATCTTTATCACAAGGAACATCAAGCAAATCATCTTGTGACAAAGGTAAATCAAGCGAAGGTTCTACTAATATTTGCTCTATCATAACATGATTGGTGGAAAAATTCAGCACATCAAGAGAACTCTCATCTTCTGTGAGATTAGCATCATTGGTATTACCTTTGCTCTCACTGTTAGCGGAAGTATCACATGTTGAATTTTTACATGAGACTGGGAGCACCTCATTTTCTGTCATGTCATCCCCGCTCTTTTGTGCATTGTCCTGCAAAAGGTTAGGCACAGCAGGAGAAATAATAGGACATTGGTCTAGTTGATGTTCGTCATCATATGAATTAATTACAAGAGATGGATTAACAAAAGTTTCTCTCATAAGAATTTTCATATCGTTCCATGTATGAGGTTTATCTGAAGAACTTAAAGACTCCCACCAAATTGATGCTAAATGTCTCAAAACACTAGATTCATTCTTAATCTTCCTCCGTTCACACATATGACAGTGTGCAAAAATATTATCTATTTTACTTTCCCACTCAATGTACTCATCAGCACCAATACCATCATAAGTAGGTGGAAAAGAAAGAATAGAATGACCTGCGGAAGGAGGTGTAGCAGCAATAGTGCGTGGCTCATGCATCATTGATGTCTCATATCGGTGAGTGTTGTAACCTGTCATTGTAGACACAAAACAGAAACAAACAGTGAAAGTTATCCCTAATAATATACTAAGTAGGTGGAGTAGTGCCTCTCAAGATCACAACAAAAGGAGACCCCTTCTCAAGCTCTTACAAGGTTCTTACCAGCAAGGTCAAGGATACCTGGAAGACGTAGCACTACGATTATAGGGATCAAAACTTATATTGTCCAGAAGAAGTATGTGGAGTTAAGGCAGACAGACCAAATATGTGAGTGGAACACAATTCAAAAACAGAAAGTAATGCTGAATTATAGTCCCAAATACTTGCTCTTGTTGCTGGTCTAACGTGTTCCAAGTACTAGATATGTGAAAACAAAATAGAGAAACAAGTATGATGGATAGCAAGAGTGATAGGAAACAAACATAAGATAGCACACGCCCACAATTATAACAAACTATCTCCTCTATGTGCTCCTCTAAATATTGTTCCTCTTTTGCCCCTCTTAATTGTTCTATTTTTTAGGGTGTCGTTGTTTTTTTGGGAACTTTTAATTTTTTTGATATTTTTCCTTGACTTAGGAGCACACAAGAAGTAACCACAAAAAAATTGAGCTTAAACCAGTAAAAGGCGTGGCCTATGAAAATTTTAGAAGATGGGTCCAAAATTGAGGAAAAACTTGTGACCAAGAAAAGAGGATCTTGTGACCAGTTTTCGGCCAAAATAAAATTTTCGAACCTCGGCAAAGCTAGGGATGGACGGATCCGAAATTTTTTTCTGATCAATTTTGATATCTAGAACGTCGAAATCCGAGTTCGTACGCAAAAACTGGACCAGTTTCAAGTTTGGACTCCGAATTAGAGGACAAAACAGGAACAATGCACACAAAAATGGTCACGGCGGCTAGGGTTTGATGGAAACGATGGGGAAAACACACGAACTGGACTCTAACATAACCTAACCAGCAACAAGCCCTTGATCAGGACACAAACTTGATTTGGACCTCCTCCTTGGTGACTCAAACCGGATAAGCTTTGGGCCTTCTTTTCGATTTGGATGCCCTTGTTGATCTCCTTGGCCTCCATGTAATTCTCCAAGCATGGTCATATGTGTGGAGGCCATGTCCTCATCAGAGTCGCCTTGCTAAGCTCTTCGAGGTCGAGGTGGTTCCGCCTGCTGATGACGAGGGCATGTGAGCCAAACTTGGGCATGAAGGCCCGTATAATAAGTTAGTATTCGTAACTTTGGTCATGATGGCCTCAGGGGCCCTGAAACATTTTAGATGTAAACTTGTACTGATCGTTAACTTTTGTTCAAGTTTTTTCTTCCCCTTATCGCTTGAACCACATTCTTTCATGATTTACTTAGTGCGCGGTTGACTTATGTGATAGTTCTCGTTTTTGAAGAAGCTCGAAAAATGCGAGTTTTTTGGGGACAGGGGGTTCCCCCCTTGCAGCCCCCGAGGGAGGGTCGACTCTGAGGGAGCAGGGTCGATCCTTCCTGGTTGTTATGAAAACAAAGCTTTGAACACCGCTGTATTCTTTATTTATGAGATAGTGAAATAATTTACAGAGCCTCGAGGCTTTAAGGAAAAAAGGTATGTAGCTGTTCAATGTTCCAAGCGTTAGTGAAGATTTCGCCTTTCTCATTCGATAGTTTGTAGGTGCCGGGCTTCAATACTTCCGCGATGATGTATGGCCCTTCCCACGGTGGCGTAAGCTTGTGTCGTCCCTTGGTGTTCTGGCTTCGCCGTAGCACCAGGTCACCAACATTGAGGTCCCGCCTGCGGACGTGTCTGTCGTGGTAGCATTGGAGACTCTGCTGATACCTGGCAGAGTGTAACAGAGCCACATCGCGGGCTTCCTTGAGCTGGTCGAGGGCGTCCTCTCTTGTGGCGTCATTGTTTTTCTCGTTGTAGGCTTTCAGCCTCGGGGATCCATATTCTACATCGGTTGGGAGCATAGCCTCGGACCCGTAGACTAAGAAGAATGGAGTGAACCCCGTGGCTCGACTCGGCGTTGTTCTTAGGCTCCACAGGACCGAGGGAAGCTCGACGGCCCATTTTTTGCCATGTTTGTTTAGCTTGTCAAAAATTCTTGGTTTCAGGCCTTGTAGGACCATGCCGTTGGCACGTTCTACTTGGCCATTTGTTTTAGGATGAGCTACGACCGACCAGAGCACACGAATGTGGTGGTTGTCGTAGAAATCCAGAAACTTTTTACCAGTGAATTGGGTGCCGTTGTCCGTGATGATGCAGTTAGGAACCCCAAAGCAGTGGACGATGTCGGTAAAAATTAGCATAGCTTGCTTAGACCTGATGCTGGTGATAGGACGGGCCTCGATCCACTTGGAAAATTTGTCAATGGCAACGAGCAAGTGGGTGAAGCCCCCAGTTGTCCTTTTCAGGGGTCCGACTAAGTCGAGCCCCCAAACAGCGAACGACCATGTGATGGGGATAGTTTGCAGGGCATGAGCCGGGAGATGGGTTTGTCTTACATAGTACTGGCAGCCTTTGTAGGAGCGTACTAGCTTGACAGCGTCGGAGACTGCGGTCAGCCAATAGAAACCTTGTCAGAAAGCGTTTCCAATGAGGGTTCGAGGCGCTGCGTGATGACCACAAGCCCCCGAGTGTAGATCATTAAGCAGGTTTCTGCCTTCCTCATTTGTGATACAGCGTTGGAGGATGCCAGTAGGGCTGCGGCGATACAGCTCCCTACTATCACCAAATATCACAAAGGATTTGGCTCGGTGAGCGATCTATCGAGCCTCGATCTTATCCGAGGGGAGGTCCCCTCGAGTGAGATGGTTGAGGTACGGAATACGCCAGTCAGGCTCGGGGTTGGCTGGTGGGGTCAAGCCTTCCACCTGCATGGCCTCAGCCCCGGTCAAGGGGGCTTCCGCCTCAGGTGGAGGGTCGAGTGACGGCCCGTCGACCCCTCCGTCTACCCTGATGTTGACAGACGGTTGATGGAGATCTTTCGCGAAAACATCCAGTGGAACTGTAGTTCGACTGGAAGTGATTTTTGCGAGTTCATCGGCGGCCTCATTATACCTGCGTGCGATGTGGTTGAGCTCGCGGCCGTGAAACTTGTCTTCAAGGCGCCGTGCCTCCTCACAGTAGGCCTCCATCTTGGGATCACGGCAGCTCGAGCTCTTCATGACCTGGTCGATTACGAGCTGAGAGTCACCTCGAACATCAAGGTGTCGGACCCCTAGTTCGACGGCGATTCGCAAGCCCGTGACGAGCACCTCGTATTCGGCGACATTGTTGGAGGCAGGAAAATGAAGCCAGATGATATAACACATGTGGACTCCGAGGGGTGATATGAAGAGCAAACCCGTGCCTGCTCCCGTTTTCATCAGCGACCCGTCAAAATACATGGTCCAAAGCTCGGCTGGAGCTGAACCGGAGGAAGTTGAGTGTCGGTCCACTCCGCCAGGAAATCTGCTAGTAGCTAGGATTTGATGGCTTTGCGCGGCGCATAAGAGAGGGTCTCACCCATGAGCTCGACCGCCCACTTGGCTATCCTACCCGAGGCTTCTTGGTTCTGGGCTATCTCTCCCAGAGGGAAAGAAGCGACCACAGTCACCGGGTGGCCCTCGAAATAGTGACGGAGTTTGCGCCGCGTTAAGACGATGGCGTACAACAGCTTCTGGATCTGAGGGTAGCGAACCTTGGTTTCCGAGAGCACCTCGCTAATGAAGTAGACCGGTCTCTGGATGAGCAGGGTATGTCCTTCCTCTGCCCTTTCGACAACCAAGACCGCACTGACTACTTGTGTCGTTGTGGCGACATAAAGTAGGAGAGGTTCCCCTAGGGTCGGAGGGACGAGGATCGGCGAGTTAGAGAGCATAGCTTTGAGCTTTGCAAGGGCTTCCTCAGCCTCGAGGGTCCACGAGAAGTATTCCGATTTCTTTAGGAGACGATACAGTGGGAGCACTTTTTCATCGAGGCACGAAATGAAGCGACTGAGAGCCACAAGGCAGCCCGTGACCCTCTACACGCCCTTCAGATCTCGGATGGGGCCCATTTTGGTTATTGTGGCGATTTTTTTCGAGTTGGCCTCGATGCCACGTTCGGAAACGATGAACCCTAGGAGCATGCCTTTGAGGAACGCAAAAAACGCATTTCTCGGGGTTGAGCTTAATGTTCTTTGCCCGAAAGCACTTGAACGCAACGTCGAGGTCGTTTATCAGATCACTGGCCTTTTTGGTTTTGACAACGATATCATCGACGTAAGCCTCGACGGTTGGTCCAATGTGTTCCCCAAAAATGTGTTGCATGCACCGCTGGTACGTAGCCCATGCGTTTTGGAGACCGAAGGGCATAGTAACATAGCAATACATGCCGAATGGGGTGATGAACGAAGTCGCGAGCTGGTCGGACTCCTTCATTTTGATCTGGTGGTAACCGGAATATGCATCTAAGAACGACAGAGTTTCACATCCTGTAGTTGAATCAACGATTTGATCAATGTGTGGCAAAGGAAAAGGAACTTTTGGACATGCTTTATTTAAACTAGTATAGTCTACACACATCCTCCACTTCCCATTCTTTTTCTTAACTAATACAGGATTAGCTAGCCACTCGGGATGATGAACCTCCTTGATGAATCTGGCCTCCAATAGCTTGTGGATCTCCTCGCCGATGACCTTGCGCTTTTCCTCGTCGAAGCGGCGCAAGCGTTGCTTCACCGGTTTGGAGCCAGCTCGGATCTCCAAGGCATGCTCAGCGACTTCCCTGGGTATGCCCGGCATATCCGAGGGACTCCACGCAAAGATGTCGATGTTTGCGCAAAGAAAGTCGACGAGCATGGTTTTCTATTTGGGATCGAGGGTGGCGCTGATGCTCAACGCCTTTCCCTTTGGGTCGGTGGGGTCGAGGGGCACGAGCTTGACGTCTTCCGTGGGCTCGAAGCTACTGGTGTGGCGCTTGGGGTCGGGGATCTCGTTGGCCAAACCGTCGAGGTCCGCCGCCAAGGTCGCCGACTCCAAGATGGCCTCTCCATGCTCGACGCACTCTACGTCTAATGATCATCTTGCCCGTAGTCGTCGTGCAGATCTCTGCGCTTCCGCCTCTTGCTGCTACAGGTTGTGTGTTTCTTTTTTTCGAAAGGACGGCAAAAGCTTTGCCGTAATTTTTATTAGACGATGAAAAAAAGAAACAAAACAAATTACAGGTTATTTACAACTTATGCTATCAACTCAAAAACAAAAAAGCAAGAAAGAAAAACTACTAAAGGTCGGAAAGAAAAACTACTAAAGGTCGACAGCTACTGAGAAAACTGAAAACAACTCTAGGGGAAAGTCTAAGTGACTTCTTGAGCTCCATGTGCTTCTATAGCCCTCCTGTACTGCATGATATCATCTTTGCATAAGGTCGCTACTTGGATTGGATTAAGAGTTATCTGTTGAAATTGTCTTCTGTTTCTTTCCTTCCAGATATTCCACCAGAAATAGATGAAAATCCCATCGACTTTCCTTCGTTCAGACTTCTGAAACTTGCGCCTGCATCTCCACCAATAGCTGTATAGGGCACCTGAATCATTTACCGACTGTATTGTTGTTAGTTGCATCCATTGCTTTAGAATTCCCCAAACTTCCTTAGTAAAAGGACAACTTTTACAGAGATGAGTTGGTGTTTCCAATTCATTGCCACATAACCGGCAGTCCGTGTCCTCAATCCAACCTCGTTTGTACAGGTTGCTTGCAGTTAGGATCCTCTTGTGTAGAAGAGTCCATGCAAAGAAACGGCATTTTGCCTCAGCATGAGCCTTCCAAATGGGAGTTATTTTTATTTGGGTGAACCTCCCTTCAAATTGAGCAAGATACGCGCTCTTTGTCGAGTATTCCCCATCCTCTGTCCATCTCCATCTTATTTCATCCTCCACTGTATCATTGATCGTGATTGTTCCAATGGCCTCCCAAAGATTAACAAACTCATGTACTTCTTGTGGTGATGCCGGAGGATAGATGTGATCGATCCATTTGCGGTTACGCAGCCCCTGGTAGACCGTAAAATTTTTCCTTTTGGACTTACGGTACAGACTTGGGGCGATCGCTTTGGCTGTTGAACCATTCAGCCAGCTCGAGGTCCAGAAGCTTGCCTTTTTTCCATTGCCTACTGTGACGACCGTCGATGCATTGAAAAGGTCTCGATCTACCGAATCACAGGGCACCTCGAGTTTGCTCCACGCTCTTTCTGGCTGCCTCCATTGGTACCACAACCAACGTAGTCTTAATGCTCTAGTAAACCGCTCCAAATCAAGGATACCCAGGCCCCCTTTGCTCTTAGGTGAGCATGTTGTTGGCCAATTAAGGAGCGAATGTCCACTACACACTCTGTCCGGGGTTTCTCCACGCCATAAAAAACTTCGTCGGATTTGATCTATCTTTTTTATCATCCACCTGTTTTAACACTGTTGCCAATCGCATACTAGATCTAGTTGACCCAAAATTTTAACACTATTCCGGCCGGCTCGTGTGGTATCCCAGCGACGGCGGACGGCGCCGGCGCTCGCCGCTGGGCGCTGACCATGGCGTCACTGCTACTCGAGCAGCAGGAGGTTGTGTGTTTCTTGTATCCCAATTTTTTTCATAGTTGTTGCTAGTTAATTCGGTATGATTATGCTAGATTAGCAATCAAATTGAATACATTCATAATTATGGTGCATCTAGAAACTCTCTATTCCGTTTTTTTTCCTTTTTAAAAAAGGAGATGTTTGACTGTTGTGAAAAAGAAGGGGGAGACAAAAATTCATTTTTTATATTAACTGTAGTTGACTTTTAAAAAAATTGCCCCCCCCCCTCCATTTGCTTCACCCTCCGTCGCTGGATAGAGGCAATGAAAGGAGGAGGGAACAACTACAAGATGCCCCATGTTAGCAAACCTGTGTTGGAAAAAGAAAAAAAAGCTTCCAATGCAAATGAAGCGTGATCTCAATTTGGTACAGGACGTATGCAGGCAGCTCAATGAATGAGACGGGGTTGCTTCTCTACATACTTCTAGTAGGAAATTACTGTATTTTGGTGGTTTTTGGCCTAACGAGTGTAAATATGTACAGGGTCTCTAGTCACTTACTTCAGCTAGTAAAAATCTGTAATGTATTCTGTTTGGTCCATGTAAATATGTATTGCGTCTATATCCACTTACTTTTACTAGTACAAACTCTGTAGAAAAGTCTGTTTTGTGCATGTAAATGTGTACGAAGTCTGTTATCAGCAGTTTGACTTGAATGGTTAAGTCAATGCAAAGAAGAACCTTCAGTAGTCATATTGCAAATTGTTTTCTTATGCTCCAGAAATATCAATAAGCCATACAATAGTTGGAGTGCAGATCCCTGGTTAATTTGCAATCTTCTTGGCACGACAAATCATAAACAAGCCGTTTAGAAGTTTGCAGCCACTAATATTGATAAGCAAGAATGCCCTTTCCTTTAATCATGATTCATGAATGCATTTCATTGACATTGAGTAGGTCGTGCAACATGTGGCATCTTTGAACCTTTTATTGTCAGCAGCTAAGAATTTTTGGGCAGTTCGGAATAGACATTTTGGCAAACACACCATCAGCATTGAGCAGCTCACGGCTGGCATGTCACAAGGCAATACACAACATCAGAGATTTAGCCTATGCGACTTGCAGCGATTCAACCTTGTAAACGCACGAGCGCGGCAACGGGGTCTGGGACTGGAAGCCAGAGAAAGCAGCTCCTGCAGAAGCTCGGACAGGAGGCGGCGGTTCATGGCAGAGCAGATCGCTCCAATGCTCGTCTTAGCGTTGTGCACCCGCAGAGTGGGATGGGACGTAGCTCTCCAACCCGTGCCGTATAATCCTCTGCGAACCTCATGCCTTCGCCATCCACCTACGGCATGCGGGCTTGCAGCCGGCGGCATCGTGCAATCGCAGAGACGAGAAAGAAACAGAGGTGGAGGGCAACGAACCTCTAGAAATTTCCGATTATATATATAACAAATACTAACTTTTTCACATGGGCCTACAAAGGGTAAACTTGGAATAATAAAATTCGGTGACAAGTATTACCAAATCAAAAAAGTGGTTAAGGGTGTCAATTAAACAAAAAGGGAGGGAAGTAATATTTAATGCGTGCTGGCGATCGAACAAACGGCGGATCCTGCGACGGCCGTGCCGGGCCGGGCCCAATCATCCACCCGAACAGTTCCCAGCAAAAAGGGTCAACCGGGCATGTTCGTTTTGACCCGGAGGGGGCGAGGGGCACGCCGCCCGCTGGCCCCTCTAGTGGTACTATTACATCCACGAAGCGGAACTTGTTGATGCGATGCGATGCGATGCGACGCGACGCGACGCGACAATGCGTGCACCATATTCCTTCACGACAAAGCCACCACCCTTACCTACCGCTGCTAGTAGACTGAAAGCGACTCCGTGCTCCCTGCGAGTCACCCTGCATCCCTGCCCTCCCCCGCTCTTCCCTGCTAGGCCTCGTTTAGTTCAGTGAATTGAGGAGAAAAACACTGTATCAGAATTCCTGTAGCATTTCGTTTGTATTTGGTAAAAAATATCCAAATTTTGATTAGTTAGGCTTAAAATGTTCGTCTCGCAAAGTACAACAAAACTGTGTAATTAGTTTTTGATTTCATCAACATTTAGTACTTCATGTATTTGCCGACATTTTGATGTGACGGGAAATCTTCTTTTTACATAGTGAAATTTAGGAAAAATAGGAGGAACTAAACAAGGGTAGCAGGTACTACAGTAGTAGTACACTCTGCGTCACTGCGTGGCGTGGCTCAGCAAGCGGATCTCCTTCGTCCTTCCCGCCTAGCGGGCCCTTGCCTGGGTCCCAGCGGCCCTATAAAGAGCACACCTCCCGGCCCGATCGAGATTCCACAGCCAGTGCCCAGGGCCATCCTCCTCACCTCATTCCTCCTAGTTGCACCCGACGACGACGAAGCCCGCCGTTCCGCCCGCCGTGTTCTTGTGTTCTTCATTCATCCCCATGGCTGGCCTTCCCCCGATGGCCATTGTTCTCGCCGTGGGTGGCGCGGTGGTCGGCGGGCCAGAGGCGCTCCGCCTCCTGCTCGCCCTCGAAGGGCGGACCGCCGCCGCCGCCGACGTCGCCATCTGCGTGTTCCTCTTCTGCGCCTTTACGGCGCTTCTCCTTGGGACCTTGCTCCTGGCGCGCTTCTTCCGCGACGCGTGCACTGGTGCAGGAGCACCAGCGCGGGCGCCGGGCACGGAGCGCTTTGCAAGGCTGACTCTTACCGTCGCTCTCGCTGTCATGTTCGTGGTCACCTCCTGTCTCCTCCTCGTCGTCCCGAGCAACCTCGCCGGAACTGGGGGCGGCGGCATGTGCTCCTGCGCTGCTGCTTGACCTGCAACCATCGGGAAGCGGATGCGACAGCGGCTGCACCACCAAATTGGCTATCGTCGACCTGGTCCAACGTGCACGAATTGAAGTCACCAACGCCAGCAAGTACCGTATGACCATATCTTTTACTATCATAGTACTTCAGCAGGTCTCATACTTTTCTGGTTTACTTGAACTCAAACTATGGTGATGTGTCATTCTTTGCCATGTACTAGTATCTTTCTACCCTCTGGCCTCTTGCAAGTATTTTCGGTGTGATCTGTTTGATTGATTTGGAGTGTGAACTGAACGGCTAAGTTCATTTTGTCAAGATGACTTCTTCACTTGCCAAATTTTCTGTTCGTCGATCTGGTGATCTATTCTTTTTTCTGCATATAAATTTCTCAAGTCTGAACTGGGATTACAGGATCTAATTTTTCTTTTTGGTGGAAACGTTTCCTCTGTTTCATTCAGTACATGGATTTGGTTGCTTTAGGATAGCTTGTGATCAGGGAGAGAGGGAAGGGGGAGGGTAAACACCTCCCAAGTTAATATAATTTCCACTGTTTTAAAAGGATCAAACAAATTTTCACAAAGTTTATACTGCTATCCCCCTTAACAAAGGAAAAAAAATCCATGTTTCTAGCTCTGCCTCTACTTGTGATGCACCAAATCTGTCAGTTTAATCTTTCAAGGTGCTAACAAGAGTGAAGTGCATTTGCCAGAATTCATAGTGGTGAATATGTGTTTGTAAATGTCTACATTCGTGTTATGATTTTGGAAAAAGAAAATATGCACGGAAGCAAATACTTTTGCTTTGTTTGACAAGGCTTTTTAAAAGAGGCCTCGGCTATAGTTTCCTTGGCTTCTTGGGGGAACCCTCCAACTTGAAAGAAAGAAAATCTAAGAGGGGAGAAGCCGTTTTTACTACAAGATTGAAGCCGTGGCTTTTTAGGTGAGACCGGTTTAAAGAAATTGTTGCCAAATATACTACCTTTATAACGTTAGAATGTTCAGTTGGCTTTAAGGCGTACTAGTTGTTTTATGAGTATTCTTGTATTTTTTTCTCCCGTAGGAAAGTTGAGCACCAAACCCAGGTCATGCATGTGATGTTCCGATCCAACAGAGAAACAGCAGATGCAGATACTTGTCAAACCCTGTCGCAAAAACAAAACAAAAAAAACTTGTCAAACCCGTGTCCGAAGTTAACAGGACGCCGCTATCTCGGAACGCATTTGCATGCAGGGGATAGAGCTTCCTCGTCCAAACCATAGCTGGGTCCTGACGTCCGGCCGCGTATCTCGCGCGCGTCACCCATCACCTGTCCGCGCAGGCTAATGACAGTTCTCAACCCAGCAAAGAGAGGTCATTAGAAAGGCTGACAGCGACGGCGGCCTCCACCGGGGAAGATAAGACCAAGAAGCACGGGTACTCCCCGTGCTCTGCCTCGTGCCGTCGTGCTCCATACACACACATGCATCCCACGCGTCGACTTACGCGTCTTTCGCCTCAGGTCCACACCATCGTGCCTCTGTGATTAGCGGGGAATCCTTGAGTACTGTGTAGCGTGTGTGGTATTTTTTTTTCTAGAAAAGGATGGTAACCAGATTTTTTAAAAAAAACTTTTGCATATTGTAACGCTAAAAATGTCTTTTCATATAACAGTAAATTAATATTTTGGCTTTTATCGATACATAGCTTTTGCTATGTACTACTAAGATACATACTATGTTTAGATACATAGTAAAAATAATGTATCTAAAAAAGATAAAATATTTTATAATTTGGAATAGAGGGAGCAGCATTGACATGTAGGGAAAGAAAAAAATTAAACTAATAACAATAAAGGAAATGTATAATTTTATTAGATGGCGTGTACCCCCTCCGCCCCAAAATAAATGTCGTTATGGCATATGCCAGTCAAACTTTTATAAGTTTGACTAGTTTTATAGAAAATATTAGCAACATTTGTATCTCCAAATAAGTTTATTATGAAAATATATTTAATTATCTATCTAATAATGCTAATTATGTGCTATAAATATACATATTTTCTTTTATATATTTTAGTCCATTTTAAAAGCATTTGACTTCTCGGAAAGTGAGACGACATTTACTTTTGGAATGGATGGAGGAAGTGATTTATAGCTTTTGATGGTGTATTCGATTTTTTTGGATAGATGGCCGATACCTATTAAAATAACTATAACTACTCTTTAACGCGCAATAAATTGGAGGCCTCCCAGGCCATCAGGCATTGTTCAATAATGTAGCTGGCGTCATCCGTGCACCGTTCATCACTTTAGCTGACGTCATCCGTACACAGTTCATCACTGTAGCTAACCTTCTTTTTTTCACACACACAAAAGGCCGGCGCAGCGTAGCACGTTTATTGGGCTAGTATATTAAAAGCATAAACAACCAGAGTACAGGGCAGACGCTCCTAGAATTCTCTACGAGGCCCCTCGGAATATGGGGAATTTTTATGTTTTCTACATTTATGAAAAAACTGATTTATATGAAATTTTTGTATAATTTCTATGAAACTTTGTGCTCTAAATGGTGAAAAGGCCCTAAAATGAGAGGTGTTCTGAGTTCCGACAAAAAGTTGGTGCACATTAGACGTACTTTTATTACGTTTCTTCCTCAAATAGTCGAGTTGGATGGATCACTGCCTGCAGCTGCCATACATGTTGTTTTGCCACGACAATTAAAGGTCAAAATGGTCAATCCACATATGGAGGGAGCGCCAGCGACAGCCGAGAGGGGCGGCTATCAGTCTGGCTTGATTGATGGTACCTTTGTTGGTCATGAGTCATGATGGTAGGCGGTAGCTTTCTCTAGTGACGCCAATTTAATCGTTTCTTTGATTTTTGTCTGATCGTCGGCCCTTCATAGAACTGAGGGTGTCTATGACTATATGAGTTATGACGATTAATTCTGACAGTTTAAATTACAGCAAGCAGTAGGTCTCATCGACAGTCACACGCCACAATCTATCTATCCCTAATAATAAAGAGCTAAAATTAGCTATATGGATCTGCCCGCATTATTTTTATTTGCTTCGGTTCCCTCTGCGTAGCTTTCTTTCTGGTACGATTTGGGTTCCCTCCGTAGCTTTGTTTTTTGTCCGATTTGGTTGACATTTTTCCGTACACATGTCTAATTTGGTTTGTTTTCCATCTGCGTGGCTTTGTTTCCTCTTTCGTTATTACTTGCTCGGTCCTATTTGGTTCCGATATTTTTTCCTCTTCCGTTGTTTTCTGATTTGGTTTTGATTTTTGTCTTTGTTTTTTCTTCTTATGTTGTTATGCTCGGTTTTGATTCAAAATTTTTTGCGCTCAGTTTGTGGTCTGATTTTTTTCTATCTCAGTGCTCGGTTGATTTTTTTCTATATATAAGCGTAAAAAAATAATAATACAACATTATGGACCTTCGAACCACTAACCCTTTACGAAGAAATAAAGATGTTCACCACTAAAATGTTGATGTAGTTTTGATTAGAAAGAAAACTTATTCTTATAGAATCTAGATCAGTTGATGGTCCAACTAATCAAACTATGAAATGAAATCTTGAGCAGCCTAAATAAATATATATTCTACAATCCACAACTAGAGCTGTCATGTAGAAAATCGAGAGAGAACTCCTGTCATGGGCCAAGGACGAAGACTCAGACAAGGAAGTAACGTGCACCAATTTTCTCAGCCACACGCTGCAATGGATAAATAAAGTCTGATTCCATTTCTACTCAATTCCACAAAGCGCGTCGCCTACCGTTTTTCCGTTGGTTTTTGGGAGGGGCAGACGGAGAGCGCATGCAATGCAATGCAATGCAATGCATGATGCCAAGCTCTGCTGGGCCTCTGGCTTCGCTGCCTTCGCACATAGCCTGTTCGTTTGATTTTATCAGTCAGAATTAGCTAGTCATTTACGCAAAAATAGTATGAGGGAGGTCCCCTTGGTTAGCTTTCAAATTTAATTTAAACAGAGTTTACAAGAGTTTATACATACCTGATTAACTAAAAGTATCTAACAAAAAACAAAAGGAGGACCTAAGGTCATCCTTGAATCTAACAAACTGAGCAAAACATTGACTTTTGACATTAGCTAGCCTAAGAACATGAATGGGGTCTCTACGTTGAAAGATCTTGTCGTTGCGCAGCTTCGAGAGCACCCACGCTCCTATGAGAGCAGCCTCCGTGAAAGAAGGCAGATCTTGGAGCTCCTTTTCCTTCAAACAAACGTTCTTGGAGAGGGAGGGCCATATCCCAAACGAAGTTGAGGGTGGACCAGCATTGCTGCGCAAAAGGGCTCGAGAAGAAGAGATGTTCTATATCTCCCTCAGTGTTGGCATTGCACATGATGCAGTAATGATCATCTTGGGTGTTCAAGTGTCTTCTTCTCAGTATTGTCTTTGTGTTGAGCCTGTTGACAAGGATGAGCCATGCAAAAAAATTGACTCGGGGGCGTGGAGCAAGATTTCCAGAGCAACTTATAAATCGGATGGGCCTCCATGTCCTTGAATGCATATTTGTTGACATGTACGGAAAGAAAAAAAATAAAACTAATAACAATAAAGGAAATGTATAATTTTAGATGGCATGTATTCCCTCCGTCCCAAAATAAATGTCATTATGGTATCTATACCGGTCAAACTTTTTATAAGTTTGATTAGATTTGTAGAAAATATTAGCAACATTTGTATCTCTAAATAAGTTTATTATGAAGGTAGATTCAACGATCTATCTACTAATGCTAATTATGTGCTATAAATATTAATATTTTATTTTATATATTTGGTCCATGTTAAAAGCGTTTGACTAGGTTTGCAGAAAATATTAGCAATATTTTTATCTCCAAATAAGTTTATTATGAAAATAAATTCAATGATCTATCTAATAATGCTAATTATGTGCTGTAAATATTAATATTTTCTTTTATATATTTGGTCCATGTTAAAAGAAAAAGACACTTACTTTTGGAATGGAGTAAGCGATATTTATAGCTTTTGATGGCATACTAGATTTTTTTTTAGAAACAGGAGGGGTCGAAGGCCGATCCCTACTGAAATATATTAAAAGCATAAACAACTAGAGAATAGGGCAGACGAGCATACTACAATTCTCTACGGGGCCCCCTCGGAATATGGGGAATTTTTATGTTTTCTACATTTATAAAAAATTGATTTATATGAATTTTTTTGTATAACTCCTATAAAATTTATGTGTTCTAAAAGGTGAAAAGGCCCTAAAATGAGAGGTGTTCTGATTGTGACAGAAAGTTGGTGTACAGTAGACATACTTTTATTACGTTTTTTCCTCAAATAGTCAAGTTGGATGGATCACTGCCTGCAGCTGCCCTGCCATACATGTTGTTTTGCCACGACAATTAAAGGTCAAAATGGTCAATCCACGTATCGAGGGAGCGTGAGAGCGAGAGCCGAGAGGGGCGGCTATCGGTCTGGCTTGATGGTAGCTTTGTTGGTCATGAGTCATGATGGTAGGCGGTAGCTTTAATTTCTCCACAGATGCCAATTTAATCGTTCCTTTGATTTTTGTCCGATCATCAGCCCTTCATATCATAGAACTGAGGATGTCCATGACTGTATGAGTTATGACGATTAATTCTGACAGTTTAAATTACAGCAGCAGCAGGCCTTATCGACAAACGGTCTGTAGGAATTTAGGGCCCTGACTTGATGTGAATTACAAATGCAGCCCTAAAATTTGAAATTCATATGATCAAAACACTTTCTCGATGGCCGGCAAGATAAGAATGCATCCATACACGACACAGCGCAGAATATGGTGGCCCATGGTAGGGACAAGGAGACAAACGAACGAACTAGCGCGTGGCTAGGGGCGACGTCTCCTTCAAAGCTTTAGAGTAGGAACTAGGAAGGGTATAATCAGTAAGCATCACAAATGAGGCATTGGGGCCTTTACCTTCTATTCCTGATCATGTTCTTGAAAGATAGATAACTATGTAATTTAGGGCCCCTGATTTTTATGGCTCCTGTGCAATCGCCCACTCTGTCCCTGCTGATCGACGGGCCTGATGACAATGCCCATTTCCGCTCGCACGGTAGATCAGTCCCAAATACTGTTAACATCGACAGTAAAAGTTTCCAAAGTTTGCAACCATGTAAAGTCACAGTTTCACTTTCACCCCAATTCCAGCGGTCCAGGCAGAGTTGCAAGGCAAAGATAGTTTGGTCTGTGAAGATCAAGAAAGGGTGGCCACTCCATTCAGAAAAAAGAATAACCACTCCATGCTGTTGGTCGTTATCATGACTGCAAAGTTTTCTGCGACACTTTGTGGCAAATAATCTTTGTATAAAAGTTGAACTGTGCCTATGTGAGAGGTTTGCTTGCAAAGTTATGAACGCCTTCGTTATCACACCAGTACCAGTTTGTGCCTATATAAACTCTTCCTTGGCCTGACAGTCGCCGCCTACACAAGAACACTCGTCGGAGATCTCGCTAGGCCCTTCCCTCCCTCCAGCCTCCCGCCTCCGGTAGGGGTAGCCGTGTAGGTCATCAAGCAACCTCCCCAGCCATGGCAGGAGCTCCTCTTCCGACGCTCTGGGCGGCCCCGACGCGCTCCGCGTTCTTCTCGAGTTCACGGGGCAGAGCCCCTGCCTCGACATCGCGATCTGCATATTCATCATGATCATGCTCACCGCGTACCTTCTCGGAGCCGTGCTGCTCGTGCGCTTCGTCCGCGACGCGCGGTCCGGAGACGCCGCCGGTGGAGCTCAGGGACAGGGGGCGGCGGCCACGGACTGCCTCGCGCAGGTGAGCCTGCTGGTGTCGGTGTGCGTGGGGTTCCTCGTCGCCGCGTGCCTCATCTCCCTGCCGCCGTCGGTCCCCTCCGGCGGCCTTGAAACACTGAGTTGATGGATTTCTTAGTTCATCGGTTCGTTAGATCGGGCTTCTTTACGGTAAGAACAGCGAGATATTGATTTACAGTAGGTGCGACAAAAACCCTAAACATCCTATACTGGAGAAACGGAGAAGTCGCAAACCATCCGATGGCGCAGGTGTAGCAGATCCGGAGAGGGCGCCGGTGTTGGAGTCGTTCGCCGGAGGAGCCATCAGTGCTGGTCGGAGAAGATCGACGCGATGAAGAGGTTGCGCAGTGGAGACGGTGGCGGCTTCCCGTCACTGGCTGCGCGCCCTCAGATCGGGATAAGAATGTCGGTGGGGAGTGGCGGCTGAGGTGAACCTCGTGTCCAGAGCCGGCCGGCCCCCCACCTCTATTTATGGCGCAGTGTGACGGGGGCCCACCAACTATATAGGGTTGGGCGCCCCCGATCAGGGCGCGAGAAGCAAGGCCCAAAAGGCCGTTGGGCCTAATGGTGGGAGATCAAAACCTAACATTCTACTCCTTGATCTCTCATCATTTTCTTCGTTCTTTAATTTCATACTCAAAACCTTCGATTCATATTTTTCTTACTTCTATCCTATTCCATTGCAGATTAGTGCATTGAACTGTTTCATCGTCACAGCAATTAGTGCCGTTAGACTAACAGCCACAACACATTTCTCTGTTTGGAATGAAGTTTCTTCTGGGCCCTTCGTATATTCGGGAATCATAGGCTTTCCCTTAAACCCATGCCGGCTATGTGTTCTCTGAACATGTTGGGTGGTAAGCCCTTTGTGAGCGGATCCGCAAGCATTTTCTCTGTACTTATATGCTCAAGATTTATAATATGATCCTGAACTTTATCTTTCACAACATAGTACTTTATGTCAATGTGTTTGGCAGCACCACTTGACCTATTGTTGTAAGCATATTGTACCACTGGGTTGTTATCACAATACAACCTCATCGGTTCATTTATATCATCAATCACTTTCAATTCGGGTATGAATTTCTTTAGCCAATTCACCTGCCACTTTGCCTCATAGCATGCTATAAACTCGGCATACATTGTCGAGGATGTAGTTACAGTTTGTTTGGAGCTTTTCCATGATATAGCCCCTCCTGCGAGAGTAAATATATATCCTAACGTGGATTTTCTTTCTTCTCCCGCATAATCGGAATCCGAATACCCCTCTATCTGCAGGGAATCAGATCTTCTATACGTCAGCATGAGGCCTTTCGTACCATGCAAATAACGCAGGACTTTCTTCACTAATTTCTAATGTTCTATTCCTGGATTCTTTTGATATCTACCAAGTAACCCGATGACAAAAGCTAAGTCAGGGCGTGTACACACTTGAGCATATTGTAAACTTCCAATTGCTGAAGCATACGACACCGCTTTCATTCGATTAATCTCATATTCGTTCTTGGGACATTGATGTTCCCCAAATCTATCGCCCTTGACAATAGGAGCAGGTGAAGGACTGCACGCATGCATACAAAATTTCTTCAAAACCTTTTCTATGTATGCCTTTTGCGATAATCCTAGTACCCCTTTCTTCTATCTCGGTGAATCTCTATTCCTAAAACAAACGAGGCCTCACCGAGATCTTTCATATCGAAGTTTGAGGACAAGAATTTCTTCGTTTCCATTAGTAGATTGACAACACTGCTAGCAAGTAGGATATCATCCACATACAAGATTAGGAATATATACTTTCCATTCTTGAATTTTGCGTAAATGCAATTGTCCTCAACATTTTCCTTAAACCCAAAACCTTTTATTGTTCTATCAAATTTCAAATACCACTGTCTTGAGGCTTGCTTCAATCCGTAGATTGATTTCTTTAGGCGGCATCCCATATTTTCTTTTCCTTTTATAACAAAACCTTTCGGTTGTGCCATATAAATATTTTCTTCCAAATCCCCGTTAAGGAACGCCGTTCTTACATCCATTTGATGTAACTCCAAATCACAGTGGACTACAAGTACCATAATAATTCTGAAGGAATCTTTACATGAGACTGGAGAAAATGTCTCATTGTAATCAATTCCTTCTCTTTGCGTAAAGCCTTTCGCCACAAGTCGTGCTTTAAATCTTTCTATATTCCCTTGGGAGTCATATTTTGTTTTGTAGATCCATTTACAACCTACTGTTTTGGCTCCTTTAGGAATAATTTCCAAGTCCCAAACTTTATTGGTACTCATTGATTTCATTTCATCTTCCATGGCCTTAAGCCACTTTGATGAGTGGTCGCTTCTCATGGCTTCTTCAAATGAGGTGGGATTATCCCCCATCTGAAATTCTTCTGTTTCATAAACTTCATAGTCATTAGAAATCGCTGACCTTCTTGTTCTTTGAGACCTTCTAGGGGCCTCTGGCACTTGTTCCATATTGGGCTGTTGTTGTTCTTCCTCATGTGCGACATTTGGTTCTATGGGTTCCTCAAGGACAGGTTCCTCATGTTCATTTATTGTCGCCACGAGAGAACTTGCAATAGGTGTTGGCTCTATAGTGTCCTGCACTGTCGGCTCAACAACAATAGGTAGCGTAAAGAATGGTTCTTCAACCATCGGAGTAGGTATATGTACCCGTTTCTCCTGTAGGCTTATTTCTCGTGCTACCATGCTCCCCCTGATCATGTTATCCTCCAAGAACACAGTGTGTCTTGTTTCTACAATCTTCGTATGTCTGTCAGGATAATAAAATCGATATCCTTTCGATCTTTCTGGATAGCCAATAAAATGGCAGCTGACTGTCTTGGAGTCTAACTTTCTTATGTTTGGGTTAAACACTTTTGCCTCAGCTGGACAGCCCCACACACGCAAATGGTTAAGTGAGGGTTTCCTTCCTGTCCATAATTCATACGGTGTTTTAGGCACCGATTTGCTTGGTACTCGATTAAGTATGTGAATGGCGGTTTTCAGTGCCTCCATCCATAAACTAATCGGTAATGTGGAGTAACTTATCATGCTTCTTACCATATCCATTAAGGTACGGTTACGTCTTTCAGCCACTCCATTCTGCTGAGGCTCCCCCGGTGTGGAGTACTGAGCGATTATACCATTTTCCTGTAGAAACTTTGCAAACGGTCCAGGAATCTGGCCATATGGGGTATGTCGCCCATAGTACTCTCCACCTCGGTCTGATCGTACTATCTTTATTTTCTTATCGTGCTGATTTTCAACCTCACCTTTAAATATTTTGAATTTATCCAATGCTTCCGATCTTTCTTTAATTGGATAAATATAGCCATAACGAGAGTAGTCGTCTGTGAATGTTATAAACGAATCATAACCATCCACGCTTTTCACAGGAAATGGACCACATATATCAGTGTGGATTATTTCTAAAGTTCATGTGCTTCGTTTGGTATTTTTCTTAATTTTCTTGACATACTTTCCTTTGATGCAATCAACGCATTGTTCTAAATCTGAAAATTCTAAGTGCGGAAGAATTGATTCTTTAATCAGCCGTTCCATTCTCCCCCTCGAAATATGGCCCAAGCGACAGTGCCATAATTTCGAAGAGGCATCATCAATTCGCTTTCGCTTCTTAGTTACATTCGCAGATGGGGAATCATTTATATTCTCATCGTATACATTGTTCGCATTTTCATCAAGAGATAACAAATAAAGCTTGTCTTGTCGGAAGGCAAGACCAACACATTTATTGTTAACAAGTATCTTACATTTGCCATTACCAAAATGGCAATCAATTCTGTCATCATCAAGTTTTGAAACACTTATCAAATTTATACGCAAAGAGGGAACATAAAGTACTTCTTTAAGTCTAAGTACAAAGCCATTGTTCAATTCTAAAGATAAATCTCTAATCGCTTCAACATCGGCTTATACTCCATTTGCAACTTTAATCGTTCTTTCTCCTCTTTGCAAGGTTCTCGTCCCACTTAATCCCTGTAAAGAATTTGCAATATGAGTGGTTGCTCCTGAATCAACCCACCAAGTGGATTTAGCATAACATAAATACAGGGATTCATCTATAAATGTAATAAATTCATCACCTCTCTTTAGTAGAGATTTCAGGAAGTTTGGACAGTCTCTCTTGTAGTGTCCCTTCTTGAAGCAGTGCTTGTATTGATCCTTTTCAGCTCCACCATAGGAGTTGCTCTGTTGATTTTTAGATTTCTGGGGTTTCTTTCTCTGTGAGTTTGAGGAAGAGACCTTGTCCCACTTGGGTTTCCCTTGTGGTTTAGAATTCTTGCTATTAAAGTTCTTTCTTTTATTATCCTTCACAAAGTGAGCGGACTCACCCTGTGAGGACTTTATCATCGGACTCACCCTGTGAGGACTTTATCATCTCCTCTTCTTGAGCACACATTGAGATAAGTCTTTCTATGCCCCATTTTTCAGGCTGCATATTATAGTTCACAATAAAAGTATCATATTCTTTTGGCAGAGAAGCAAAAATCAAATGAATCAGGAAATCATCTTCCTTCAAATTCATTTCTTTTAGCTTAGATGCCATAGTGTTCATCTTCAAAATGTGCTCTCTAATGCTACCACCAGTATATTTTTCATTCACAAGCTTCTTTATCAGTGAACTTGCTGTGGCCTTGGTAGACCCAGTAAACTGACTCTTGATTTTATCAAGATATTCTGTGGCAGTAGCACATTCAGGGATTGAGCCCCTTATCTGTTCTTCTATGGTGGCCTTAGCTACCAATAAGCACTTGCGGTTGGAGAGGGTCCATTGCCTATGTTCAAGATCATATTTCATTCTTATCTCAGCATGATCACGCTTTCGAGCAGTGAAATCAGCGTCAGATTTATTTTCTTCTCTCACCGAATCCACTGGTTCAGTGGGACACGGTGAGATGATAGCAAAATCGACCTCTCCTAATGCAAGTTCTAGTTCATATTTCTCCCGCCACACACGGTAATTTGTCCCGTTGAGTGTCGGAATGTTCGCGATGTTCACAATGCATTTTCCTCCTCAAACCACATCAGAGTAAGTGAGAAATATTTATACATAAAATCATATGCTTTAACTCAACGTTGGTCAAATTAAAACATATAATTCATCCATGCAATAATTTTACATCACCGTTGGGCAGAAATAAAATTAATGCACAATTTTCATGGATCAAAATTATAATATTGTTATTAACAACGTTGGTCAGAAAATAACAATACTACAATTCATCTTCAACAATTATTCAATTTTCAAAATTAAATTCTCCCGTTGGTTCGAATTTAATAATGAAACAATGATATCAAGTACGCAGCGGAAACAATAATAAAATTCTCATATTATTATTTTTCAGAAGCACTAAAAAAATTTCACTATTTTCTGAGCAAAATGTCATTGGGCAAAATTGCACGGAAAATTCTTATTCAAATACTATTCAAATTCATCAAATATTCATCAAAAAACATGTCACAAGTATTGCTTCTGAAAAAAATTCATCTTCTTGAAATTCGGCCCGAAGGCCCATCTTGCTCGGCCTGCTTCGGCCCAGTTGCGCGCCATGCGCCCTCCCGCGCCCAGCAAAACACGGCCCGCGGCCAATTCGGCCCAGAAGAAGCTGCACGCCAATGATGCCCATTTCTCTGCAGCCGCAACATACGTGAAAACGCCCCGTGGCCCACTGCGCGCGCGCTGCACTCCCGCGCCCAGGCCCTAACCTGGGCCTGGGCCGGCATTGTGCTCGCCCGCCTGGGCCTAAAGCTGGCCCAACTGATCACCGATTGATCCCGACCGTAGATCCTGATCCGACGGCCGAGAGTGAAGATCGGGTGAATAAAACCTTTGCCGGCCGCCTTTCACCCGAAACCCTAAGTCAGTTTCTTCTCTACCTTTCATTCTCCATTCTTTCAGCTGCAGCCGCACGAGCGTCGGTGGCGACCGCCGGCTAGGGGCGGGCTCGGCGGGTGGCGGCCGCCGGCTAGGAGCGTCTTCGTTTCTTCTTGCTCTTTCCTTTCCTCAACATTTTCTTGCTCTCGGTAGAGGCCCCATCCACGGCGGGTTGCGGGCAACCATGGCGCCGCCGTCGGACCCCTCGCCGGCGTGCGAGCTCGCCCTAGGCTGAGCTCGCCGCCGTCGAGCGGCCTAGCGAGCGGTGCCCGAGCCAAGGCCCCACGCGCGGCGTGGCTGCGACCCCCCACCGCGACCCGTTTCGGTTTCTTCCCCGCGAGCAGTCGCGCCTATGGCGAGTTTTTTTCCCGCGAGCTGTGTTGCCGCGGTGACTTCTTTGGCCGTGCGCAGCCACGCCGGCCACACGGTTGGGTTCGTGGTTTCGTTAGGGTTAGGGTTTGGTTCTCAGTTGTGTTGTTCTTCCCGATCTAAATCGGTTTACCCGATCTAGGTTTTCCTCATAAAACCGTGGCTCTGGTACCAATGATGGATTTCTTAGTTCATCGGTTCGTTAGATCGGGCTTCTTTACAGTAAGAACAGCGAGATATCGATTTACAGTAGGTGCGACAAAAACCCTAAACATCCTATACTGGAGAAACGGAGAAGTCGCAAACCATCCGATGGCGCAGGTGTTACAGCTAGTGTTTTAGATCAATGTTTCATGTGTTTCATCTGCCTTCAGACGTATGTTGCAAGTGTAGCATCCGGATGTTTTAAAAGTAGATCGAGTGTTGCATCTGTGTCTCGCTTTTCTGTTGCCTCACCTTCGCCTCGGTGTCTCCTCTTCCTCCCGGCACCGGCTGGGCATCCGTCGCCCCTCCCCCTCTTCTAGATGCTGGCGTGGCCGTCTGTTGTAGTCACTAGCTGTAGCTGCTGGCCATATGCATGCGCGTGAGAAGTGGAGGGGACGTGAGCGGGGACTCCCCAAGTGCAGTTAGGCGACGCATGCCCTGCGTTGACGGGCGTGGGATGTAGGAGGTCAGGGAGAGACAGAGTGCAGACGCGGACCGGCATCCATCCGGGTGCTAAAAATTGTTTAGGCGAGTCACGCCGTGCCACAATCGGCGTGTGTTGCGACGTTCTCTCTAGCAATCTGCCTATTAAAGGGGGTCAGGTCAGAGGATGACGCTATGACCACAACGGCAGAGCTGGGGACCAGAGAGCAAGGGTTGCTACTCTACTCGATCGTGTGTTTTCCATCTCCCATGGCGGGTGCGGGTCATGTTCCGCAGGCCATTGTGTTGGATTTATTGGATTCCTCCAATTTATTCAGCAATTAAATCAATTGAAATTCCAAGATCAAATTAATGACGGTTTGATGAGTTTTATGTGCATTATGACCATTATGTGATAGTGGTTCATGATGTTTGTCTTAGTGGTTTCCGTTACCAGTAACTGAGAATTGATTTATCGGTTTCATGAGTTACTAGTAACGGATTCTGCCACGATGGACGTTATCTTTCATGCGCTCGTCTCTTCACTTTCGACTTCCTTTGTTGCTGTATAAAAGGGGCACTCCTTCTCTTATTCGCGAGAGTTTAGAACACATAGGAAAAACACCATCATGCTGCTGTTGTACTACTATATGTCATCCCCGTCCCGGTTCGCTGCGCGCGCAGGAACTGGGAGAGTAGGCCTCCGGAACGCCTTTCGTCTTCGAGTTCATGTTTGGGGAGTGTCGCTAAGACACAACTACTCGCTTTGTCCTCTTCTTCCTGACGTGATGACGCAGTGCGAATCTGCACTGCTTTTCTCTCTGCACTGCAACGAGGAACGACTACATCGACAGGCACTATGTCGACTAGTGCATCTGGCTCTGCCGCTGGGTATGTCTCTGTTTTGCGCTATCCAGTGAGATCATGTGTTTGTAACTTGCTGGTTAGTATCCTGTACATGGCGTTCATGTTTAGTTCACACAAGCGCATATTTGATGTCACCAACATTTTGATTATCACAATTTTCTAGATTAAATTGCTATTGAAAATGCCTAATTTTCTAATATTTCAAAAACGTGATAGGCAATTTTTGGTAGTTGGCTTTGCGGGTATGCTGAAACCAAATGTGTTTGAGGGTACTCACTATAAGAGGTTGTGGTAGAACCACCCGATTGAACACGCTTTCGGAGGCACTTGTGTTCCACTAGACACAAAGTACCCGAAAGGGAGCTAAGTTGAGCAGCTCCGTCGAGCACACCCAACGGGAGAAATGGTTCTCGAACACATAGATTCTCTGCTACACATTCCATTTATGGATAGTGAAATAGTTTTTTTACGTCGTATTATTTAGCTTGCTGGACATCATATAGATTGTCAAAACAATAATCATGGTGCAACAAAACACATTGCCGTCAGCGCTGACTGAATTTGTTGCTGATCACATCAGATCAATGTCCAGCCATGAGTCCCTTCCATTAGTGACAGGTTAACCATCATCCTACGGTGTCAAATTAGTTGCGCATTTGAATCAACACCCCAAGGCTAAAGCATACTCCTACTTAGAACAACAAAGATCATCAACGGTCAGGTGGTGTTTAGGTCCTCCCTAAAATTTTTTTTACCCTATCACATCGGATGTTTAGACACATGCATAGAGGATTAAATGTAGACGAAAACAATAACTAATTACACTGATTGCGATGAATTGCTAGACGAATATTTTTAACCTAATTAATTCATGATTTGACAATGCTATGCTATAGTAAACATGTGCTAATGATGAATTAATTAATCTTAATAAATTCGTCTCACGGTTTTAGTTTTTTTATTAGTATCCGAACCGTCCATATCCTTAAAACATCTGACGTGACAAAAAAAAATCTTCACGTGACACCCCTCACTCCTTCCCTGCCCTACTAGTGCCCCGCTGTCGCCTGTCGCTCCACGCATCACCCAACCCAACCCAAAGCCCAAAGCAGTTGGAATTGGAATCCCAGGTGGATCCAATTCTGCTAACTGCGAACTCCTGGCGTCATCGCCCAATTACTTCTCCTCCCCCTCCTTCCCTATAAAGCTAACACAACTCCTGCTTGAAATTCCAGCCTCATCGTCTCCTTCCTCCTAGTTGCACCCGACAAAGACGAAGCCCGCCGTGTTCTTTGTTCTTCATTCATCCCCATGGCTGGCCTTCCTCCGGTGGCCATTGTTCTCGCCGTGGGTGGCGCGGTGGTCGGCGGGCCCGAGGCGCTCCGCCTCCTGCTCGCCCTCGAAGGGCGGACCGCCGACGTCGCCCTCTGCGTGTTCCTCTTCTGCGCCTTTACGGCGCTTCTCCTTGGGAACTTGCTCCTGGCGCGCTTCTTCCGCGACGCGTGCACTGGTGCAGGAGCACCAGCGCGGGCGCCGGGCACGGAGCGCTTTGCAAGGCTGACTCTTACCGTCGCTCTCGCTGCCATGTTCGTGGTCACCTCCTGTCTCATCGTCGTCCCGAGCAACCTCGCCGGAACTGGGGGCGGCGGCGTGTGCTCCTGCGCTGCTGCTTGACCCGCAACCGTCGGGCAGCGGATGCGACAGCGGCTGCACCACCAAATTGGCTATCGTCGACCTGGTCCAACGTGCACGAATGACGAATTGAAGTCACCAACGCCAGCAAGTACCGTAGTATCTTTTACTATCATAGTACTCCAGCAGGTCTCGTACTTTTCTGGTTTACTTGAACTCAGACTATGGTGATGTGTCATTCTTTGCCATGTACTAGTATCTTTCTACCCTCTGGCCTCTTGCAAGTATTTTCGGTGTGATCTGTTTGATTGATTTGGAGTGTGAACTGAACGGCTAAGTTCATTTTGTCAAGATGACTTCTTCACTTGCCAAATTTTCTGTTCGTCGATCTGGTGATCTATTCTTTTTTCTGCATATAAATTTCTCAAGTCTGAACTGGGATTACAGGATCTAATTTTTCTTTTTGGTGGAAACGTTTCCTCTGTTTCATTCAGTACATGGATTTGGTTGCTTTAGGATAGCTTGTGATCAGGGAGAGAGGGAAGGGGGAGGGTAAACACCTCCCAAGTTAATATAATTTCCACTGTTTTAAAAAAGATCAATCAAATTTTCATAAAGTCTATACTGCTATCCCCCTTAACAAAGGGAAAAAAAAATCCATGTTTCTAGCTCTGCCTCTACTTGTGATGCACCAAATCTGTCGGTTTAATCTTTCAAGGTGCTAACAAGAGTAAAGTGCATTTGTCAGAATTCATAGTGGCCAGCAAATGACAGTTCTCAACCCAGCAAAGAGAGGCCATTAGAAAGGCTAACAGCGGTGGCGGCACGTCGCTGTCCCTCCCGGTCCCAGGGAAGATAAGACCAAACAGCATGGGGAGAGGCGGAGAGCAGAGCTAAGCGAAGCTACTCCCCGTGCTCTGCCTCGTGCAGCCGTGCGGCGTACACACACATGCATCCCACGCGTCGAATTACGCGTCTTTCGCCTCAGGTCCTCACCATCAAGCCTTTGTGATTAGCGGGGGATCCTTGAGTACTACCGTGTAGCGTGTGTAGTATTTTTTTTTCTCGAAAAGGATGGTAAGACCAGATAAAAAAAATCTTTTGCATATTGTAAAGCTAAAAATGTCTTTTCATTTAACAGAGGCATGACAGTAAAATAATAGTATTTTGCATTTTCTTGATACATAGCTTTTGCTATGTACTACTTAGATACACACTATGTCTACATATTAAAAACAATGTATCCATAAAAGACAAAACATCTTATAATTTAGAATGGAGGGAATACCATTTTCTTTACGCAAAAATAGTATGAGGGAGGTCCCCTTGGTTAGCTTTCAAATTTAATTTAAACAGAGTTTACAAGAGTTTATACATACCTGATTAACTAAAAGTATCTAACAAAAAACAAAAGGAGGACCTAAGGTCATCCTTGAATCTAACAAACTGAGCAAAACATTGACTTTTGACATTAGCTAGCCTAAGAACATGAATGGGGTCTCTACGTTGAAAGATCTTGTCGTTGCGCAGCTTCGAGAGCACCCACGCTCCTATGAGAGCAGCCTCCGTGAAAGAAGGCAGATCTTGGAGCTCCTTTTCCTTCAAACAAACGTTCTTGGAGAGGGAGGGCCATATCCCAAACGAAGTTGAGGGTGGACCAGCATTGCTGCGCAAAAGGGCTCGAGAAGAAGAGATGTTCTATGTCTCCCTCAGTGTTGGCATTGCACATGATGCAGTAATGATCATCTTGGGTGTTCAAGTGTCTTCTTCTCAGCATTGTCTTTGTGTTGAGCCTGTTGACAAGGATGAGCCATGCAAAAAAATTGACTCGGGGGCGTGGAGCAAGATTTCCAGAGCAACTTATAAATCGGATGGGCCTCCATGTCCTTGAATGCATATTTGTTGACATGTACGGAAAGAAAAAAAAATAAAACTAATAACAATAAAGGAAATGTATAATTTTAGATGGCGTGTATTCCCTCCGTCCCAAAATAAATGTCATTATGGTATCTATACCGGTCAAACTTTTTATAAGTTTGATTAGATTTGTAGAAAATATTAGCAACATTTGTATCTCTAAATAAGTTTATTATGAAGGTAGATTCAACGATCTATCTACTAATGCTAATTATGTGCTATAAATATTAATATTTTATTTTATATATTTGGTCCATGTTAGAAGCGTTTGACTAGGTTTGCAGAAAATATTAGCAATATTTTTATCTCCAAATAAGTTTATTATGAAAATAAATTCAATGATCTATCTAATAATGCTAATTATGTGCTGTAAATATTAATATTTTCTTTTATATATTTGGTCCATGTTAAAAGAAAAAGACACTTACTTTTGGAATGGAGTAAGCGATATTTATAGCTTTTGATGGCATACTAGATTTTTTTTAGAAACAGGAGGGGTCGAAGGCCGATCCCTACTGAAATATATTAAAAGCATAAACAACTAGAGAATAGGGCAGACGAGCATACTACAATTCTCTACGGGGCCCCCTCGGAATATGGGGAATTTTTATGTTTTCTACATTTATAAAAAATTGATTTATATGAATTTTTTTGTATAACTCCTATAAAATTTATGTGTTCTAAAAGGTGAAAAGGCCCTAAAATGAGAGGTGTTCTGATTGTGACAGAAAGTTGATGTACAGTAGACATACTTTTATTACGTTTTTTCTCAAATAGTCAAGTTGGATGGATCACTGCCTGCAGCTGCCCTGCCATACATGTTGTTTTGCCACGACAATTAAAGGTCAAAATGGTCAATCCACGTATCGAGGGAGCGTGAGAGCGAGAGCCGAGAGGGGCGGCTATCGGTCTGGCTTGATGGTACCTTTGTTGGTCATGAGTCATGATGGTAGGCGGTAGCTTTAATTTCTCCACAGACGCCAATTTAATCGTTCCTTTGATTTTTGTCCGATCATCAGCCCTTCATATCATAGAACTGAGGATGTCCATGACTGTATGAGTTATGACGATTAATTCTGACAGTTTAAATTACAGCAGCAGCAGGCCTTATCGACAAACGGTCTGTAGGAATTTAGGGCCCTGACTTGATGTGAATTACAAATGCAGCCCTAAAATTTGAAATTCATATGATCAAAACACTTTCTCGATGGCCGGCAAGATAAGAATGCATCCATACACGACACAGCGCAGAATATGGTGGCCCATGGTAGGGACAAGGAGACAAACGAACGAACTAGCGCGTGGCTAGGGGCGACGTCTCCTTCAAAGCTTTAGAGTAGGAACTAGGAAGGGTATAATCAGTAAGCATCACAAATGAGGCATTGGGGCCTTCACCTTCTATTCCTGATCATGTTCTTGAAAGATAGATAACTATGTAATTTAGGGCCCCTGATTTTTATGGCTCCTGTGCAATCGCCCACTCTGTCCCTGCTGATCGACGGGCCTGATGACAATGCCCATTTCCGCTCGCACGGTAGATCAGTCCCAAATACTGTTAACATCGACAGTAAAAGTTTCCAAAGTTTGCAACCATGTAAAGTCACAGTTTCACTTTCACCCCAATTCCAGCGGTCCAGGCAGAGTTGCAAGGCAAAGATAGTTTGGTCTGTGAAGATCAAGAAAGGGTGGCCACTCCATTCAGAAAAAAGAATAACCACTCCATGCTGTTGGTCGTTATCATGACTGCAAAGTTTTCTGCGACACTTTGTGGCAAATAATCTTTGTATAAAAGTTGAACTGTGCCTATGTGAGAGGTTTGCTTGCAAAGTTATGAACGCCTTCGTTATCACACCAGTACCAGTTTGTGCCTATATAAACTCTTCCTTGGCCTGACAGTCGCCGCCTACACAAGAACACTCGTCGGAGATCTCGCTAGGCCCTTCCCTCCCTCCAGCCTCCCGCCTCCGGTAGGGGTAGCCGTGTAGGTCATCAAGCAACCTCCCCAGCCATGGCAGGAGCTCCTCTTCCGACGCTCTGGGCGGCCCCGACGCGCTCCGCGTTCTTCTCGAGTTCACGGGGCAGAGCCCCTGCCTCGACATCGCGATCTGCATATTCATCATGATCATGCTCACCGCGTACCTTCTCGGAGCCGTGCTGCTCGTGCGCTTCGTCCGCGACGCGCGGTCCGGAGACGCCGCCGGTGGAGCTCAGGGACAGGGGGCGGCGGCCACGGACTGCCTCGCGCAGGTGAGCCTGCTGGTGTCGGTGTGCGTGGGGTTCCTCGTCGCCGCGTGCCTCATCTCCCTGCCGCCGTCGGTCCCCTCCGGCGGCCTTGAAACACTGAGCTGATGGATTTCTGAGTTCATCGGTTCGTTAGATCGGGCTTCTTTACAGTAAGAACAGCGAGATATTGATTTACAGTAGGTGCGACAAAAACCCTAAACATCCTATACTGGAGAAACGGAGAAGTCGCAAACCATCCGATGGCGCAGGTGTAGCAGATCCGGAGAGGGCGCCGGTGTTGGAGTCGTTCGCCGGAGGAGCCATCAGTGCTGGTCGGAGAAGATCGACGCGATGAAGAGGTTGCGCAGTGGAGACGGTGGCGGCTTCCCGTCACTGGCTGCGCGCCCTCAGATCGGGATAAGAATGTCGGTGGGGAGTAGCGGCTGAGGTGAACCTCGTGTCCAGAGCCGGCCAGCCCCCCACCTCTATTTATGGCGCAGTGTGACGGGGGCCCACCAACTATATAGGGTTGGGCGCCCCCGATCAGGACGCGAGAAGCAAGGCCCAAAAGGCCGTTGGGCCTAATGGTGGGAGATCAAAACCTAACATTCTCCTCCTTGATCTCTCATCATTTTCTTCGTTCTTTAATTTCATACTCAAAACCTTCGATTCATATTTTTCTTACTTCTATCCTATTCCATTGCAGATTAGTGCATTGAACTGTTTCATCGTCACAGCAATTAGTGCCGTTAGACTAACAGCCACAACACATTTCTCTGTTTGGAATGAAGTTTCTTCTGGGCCCTTCGTATGTTCGGGAATCATAGGCTTTCCCTTAAACCCATGCCGGCTATGTGTTCTCTGAACATGTTGGGTGGTAAGCCCTTTGTGAGCGGATCCGCGAGCATTTTCTCTGTACTTATATGCTCAAGATTTATAATATGATCCTGAACTTTATCTTTCACAACATAGTACTTTATGTCAATGTGTTTGGCAGCACCACTTGACCTATTGTTGTAAGCATATTGTACCACTGGGTTGTTATCACAATACAACCTCATCGGTTCATTTATATCATCAATCACTTTCAATCCGGGTATGAATTTCTTTAGCCAATTCACCTGTCACTTTGCCTCATAGCATGCTATAAACTCGGCATACATTGTCGAGGATGTAGTTACAGTTTGTTTGGAGCTTTTCCACGATATAGCCCCTCCTGCGAGAGTAAATATATATCCTAACGTGGATTTTCTTTCTTCTCCCGCATAATCGGAATCCGAATACCCCTCTATCTGCAGGGAATCAGATCTTCTATACGTCAGCATGAGGCCTTTCGTACCATGCAAATAACGCAGGACTTTCTTCACTAATTTCCAATGTTCTATTCCTGGATTATTTTGATATCTACCAAGTAACCCGATGACAAAAGCTAAGTCAGGGCGTGTACACACTTGAGCATATTGTAAACTTCCAATTGCTGAAGCATACGGCACCGCTTTCATTCGATTAATCTCATATTCGTTCTTGGGACATTGATGTTCCCCAAATCTATCGCCCTTGACAATAGGAGCAGGTGAAGGACTGCACGCATGCATACAAAATTTCTTCAAAACCTTTTCTATGTATGCCTTTTGCGATAATCCTAGTACCCCTTTCTTCTATCTCGGTGAATCTCTATTCCTAAAACAAACGAGGCCTCACCGAGATCTTTCATATCGAAGTTTGAGGACAAGAATTTCTTCGTTTCCATTAGTAGATTGACATCAGTGCTAGCAAGTAGGATATCATCCACATACAAGATTAGGAATATATACTTTCCATTCTTGAATTTTGCGTAAACGCAATTGTCCTCAACATTTTTCTTAAACCCAAAACCTTTTATTGTTCTATCAAATTTCAAATACCACTGTCTTGAGGCTTGCTTCAATCCGTAGATTGATTTCTTTAGGCGGCATCCCATATTTTCTTTTCCTTTTATAACAAAACCTTTCGGTTGTGTCATATAAATATTTTCTTCCAAATCCCCGTTAAGGAACGCCGTTCTTACATCCATTTGATGTAACTCCAAATCACAGTGGGCTACAAGTACCATTATAATTTTGAAGGAATCTTTACATGAGACTGGAGAAAATGTCTCATTGTAATCAATTCCTTCTCTTTGCGTAAAGCCTTTCGCCATAAGTCGTGCTTTAAATCTTTCTATATTCCCTTGGGAGTCATATTTTGTTTTGTAGATCCATTTACAACCTACTGTTTTGGCTCCTTTAGGAATAATTTCCAAGTCCCAAACTTTATTGGTACTCATTGATTTCATTTCATCTTCCATGGCCTTAAGCCACTTTGATGAGTGGTCGCTTCTCATGGCTTCTTCAAATGAGGTGGGATTATCCCCTATCTGAAATTCTTCTGTTTCATAAACTTCATAGTCATTAGAAATCGCTGACCTTCTTGTTCTTTGAGACCTTCTAGGGGCCTCTGGCACTTGTTCCATATTGGGTTGTTGTTGTTCTTCCTCATGTGCGACATTTGGTTCTATGGGTTCCTCAAGGACAGCCTCCTCAAGGACAGGTTCCTCATGTTCATTTATTGTCGCCACGAGAGAACTTGCAATAGGTGTTGGCTCTATAGTGTCCTGCACTGTCGGCTCAACAACAATAGGTAGCGTAAAGAATGGTTCTTCAACCATCGGAGTAGGTATATGTACCCGTTTCTCCTGTAGGCTTATTTCTCGTGCTACCATGCTCCCCCTGATCATGTTATCCTCCAAGAACACAGTGTGTCTTGTTTCTACAATCTTCGTATGTCTGTCAGGATAATAAAATCGATATCCTTTCGATCTTTCTGGATAGCCAATAAAATGGCAGCTGACTGTCTTGGAGTCTAACTTTCTTATGTTTGGGTTAAACACTTTTGCCTCAGCTGGACAGCCCCACACACGCAAATGGTTAAGTGAGGGTTTCCTTCCTGTCCATAATTCATACGGTGTTTTAGGCACCGATTTGCTTGGTACTCGATTAAGTATGTGAATGGCGGTTTTCAGTGCTCCATCCATAAACTAATCGGTAATGTGGAGTAACTTATCATGCTTCTTACTATATCCATTAAGGTACGGTTACGTCTTTCAGCCACTCCATTCTGCTGAGGCTCCCCCGGTGTGGAGTACTGAGCGATTATGTCATTTTCCTGTAGAAACTTTGCAAACGGTCCAGGAATCTGGCCATATGGGGTATGTCGCCCATAGTACTCTCCACCTCGGTCTGATCGTACTATCTTTATTTTCTTATCGTGCTGATTTTCAACCTCACCTTTAAATATTTTGAATTTATCCAATGCTTCCGATCTTTCTTTAATTGGATAAATATAGCCATAACGAGAGTAGTCGTCTGTGAATGTTATAAACGAATCATAACCATTCACGCTTTTCACAGGAAATGGACCACATATATCAGTGTGGATTATTTCTAAAGTTCATGTGCTTCGTTTGGTATTTTTCTTAATTTTCTTGACATACTTTCCTTTGATGCAATCAACGCATTGTTCTAAATCTGAAAATTCTAAGTGCGGAAGAATTGATTCTTTAATCAGCCGTTCCATTCTCCCCCTCGAAATATGGCCCAAGCGACAGTGCCATAATTTCGAAGAGGCATCATCAATTCGCTTTCGCTTCTTAGTTACATTCGCAGATGGGGAATCATTTATATTCTCATCGTATACATTGTTCGCATTTTCATCAAGAGATAACAAATAAAGCTTGTCTTGTCGGAAGGCAAGACCAACACATTTATTGTTAACAAGTATCTTACATTTGCCATTACCAAAATGGCAATCAATTCTGTCATCATCAAGTTTTGAAACACTTATCAAATTTATACGCAAAGAGGGAACATAAAGTACTTCTTTAAGTCTAAGTACAAAGCCATTGTTCAATTCTAAAGATAAATCTCTAATCGCTTCAACATCGGCTTATACTCCATTTGCAACTTTAATCGTTCTTTCTCCTCTTTGCAAGGTTCTCGTCCCACTTAATCCCTGTAAAGAATTTGCAATATGAGTGGTTGCTCCTGAATCAACCCACCAAGTGGATTTAGCATAACATAAATACAGGGATTCATCTACAAATGTAATAAATTCATCACCTCTCTTTAGTAGAGATTTCAGGAAGTCTGGACAGTCTCTCTTGTAGTGTCCCTTCTTGAAGCAGTGCTTGTATTGATCCTTTTCAGCTCCACCATAGGAGTTGCTTTGTTGATTTTTAGATTTCTGGGGTTTCTTTCTCTGTGAGTTTGAGGAAGAGACCTTGTCCCACTTGGGTTTCCCTTGTGGTTTAGAATTCTTGCTATTAAAGTTCTTTCTTTTATTATCCTTCACAAAGTGAGCGGACTCACCCTGTGAGGACTTTATCATCGGACTCACCCTGTGAGGACTTTATCATCTCCTCTTCTTGAGCACACATTGAGATAAGTCTTTCTATGCCCCATTTTTCAGGCTGCATATTATAGTTCACAATAAAAGTATCATATTCTTTTGGCAGAGAAGCAAAAATCAAATGAATCAGGAAATCATCTTCCTTCAAATTCATTTCTTTTAGCTTAGATGCCATAGTGTTCATCTTCAAAATATGCTCTCTAATGCTACCACCAGTATATTTTTCATTCACAAGCTTCTTTATCAGTGAACTTGCTGTGGCCTTGGTAGACCCAGTAAACTGACTCTTGATTTCATCAAGATATTCTGTGGCAGTAGCACATTCAGGGATTGAGCCCCTTATCTGTTCTTCTATGGTGGCCTTAGCTACCAATAAGCACTTGCGGTTGGAGAGGGTCCATTGCCTATGTTCAAGATCATATTTCATTCTTATCTCAGCATGATCACGCTTTCGAGCAGTGAAATCAGCGTCAGATTTATTTTCTTCTCTCACCGAATCCACTGGTTCAGTGGGACACGGTGAGATGATAGCAAAATCGACCTCTCCTAATGCAAGTTCTAGTTCATATTTCTCCCGCCACACACGGTAATTTGTCCCGTTGAGTGTCGGAATGTTCGCGATGTTCACAATGCATTTTCCTCCTCAAACCACATCAGAGTAAGTGAGAAATATTTATACATAAAATCATATGCTTTAACTCAACGTTGGTCAAATTAAAACATATAATTCATCCATGCAATAATTTTACATCACCGTTGGGCAGAAATAAAATTAATGCACAATTTTCATGGATCAAAATTATAATATTGTTATTAACAACGTTGGTCAGAAAATAACAATACTACAATTCATCTTCAACAATTATTCAATTTTCAAAATTAAATTCTCCCGTTGGTTCGAATTTAATAATGAAACAATGATATCAAGTACGCAGCGGAAACAATAATAAAATTCTAATATTATTATTTTTCAGAAGCACTAAAAAAATTTCACTATTTTCTGAGCAAAATGTCGTTGGGCAAAATTGCACAGAAAATTCTTATTCAAATTCATCAAATATTCATCAAAAAACATGTCACAAGTATTGCTTCTGAAAAAAATTCATCTTCTTGAAATTCGGCCCGAAGGCCCATCTTGCTCGGCCTGCTTCGGCCCAGTTGCGCGCCATGCGCCCTCCCGCGCCCAGCAAAACACGGCCCGCGGCCAATTCGGCCCAGAAGAAGCTGCACGCCAATGATGCCCATTTCTCTGCAGCCGCAACATACGTGAAAACGCCCCGTGGCCCACTGCGCGCGCGCTGCACTCCCGCGCCCAGGCCCTAACCTGGGCCTGGGCCTGGGCCGGCATTGTGCTCGCCCGCCTGGGCCTAAAGCTGGCCCAGCTGATCACCGATTGATCCCGACCGTAGATCCTGATCCGACGGCCGAGAGTGAAGATCGGGTGAATAAAACCTTTGCCGGCCGCCTTTCACCCGAAACCCTAAGTCAGTTTCTTCTCTACCTTTCATTCTCCATTCTTTCAGCTGCAGCCGCACGAGCGTCGGTGGCGACCGCCGGCTAGGGGCGGGCTCGGCGGGTGGCGGCCGCCGGCTAGGAGCGTCTTCGTTTCTTCTTGCTCTTTCCTTTCCTCAACATTTTCTTGCTCTCGGTAGAGGCCCCATCCACGGCGGGTTGCGGGCAACCATGGCGCCGCCGTCGGACCCCTCGCCGGCGTGCGAGCTCGCCCTAGGCTGAGCTCGCCGCCGTCGAGCGGCCTAGCGAGCGGTGCCCGAGCCAAGGCCCCACGCGCGGCGTGGCTGCGACCCCCCACCGCGACCCGTTTCGGTTTCTTCCCCGCGAGCAGTCGCGCCTATGGCGAGTTTTTTTTCCCGCGAGCTATGTTGCCGCGGTGACTTCTTTGGCCGTGCGCAGCCACGTCGGCCACACGGTTGGGTTCGTGGTTTCGTTAGGGTTAGGGTTTCGTTCTCAGTTGTGTTGTTCTTCCCGATCTAAATCGGTTTACCCGATCTAGGTTTTTCTCATAAAACCGTGGCTCTGGTACCAATGATGGATTTCTTAGTTCATCGGTTCGTTAGATCGGGCTTCTTTACAGTAAGAACAGCGAGATATCGATTTACAGTAGGTGCGACAAAAACCCTAAACATCCTATACTGGAGAAACGGAGAAGTCGCAAACCATCCGATGGCGCAGGTGTTACAGCTAGTGTTTTAGATCAATGTTTCATGTGTTTCATCTGCCTTCAGACGTATGTTGCAAGTGTAGCATCCGGATGTTTTAAAAGTAGATCGAGTGTTGCATCTCTGTCTCGCTTTTTTGTTGCCTCACCTTCGCCTCGGTGTCTCCTCTTCCTCCCGGCACCGGCTAGGCATCCGTCGCCCCTCCCCCTCTTCTAGATGCTGGCGTGGCCGTCTGCTGTAGTCACTAGTTGTAGCTGCTGGCCATATGCATGCGCGTGAGAAGTGGAGGGGACGTGAGCGGGGACTCCCCAAGTGCAGTTAGGCGACGCATGCCCCGCGTTGACGGGCGTGGGATGTAGGAGGTCAGGGAGAGACGGAGTGCAGACACGGACCGGCATCCATCCGGGTGCTAAAAATTGTTTAGGCGAGTCACGCCGTGCCACAATCGGCGTGTGTTGCGACGTTCTCTCTAGCAGTCTGCCTATTAAAGGGGGTCAGGTCAGAGGATGACGCTATGACCACAACGGCAGAGCTGGGGACCAGAGAGCAAGGGTTGCTACTCTACTCGATCGTGTGTTTTCCATCTCCCATGGCGGATGCGGGTCATGTTCCGCAGGCCATTGTGTTGGATTTATTGGATTCCTCCAATCTATTCAGCAATTAAATCAATTGAAATTCCAAGATCAAATTAATGACGGTTTGATGAGTTTTATGTGCATTATGACCATTATGTGATAGTGGTTCATGATGTTTGTCTTAGTGGTTTCCGTTACCAGTAACTGAGAATTGATTTATCGGTTTCATGAGTTACTAGTAACGGATTCTGCCATGATGGACGTTATCTTTCATGCGCTCGTCTCTTCACTTTTGACTTCCTTTGTTGCTGTATAAAAGGGGCACTCCTTCTCTTATTCGCGAGAGTTTAGAACACATAGGAAAAACACCATCATGCTGCTGTTGTACTACTATATGTCATCCCCGTCCCGGTTCGCTGCGCGCGCAGGAACTGGGAGAGTAGGCCTCCGGAACGCCTTTCGTCTTCGAGTTCATGTTTGGGGAGTGTCGCTAAGACACAACTACTCGCTTTGTCCTCTTCTTCCTGACGTGATGACGCAGTGCGAATCTGCACTGCTTTTCTCTCTGCACTGCAACGAGGAACGACTACATCGACAGGCACTATGTCGACTAGTGCATCTGGCTCTGCCGCTGGGTATGTCTCTGTTTTGCGCTATCCAGTGAGATCATGTGTTTGTAACTTGCTGGTTAGTATCCTGTACATGGCGTTCATGTTTAGTTCACACAAGCGCATATTTGATGTCACCAACATTTTGATTATCACAATTTTCTAGATTAAATTGCTATTGAAAATGCCTAATTTTCTAATATTTCAAAAACGTGATAGGCAATTTTTGGTAGTTGGCTTTGCGGGTATGCTGAAACCAAATGTGTTTGAGGGTACTCACTATAAGAGGTTGTGGTAGAACCACCCGATTGAACACGCTTTCGGAGGCACTTGTGTTCCACTAGACACAAAGTACCCGAAAGGGAGCTAAGTTGAGCAGCTCCGTCGAGCACACCCAACGGGAGAAATGGTTCTCGAACACATAGATTCTCTGCTACACATTCCATTTATGGATAGTGAAATAGTTTTTTTACGTCGTATTATTTAGCTTGCTGGACATCATATAGATTGTCAAAACAATAATCATGGTGCAACAAAACACATTGCCGTCAGCGCTGACTGAATTTGTTGCTGATCACATCAGATCAATGTCCAGCCATGAGTCCCTTCCATTAGTGACAGGTTAACCATCATCCTACGGTGTCAAATTAGTTGCGCATTTGAATCAACACCCCAAGGCTAAAGCATACTCCTACTTAGAACAACAAAGATCATCAACGGTCAGGTGGTGTTTAGGTCCTCCCTAAAATTTTTTTTACCCTATCACATCGGATGTTTAGACACATGCATAGAGGATTAAATGTAGACGAAAACAATAACTAATTACACTGATTGCGATGAATTGCTAGACGAATATTTTTAACCTAATTAATTCATGATTTGACAATGCTATGCTATAGTAAACATGTGCTAATGATGAATTAATTAATCTTAATAAATTCGTCTCACGGTTTTAGTTTTTTTATTAGTATCCGAACCGTCCATATCCTTAAAACATCTGACGTGACAAAAAAAAATCTTCACGTGACACCCCTCACTCCTTCCCTGCCCTACTAGTGCCCCGCTGTCGCCTGTCGCTCCACGCATCACCCAACCCAACCCAAAGCCCAAAGCAGTTGGAATTGGAATCCCAGGTGGATCCAATTCTGCTAACTGCGAACTCCTGGCGTCATCGCCCAATTACTTCTCCTCCCCCTCCTTCCCTATAAAGCTAACACAACTCCTGCTTGAAATTCCAGCCTCATCGTCTCCTTCCTCCTAGTTGCACCCGACAAAGACGAAGCGCGCGCAGGAACTGGGAGAGTAGGCCTCCGGAACACCAGGTACGTTAGTTTCTCCTTTTTTTTCTTATTCTTTTCTTTTCTTTTTTATTTTTTTGCTTCATTTACTTTTCCTTTTTTTCTTTTTGTGCTTCAATATTTTTTTATTTTATTTTTATTTTTAAATTGATACATAGATTTTGCTATGTACTACTTAGATACACAATGTATAGATACATATTAAAAGCAATATATCCATAAAAGACAAAATATATTATAATTTAGAACGGAGGGAGTGCCATTTTCTTTACGCAAAATAGTGTGAGGGAGGTCCCCATGATTAGCTTTCAAATTTAATTTAAACAGAGTTTACAAGAGTTTATATAGACCTGATTAACTAAAAGTATCTAACTAAAAGCAAAAGGAGGACCTAAGGTCATCCTTGAATCTAACAAACTGAGCAAAACATTGACTTTTGAAATTAGCTAGCCAAAGAACATGAATGGGGTCTCTACATTGAAAGATCCTGTCGTTGCGCAACTTCGAGAGCACCCACGCTCCTATGAGAGCAGCCTCCGTGAAAGAAGGCAGCTCTTGGAGCTCCTTTTCCTTAAAAAAAACGTTCTTGGAGAGGGAGGGCCATATCCCAAACGAAGTTGAGGGTGGACCAGCATTGCTGCGCAAAAGGGCACGAGAAGAAGAGATGTTCTATATCTCCCTCGGTGTTGGCATTGCACATGATGCAGTAATGATCATCTTGGGTGTTCAAGTGTCTTCTTCTCAGCATTGTCTTCTTCTCAGTGTTGGCATTGCACATGATGCAGTAATGATCATCTTGCCCGTAGTCGTCGTGCAGATCTCTGCGCTTCCGCCTCTTGCTGCTACAGGTTGTGTGTTTCTTTTTTTCGAAAGGACGGCAAAAGCTTTGCCGCAATTTTTATTAGACGATGAAAAAAAGAAACAAAACAAATTACAGGTTATTTACAACTTATGCTATCAACTCAAAAACAAAAAAGCAAGAAAGAAAAACTACTAAAGGTCGGAAAGAAAAACTACTAAAGGTCGACAGCTACTGAGAAAACTGAAAACAACTCTAGGGGAAAGTCTAAGTGACTTCTTGAGCTCCATGTGCTTCTATAGCCCTCCTGTACTGCATGATATCATCTTTGCATAAGGTCGCTACTTGGATTGGATTAAGAGTTATCTGTTGAAATTGTCTTCTGTTTCTTTCCTTCCAGATATTCCACCAGAAATAGATGAAAATCCCATCGACTTTCCTTCGTTCAGACTTCTGAAACTTGCGCCTGCATCTCCACCAATAGCTGTATAGGGCACCTGAATCATTTACCGACTGTATTGTTGTTAGTTGCATCCATTGCTTTAGAATTCCCCAAACTTCCTTAGTAAAAGGACAACTTTTACAGAGATGAGTTGGTGTTTCCAATTCATTGCCACATAACCGGCAGTCCGTGTCCTCAATCCAACCTCGTTTGTACAGGTTGCTTGCAGTTAGGATCCTCTTGTGTAGAAGAGTCCATGCAAAGAAACGGCATTTTGCCTCAGCATGAGCCTTCCAAATGGGAGTTATTTTTATTTGGGTGAACCTCCCTTCAAATTGAGCAAGATACGCGCTCTTTGTCGAGTATTCCCCATCCTCTGTCCATCTCCATCTTATTTCATCCTCCACTGTATCATTGATCGTGATTGTTCCAATGGCCTCCCAAAGATTAACAAACTCATGTACTTCTTGTGGTGATGCCGGAGGATAGATGTGATCGATCCATTTGCGGTTACGCAGCCCCTGGTAGACCGTAAAATTTTTCCTTTTGGACTTACGGTACAGACTTGGGGCGATCGCTTTGGCTGTTGAACCATTCAGCCAGCTCGAGGTCCAGAAGCTTGCCTTTTTTCCATTGCCTACTGTGACGACCGTCGATGCATTGAAAAGGTCTCGATCTACCGAATCACAGGGCACCTCGAGTTTGCTCCACGCTCTTTCTGGCTGCCTCCATTGGTACCACAACCAACGTAGTCTTAATGCTCTAGTAAACCGCTCCAAATCAAGGATACCCAGGCCCCCTTTGCTCTTAGGTGAGCATGTTGTTGGCCAATTAAGGAGCGAATGTCCACTACACACTCTGTCCGGGGTTTCTCCACGCCATAAAAAACTTCGTCGGATTTGATCTATCTTTTTTATCATCCACCTGTTTTAACACTGTTGCCAATCGCATACTAGATCTAGTTGACCCAAAATTTTAACACTATTCCGGCCGGCTCGTGTGGTATCCCAGCGACGGCGGACGGCGCCGGCGCTCGCCGCTGGGCGCTGACCATGGCGTCACTGCTACTCGAGCAGCAGGAGGTTGTGTGTTTCTTGTATCCCAATTTTTTTCATAGTTGTTGCTAGTTAATTCGGTATGATTATGCTAGATTAGCAATCAAATTGAATACATTCATAATTATGGTGCATCTAGAAACTCTCTATTCCGTTTTTTTTCCTTTTTAAAAAAGGAGATGTTTGACTGTTGTGAAAAAGAAGGGGGAGACAAAAATTCATTTTTTATATTAACTGTAGTTGACTTTTAAAAAAATTGCCCCCCCCCCCCCCTCCATTTGCTTCACCCTCCGTCGCTGGATAGAGGCAATGAAAGGAGGAGGGAACAACTACAAGATGCCCCATGTTAGCAAACCTGTGTTGGAAAAAGAAAAAAAAGCTTCCAATGCAAATGAAGCGTGATCTCAATTTGGTACAGGACGTATGCAGGCAGCTCAATGAATGAGACGGGGTTGCTTCTCTACATACTTCTAGTAGGAAATTACTGTATTTTGGTGGTTTTTGGCCTAACGAGTGTAAATATGTACAGGGTCTCTAGTCACTTACTTCAGCTAGTAAAAATCTGTAATGTATTCTGTTTGGTCCATGTAAATATGTATTGCGTCTATATCCACTTACTTTTACTAGTACAAACTCTGTAGAAAAGTCTGTTTTGTGCATGTAAATGTGTACGAAGTCTGTTATCAGCAGTTTGACTTGAATGGTTAAGTCAATGCAAAGAAGAACCTTCAGTAGTCATATTGCAAATTGTTTTCTTATGCTCCAGAAATATCAATAAGCCATACAATAGTTGGAGTGCAGATCCCTGGTTAATTTGCAATCTTCTTGGCACGACAAATCATAAACAAGCCGTTTAGAAGTTTGCAGCCACTAATATTGATAAGCAAGAATGCCCTTTCCTTTAATCATGATTCATGAATGCATTTCATTGACATTGAGTAGGTCGTGCAACATGTGGCATCTTTGAACCTTTTATTGTCAGCAGCTAAGAATTTTTGGGCAGTTCGGAATAGACATTTTGGCAAACACACCATCAGCATTGAGCAGCTCACGGCTGGCATGTCACAAGGCAATACACAACATCAGAGATTTAGCCTATGCGACTTGCAGCGATTCAACCTTGTAAACGCACGAGCGCGGCAACGGGGTCTGGGACTGGAAGCCAGAGAAAGCAGCTCCTGCAGAAGCTCGGACAGGAGGCGGCGGTTCATGGCAGAGCAGATCGCTCCAATGCTCGTCTTAGCGTTGTGCACCCGCAGAGTGGGATGGGACGTAGCTCTCCAACCCGTGCCGTATAATCCTCTGCGAACCTCATGCCTTCGCCATCCACCTACGGCATGCGGGCTTGCAGCCGGCGGCATCGTGCAATCGCAGAGACGAGAAAGAAACAGAGGTGGAGGGCAACGAACCTCTAGAAATTTCCGATTATATATATAACAAATACTAACTTTTTCACATGGGCCTACAAAGGGTAAACTTGGAATAATAAAATTCGGTGACAAGTATTACCAAATCAAAAAAGTGGTTAAGGGTGTCAATTAAACAAAAAGGGAGGGAAGTAATATTTAATGCGTGCTGGCGATCGAACAAACGGCGGATCCTGCGACGGCCGTGCCGGGCCGGGCCCAATCATCCACCCGAACAGTTCCCAGCAAAAAGGGTCAACCGGGCATGTTCGTTTTGACCCGGAGGGGGCGAGGGGCACGCCGCCCGCTGGCCCCTCTAGTGGTACTATTACATCCACGAAGCGGAACTTGTTGATGCGATGCGATGCGATGCGACGCGACGCGACGCGACAATGCGTGCACCATATTCCTTCACGACAAAGCCACCACCCTTACCTACCGCTGCTAGTAGACTGAAAGCGACTCCGTGCTCCCTGCGAGTCACCCTGCATCCCTGCCCTCCCCCGCTCTTCCCTGCTAGGCCTCGTTTAGTTCAGTGAATTGAGGAGAAAAACACTGTATCAGAATTCCTGTAGCATTTCGTTTGTATTTGGTAAAAAATATCCAAATTTTGATTAGTTAGGCTTAAAATGTTCGTCTCGCAAAGTACAACAAAACTGTGTAATTAGTTTTTGATTTCATCAACATTTAGTACTTCATGTATTTGCCGACATTTTGATGTGACGGGAAATCTTCTTTTTACATAGTGAAATTTAGGAAAAATAGGAGGAACTAAACAAGGGTAGCAGGTACTACAGTAGTAGTACACTCTGCGTCACTGCGTGGCGTGGCTCAGCAAGCGGATCTCCTTCGTCCTTCCCGCCTAGCGGGCCCTTGCCTGGGTCCCAGCGGCCCTATAAAGAGCACACCTCCCGGCCCGATCGAGATTCCACAGCCAGTGCCCAGGGCCATCCTCCTCACCTCATTCCTCCTAGTTGCACCCGACGACGACGAAGCCCGCCGTTCCGCCCGCCGTGTTCTTGTGTTCTTCATTCATCCCCATGGCTGGCCTTCCCCCGATGGCCATTGTTCTCGCCGTGGGTGGCGCGGTGGTCGGCGGGCCAGAGGCGCTCCGCCTCCTGCTCGCCCTCGAAGGGCGGACCGCCGCCGCCGCCGACGTCGCCATCTGCGTGTTCCTCTTCTGCGCCTTTACGGCGCTTCTCCTTGGGACCTTGCTCCTGGCGCGCTTCTTCCGCGACGCGTGCACTGGTGCAGGAGCACCAGCGCGGGCGCCGGGCACGGAGCGCTTTGCAAGGCTGACTCTTACCGTCGCTCTCGCTGTCATGTTCGTGGTCACCTCCTGTCTCCTCCTCGTCGTCCCGAGCAACCTCGCCGGAACTGGGGGCGGCGGCATGTGCTCCTGCGCTGCTGCTTGACCTGCAACCATCGGGAAGCGGATGCGACAGCGGCTGCACCACCAAATTGGCTATCGTCGACCTGGTCCAACGTGCACGAATTGAAGTCACCAACGCCAGCAAGTACCGTATGACCATATCTTTTACTATCATAGTACTTCAGCAGGTCTCATACTTTTCTGGTTTACTTGAACTCAAACTATGGTGATGTGTCATTCTTTGCCATGTACTAGTATCTTTCTACCCTCTGGCCTCTTGCAAGTATTTTCGGTGTGATCTGTTTGATTGATTTGGAGTGTGAACTGAACGGCTAAGTTCATTTTGTCAAGATGACTTCTTCACTTGCCAAATTTTCTGTTCGTCGATCTGGTGATCTATTCTTTTTTCTGCATATAAATTTCTCAAGTCTGAACTGGGATTACAGGATCTAATTTTTCTTTTTGGTGGAAACGTTTCCTCTGTTTCATTCAGTACATGGATTTGGTTGCTTTAGGATAGCTTGTGATCAGGGAGAGAGGGAAGGGGGAGGGTAAACACCTCCCAAGTTAATATAATTTCCACTGTTTTAAAAGGATCAAACAAATTTTCACAAAGTTTATACTGCTATCCCCCTTAACAAAGGAAAAAAAATCCATGTTTCTAGCTCTGCCTCTACTTGTGATGCACCAAATCTGTCAGTTTAATCTTTCAAGGTGCTAACAAGAGTGAAGTGCATTTGCCAGAATTCATAGTGGTGAATATGTGTTTGTAAATGTCTACATTCGTGTTATGATTTTGGAAAAAGAAAATATGCACGGAAGCAAATACTTTTGCTTTGTTTGACAAGGCTTTTTAAAAGAGGCCTCGGCTATAGTTTCCTTGGCTTCTTGGGGGAACCCTCCAACTTGAAAGAAAGAAAATCTAAGAGGGGAGAAGCCGTTTTTACTACAAGATTGAAGCCGTGGCTTTTTAGGTGAGACCGGTTTAAAGAAATTGTTGCCAAATATACTACCTTTATAACGTTAGAATGTTCAGTTGGCTTTAAGGCGTACTAGTTGTTTTATGAGTATTCTTGTATTTTTTTCTCCCGTAGGAAAGTTGAGCACCAAACCCAGGTCATGCATGTGATGTTCCGATCCAACAGAGAAACAGCAGATGCAGATACTTGTCAAACCCTGTCGCAAAAACAAAACAAAAAAAACTTGTCAAACCCGTGTCCGAAGTTAACAGGACGCCGCTATCTCGGAACGCATTTGCATGCAGGGGATAGAGCTTCCTCGTCCAAACCATAGCTGGGTCCTGACGTCCGGCCGCGTATCTCGCGCGCGTCACCCATCACCTGTCCGCGCAGGCTAATGACAGTTCTCAACCCAGCAAAGAGAGGTCATTAGAAAGGCTGACAGCGACGGCGGCCTCCACCGGGGAAGATAAGACCAAGAAGCACGGGTACTCCCCGTGCTCTGCCTCGTGCCGTCGTGCTCCATACACACACATGCATCCCACGCGTCGACTTACGCGTCTTTCGCCTCAGGTCCACACCATCGTGCCTCTGTGATTAGCGGGGAATCCTTGAGTACTGTGTAGCGTGTGTGGTATTTTTTTTTCTAGAAAAGGATGGTAACCAGATTTTTTAAAAAAAACTTTTGCATATTGTAACGCTAAAAATGTCTTTTCATATAACAGTAAATTAATATTTTGGCTTTTATCGATACATAGCTTTTGCTATGTACTACTAAGATACATACTATGTTTAGATACATAGTAAAAATAATGTATCTAAAAAAGATAAAATATTTTATAATTTGGAATAGAGGGAGCAGCATTGACATGTAGGGAAAGAAAAAAATTAAACTAATAACAATAAAGGAAATGTATAATTTTATTAGATGGCGTGTACCCCCTCCGCCCCAAAATAAATGTCGTTATGGCATATGCCAGTCAAACTTTTATAAGTTTGACTAGTTTTATAGAAAATATTAGCAACATTTGTATCTCCAAATAAGTTTATTATGAAAATATATTTAATTATCTATCTAATAATGCTAATTATGTGCTATAAATATACATATTTTCTTTTATATATTTTAGTCCATTTTAAAAGCATTTGACTTCTCGGAAAGTGAGACGACATTTACTTTTGGAATGGATGGAGGAAGTGATTTATAGCTTTTGATGGTGTATTCGATTTTTTTGGATAGATGGCCGATACCTATTAAAATAACTATAACTACTCTTTAACGCGCAATAAATTGGAGGCCTCCCAGGCCATCAGGCATTGTTCAATAATGTAGCTGGCGTCATCCGTGCACCGTTCATCACTTTAGCTGACGTCATCCGTACACAGTTCATCACTGTAGCTAACCTTCTTTTTTTCACACACACAAAAGGCCGGCGCAGCGTAGCACGTTTATTGGGCTAGTATATTAAAAGCATAAACAACCAGAGTACAGGGCAGACGCTCCTAGAATTCTCTACGAGGCCCCTCGGAATATGGGGAATTTTTATGTTTTCTACATTTATGAAAAAACTGATTTATATGAAATTTTTGTATAATTTCTATGAAACTTTGTGCTCTAAATGGTGAAAAGGCCCTAAAATGAGAGGTGTTCTGAGTTCCGACAAAAAGTTGGTGCACATTAGACGTACTTTTATTACGTTTCTTCCTCAAATAGTCGAGTTGGATGGATCACTGCCTGCAGCTGCCATACATGTTGTTTTGCCACGACAATTAAAGGTCAAAATGGTCAATCCACATATGGAGGGAGCGCCAGCGACAGCCGAGAGGGGCGGCTATCAGTCTGGCTTGATTGATGGTACCTTTGTTGGTCATGAGTCATGATGGTAGGCGGTAGCTTTCTCTAGTGACGCCAATTTAATCGTTTCTTTGATTTTTGTCTGATCGTCGGCCCTTCATAGAACTGAGGGTGTCTATGACTATATGAGTTATGACGATTAATTCTGACAGTTTAAATTACAGCAAGCAGTAGGTCTCATCGACAGTCACACGCCACAATCTATCTATCCCTAATAATAAAGAGCTAAAATTAGCTATATGGATCTGCCCGCATTATTTTTATTTGCTTCGGTTCCCTCTGCGTAGCTTTCTTTCTGGTACGATTTGGGTTCCCTCCGTAGCTTTGTTTTTTGTCCGATTTGGTTGACATTTTTCCGTACACATGTCTAATTTGGTTTGTTTTCCATCTGCGTGGCTTTGTTTCCTCTTTCGTTATTACTTGCTCGGTCCTATTTGGTTCCGATATTTTTTCCTCTTCCGTTGTTTTCTGATTTGGTTTTGATTTTTGTCTTTGTTTTTTCTTCTTATGTTGTTATGCTCGGTTTTGATTCAAAATTTTTTGCGCTCAGTTTGTGGTCTGATTTTTTTCTATCTCAGTGCTCGGTTGATTTTTTTCTATATATAAGCGTAAAAAAATAATAATACAACATTATGGACCTTCGAACCACTAACCCTTTACGAAGAAATAAAGATGTTCACCACTAAAATGTTGATGTAGTTTTGATTAGAAAGAAAACTTATTCTTATAGAATCTAGATCAGTTGATGGTCCAACTAATCAAACTATGAAATGAAATCTTGAGCAGCCTAAATAAATATATATTCTACAATCCACAACTAGAGCTGTCATGTAGAAAATCGAGAGAGAACTCCTGTCATGGGCCAAGGACGAAGACTCAGACAAGGAAGTAACGTGCACCAATTTTCTCAGCCACACGCTGCAATGGATAAATAAAGTCTGATTCCATTTCTACTCAATTCCACAAAGCGCGTCGCCTACCGTTTTTCCGTTGGTTTTTGGGAGGGGCAGACGGAGAGCGCATGCAATGCAATGCAATGCAATGCATGATGCCAAGCTCTGCTGGGCCTCTGGCTTCGCTGCCTTCGCACATAGCCTGTTCGTTTGATTTTATCAGTCAGAATCAGCTAGTCATTTAGCAGTGTTTTTTTCTCACAAAAAATAAACGTCAGCTAAAATCAGTCAGCCAGAAACTCATTCACACCGTGTCCAGTTGTCCTCCACTATTTCGTGCGCGCGCGCCTTTTTCTCAGACTGACCAGCAAGAATATGTGAGTGACTGAGTGTGCTCCAAACGAGCCAACGAACTTGGGCCCACGCCTCTTTTCCTTTGTAGCTCCGATCACGTAATCCTGGCCGCCCGTTCTCCTATAAAGAGCCCCCATGTGGCAGTGGAATGTGGATAGGCTCAGTGCTTCGTCCTCCTCTCCCATCAATCCAAAAGAGAGAAGCGACAGGCACTCCCCTAACATGGTTTCCCAAACCACGCTCACCATCCTCTTCGGCTACGGAGCCGCCTTCTGGTGCCTCGACGCCCTTTCAGAGGCCAGCAAGATCCAGCTATGTTGCACCGATACGGGATACAGATACGCTAATACCGATATAGCTATACCGTGATACTTTATTTTTCAAAATCAAGGATACGCCGATACCGCAATACTTCAGTTTTCAAAATCAAGATACACCGATACCGCGATACTTCCAATGGTCCTTGCTGTTGAAGAAATACGCTAGCACAGAAAAAGCGTGGCAATGCGGTCAATGCCTTCATATGCTTATTCTTCTCTTCTCAATTTATTGAGACACACCTTGAGTAAATGCTTCAGTTTTTCCTTAATATCAAATTATCTATACCTTTTATTTACATAAATAAATATCAAACAAATTAAGCAGTTGCATTCTTAACTTTTAATACCATGTAGTTAGAGTTATCAATATTTTTTCATCTAAAAATACAACCATCCCATGTGCATTATTTACATCACCGCCTCGTGGGCTGGCTCAACACAGGCAAGAGCGTGCGGCAACGCTGCGCGTGGTTTCTAGTATCTCCTAATCCTGTATACCAGCTGCCCTCTCACAAAACGCTGTAGATCACTGTTCCCAGAACAGTGGTCCAGCAAGCACCATCAAATCAGGACCAGACGATCATCTGCCGTCGACGTCGCTATCTCTGCCGAAGGTTCTCGCTGCCACCGGCAATCTGCCATCATCATACAAATACAACAACGTCTACAGCCCCACAGTCCGCTCGTAGCCTCCTGCCCATCGGATCCGTGTGCCAACCATGGTTATCAATTCCATTCCGGTACCGGCTGGAATGGCCGAAGCATCTCGTGCCGGTTACCAAAGCGGCACAGAAGACACAGCATCCCGTACCGGCATGTATTCCGGGCAATTCCGGCCATTCCGGGCAATCCCGGCCGTTTCGGGTGGAACTGTGCTTTCCGTTAATTCAGGTACCGGCCATGTGCGGTGAAAATTGTTGCAGAGAAAACAATTGAATATTGGGCAGGAAGCATGAAATCGACAAACAATTCCTCTTCCAAATACATCTCAGATGTAAAAATCAAAGAAATACTCGAGATCTGAGAAAGCAAACAAAATGACAAGCATAGGAGACAAGGGCCGACCGGCCTGCAGCATCTCCCTGCTTTCACCGACAGCAGCAAATCACGAGGTCTCGCCGTCTCGCGGTGGGAAGGAGGCGCGTCGAGCACAACGGTGGGGGCGTTGAGCACAGCGGCGGTGGCTGGCCACGAGCTCTCACGGTGCGGAGGAGGAGGAGCGTCGAGTCGCTCGACGCAGATGGGCGCGTCGGCTCTGGAGCAGAGTTCAAATCCAGCACGGTGTGTGCCAGATGAACTGGTTGGGGAAGCGTCGCCTCTGGCTGTGGCGGTAGCAATGACGGTGGCGGTGGCGGTCGTGCCTCCAATCGCTCCAGCCACGCCGCCGCCAATCCCAGGTCGATGGAGGTGGCCGAAGTCCGTTGGAGCAGAGCGCCGAACGACTTGTCAGCATCCCCGCGCCATGTCTCGATCCCGCTAAGCTTGTCCAGCATCTCTCTCATCATCGACTGAAAACTCTCAAGCTGCTTCGTCGGCTTCTCAACCTTGGAATCCACACCTTCAATGGTAGTCGCCATTTGCTGCCGAAACCTTGAGACCTTCGGCGCCAGATCGTCAAGAACATAGCGAAACAAAAATCTGCTCCGCTGCAACCTTGCTCCGAGTACCAATTGTAACGTAACTGATAACTAGAGCACGAGGGCTCAAAGGAATTGGAATCAGGGGTACAGGAATGGAAGGATTGGGAGCAGCAAGAACAGCAATCGGAAAGGGATGGAAAAAGTCTACTTTTCCTCCCCCAACTTTCACAAAAGTCCGTTTTTCCTCCCTCAACTCCAAAACCGGGCAAATCACCTCCCTCAACTTTTCAAACCATGCATTTTACCTCCCCGGAGCGGTTTCGAAGGCGGTTTTGCTACAGTAAACGGTGGTTTTGCTACAGTGAGGCAGTTTTGTCTTTTTTTTTATTTATTTCGATTGAATCTTTGAAAAATCATAGTAAATCACAGAAAAATCAAAAAATGAAAAATCCAATTTTGTTGCACTCCACATGAGTAGATCTACACAGTGAACATATAATATAGTATGCTTTAGTACAAAGTTTTTGCTATGAAGGTTTTGCCTTTTTCTTTTTTATTTATTTCGGCTAAATCTTTGAAAAATCATAGTAAATTATAGAAAAATCATAAAATGGAAAATCTAATTTTGTTGGATTCCACATGAGCATATCTACACAGTGAATATATAATATGGTATGCTTTAGTACAAAATTTTTATTGTAGCTTTAGATCTATGCTTTTATGTAATTAATTGAAATAATTCATAGCTGCAGCTTCTATAATTATTTTGTTGGACTAAAGCATACCGTATTATATGTTCACTGTGTAGATCTACTCATGTGGAGTCCAAAAAAATTAGACTTTCTATTTTATGATTTTTCTGTGATTTACTATGATTTTTCAAAGATTCAGCCAAATAAATAAAAAAGAAAAAGACAAAACCTTGGTAGCAAAAACTTTGTACTAAATCATACCATATTATATATTCACTGTGTAGATCTACTCATGTGGAGTCCAACAAAATTGAATTTTCTATTTTATGATTTTTCTGTGATTTACTATGATTTTTCAAAGATTCAGCCGAAATAAAATTAAAAAGAAAAAGACAAAACCGCCTCACCGTAGCAAAACCACCGTTTACTGTAGCAAAACCGCCTTCGAAACCGCTCCAGGGAGGTAAAATGCACGGTTTGAAAAGTTGAGGGAGGTGGTTTGCCCGATTTTAGAGTTAAGGGAGGAAAAACAGACTTTTGTGAAAGTTGAGGGAGGAAAAGTAGACTTTTTCCGAAAGGGATTCAGACGAAGTTGTTGGGATCCAATTACAGGTTCTTGTTTGATGCCTTCCACCGGCACCGGTTACAGGGTTTTATACCCTTTCAGGCAGGCCCATCTACAGCTAAGCAGCCCAAATACGAAATGAACAATGATAGCCCAGTAACTCGGCCCAAGCGTTCACCCCACCTTCTTCTACTTATTGTTCCTCTTCCGGCACATGACAGCGGACGACCACGAGCTCTCTCTCATGGTGGGGAGGCGGAGCGTCAACCATAGCAGCGAGACTGCGAGAGCATCGAGCCGAGCGTCACGGCGGCGGCGGCAGTAGCAGTCGAGAGGCCGAGAGGGCCGAGGGACTCAGTGCGTTCGTTGCCTTTTTGTGCAGACTTGGGCCACTTGGGCCAAAAATAATTGTGTTTCATGCTGAAATCATTTGACATACGTATATACACAATATTCAGATGTATTATGTATACAATATATATTTATTACTATATAATCTGTAACCGGAATGGTACGCCAGAACGAACCGGTATTGATACGATCCATTCCAATAAACAAACCGGAATGACCACTGAATGGAATCGACGAGTATGGTGCCAACGGCTCTGCATTCCTACAGTACTACAGCGCCACGGCCTCGCCAGGCCCTCCGATTCGCAGCGCCAGCCTCATCCAGCCTTCCAGATCCAGCGCCACGGCCTCGTTAGGCCCTCCGATTCGCAGCGCCAGCCCTAGGATGGAAACGAAAATGATAATTTCCGATTTTCGAAAATTGTTTTTGAGTTTTTTTTTTCGATTTTTAGGCCTAAACGGAAACGGTAGCGGTAATCGAAAAAACAAAAACGATAAAGGTAAAAATAATCGAAAACGAAAGTGAAAATGATTTTACCCTCTTTCGATCGTTTTCGAAGATTCCCGTATTTAACTGGTAATTTACCGTCGGTAATTACTGATTCAAAGACCTTTAATTAATGAATCCTAATTTATTTATAGACTAATAAGGCAAATATTTTTTTTAGAAAGGAACACATCTGCACACACAAGCACATAAGACAAATATTTTTTTTTGAAAGAAACTATCTATACCGAAATATTTCATTCATATAAGAAGAAGGCAATTAGCCAATCACCCAATTACTTGCTGCACCCGTAGCTCTAGCCACGAATGCGAATGGACTCGGGCAGCGAGCGCCTGCACCTAAGATGGTGTGAACTGTGTAGTTTCAGCTGGTGATTTTGTCAATTATGGTTTTATTTATCATTATCATATGAGATAGGTCGAGCTATATAAATTTTCTCATGTTCTACGATTTGACGCGTTTATTGTTTTTGAGGATATCGTTCTCATGGATTTCGATCGTTATCGATATATTTTTCGATCAACTATTATTGTTTTCAAAATTACCGGAATATAACGAAATTACCGGAATATCAGTGCCGTACTCGTTTCCGATAATATCGAATTCATTTCGTTTTCGAGAAAAAAAACTACGAAAATAAAAGTGATTCGGCCGCATCGATCCTTCCGAGTCGACTCCGACCCCACTTGGCCGCCGCACCCGCTGCCCCCATCTCGTTGCGCGCCGCTTCCGTATCCTCCCTCTCCTCGACAGCTCCGCTCGCGGCGTCCGTCCTCCCTGCTGTCGCGCTTCAGCGCTCCGGCGATCCTCCCTCTCCTCGACAGCTTCGCCGGCGGCGTCGGTCCTCCGTGCCATCGCGCTTCATCGCTTCGCAGCGCGGGCCGTCATTCAGGTCGATGATTTACTCCTCCCCAAGTGCGCGGGTCCTGCTTTCACGCTCCGGCGGCAGCAGCCACGGCTCGGCAGTACTGCGGCTACCCACGTCTCGGTGGAGCGGATGCTTTAATCAGTCACACGCTCCGGCTGGCACGGCCCGGCAGTCCTCCGGCTGCCCCCGTCTCAGGGGAGCGGATGCTTTAATCAGCCAGGTACTTCCCTATTCACAAATTTAGTTTCCTAGTATGAGATGCATATGAGATACAGACTTCCGTGTGACTCCGCTCCCCAGTGTGTAAGCCTATCTCCATTCTATGCGCATCTGTTTCCTGTCCGCAGTGCCCACCATCACTCGTGCGTCAAGGCCCACGTCCCGCCATCTGGGTGCACACGTGCTCGCTGCCACCCTCAACCGGAGCCGCTCCTCTTAACTTTGCCTGGCTGGTTCGTGTGCCCCCTCTCCACGGCCGCGCGCCAGCACACCGTTTCTCCGCCCTTCCAATTCGTCCAGCTTAAGGCTTTCCAATTCGGTTCCTCGCACAGGCAAGTAGCTTAGAGAGATGGCTAGGCATCCAGTTCCCCTCAAGGTCATTCATGCACTAGGTGACCGGTGATTTGGCAAGATACTCGCCATTGGCAGGGTGCGCCGCCGAGCCAGTAGTGAGGGGAGTAAGGCTCGAGGACTCAATTGCTCATGTGTCCAAGCTTATCTTGACTCCCTCTATCCGGTGCTCACGATGTTTTAGACAGGATAACCGTCGGAAGCGGGGTGACGCGCTGGTGTCTGTTTCGGAGCGCCGCCGTACCACCCACCCGCGCATGGCCAGCACTGCTCCGCCTCCCTCACCTAAGAACATCACCTCGGCCTGCGCCAGGGTAAGCCCTAGATGCTCACACGCCATCTCCATCGCTCTCTCGCCGTCTAGGCCCATCGGAACGGTTGCGCCGCCACCGTGATTAGCCGCTTGCCGCTGCAGCTCGCACCAACGCGTCCCCGATGCTCTAATCGCCACCTATCCTCGTGCGTTAGGCCTGAGATGGTGGTCGGTCTCTTGGTTACGTCGTTGCGGGCCTAGTTTGCCTGGCGTAACCACCTCATGCCATTGGCCGCCGCGCCGGCGGGCACAGGGAGTCCTACGGACCTCCCCGTTGCGAAGACGAAAACATCTAAGGGCTGATTTGCAAAATTGTTGGCCATAGGAATAGTAAGCATAGTGGACATGCGTTTGCGTAGAAGTACAAGGTTTCTTCTGCAAAATTGCCAGCACGCGCGGGCCCCCTGCTCTGGGCCACCTACTGGGCCGGCTGGCCGCGCGCGATCGCGCCTCGCGTGGGCCGCAATGGGCCGTTGGGTCGCTTAGCTGCTGCTGGTCTTTTTTCTTTTCTAAAAAAGGCACTTTCTAATATAGTTCTAGCTTAAATTTTAAATTCCATAACAAATTATGTAAAAGTCCAAAAATTATGAAACTAATTTTGTTAAGTTTCTAAAATCATGATCTATCTGCTATTGTATCTTATTCACACAATTTAATAACATTTTTCGGGGTTCTCTAATTAGTTTAAGATGTTTAATACTATAAAAATATAAACTTGTGGGAATTTTTGGGAGAAAATGGTGATAGTGTTGACTCTAAAAATTTTACAGTAAATCTCAAATATTATTAGCTGTTCACTGTAATTTTTATGGCCCCATAATAATTAATTTGTTAGGATAGCTAACGAACCCTAATCTGAATACATGCATTTAATCGATAAAATGATAAAGCAACACCTCGGTTTGTATATCAAAACATTTGTTGGAAAATAATGTCTCATCCGACATCGTGGGTACGTAGCCTAGTACATTAACCATTAGTGCTCGCTCGTTAGTTAAGAGGCGTAACCATATCTTAATAGTGCGATTGCCGTTGATTATGTATGTTCCGCGTTGCATCCACGCAAATTATAATAGGAACAACGATGGATTATGGATCCACCTGGAGTAGCGGACAAGATGGTGTCCTGATGATCGTGTTGCCGTCATGGAATGCTGACTTTTGGTTATATCTTACCCATGCAAGCTCCGGTGTATAACCCTCTATTATTCTACACTTTATTTTATGCTTGTGAATTAAGTTTTAAGGAGTTGAATGAAATCCACTTTTATATTTATATATATATATATATATATATATATGAAAATTCCTTTCTACACCTACGTGTATCTACTCGCGCCTGGTAGTACACGCACGCAATGCCCATCCTGCGAGCCGGAGCCTTCCCCCACGTGTCCTGGCTTAGCGGGTTTGGTCACAGATGATTACCCGTTAGACAAAATACTCTAATATACGTTTTTTTAATTAAAATTTCGCTATCTACACGGCAGATGGCCTCGCTCGCGCCTGCGCCCATGGTGACGGCGCCGCGGCACCCTCCACCCCACAGGCCGGCGGCGGCGCCCCTCCCCCGCGTGCCCCTCGATCTGCATCGGCGAGCTTGCTCCATTCCATGGCGTAGCTTCCCCCTACCCCATGGAACCGGCGGGGCCCCCTCCTCCACGTCCTCTGGATCTGGCGACGATCCCCACCAGTGGCAGTGGCGGCGGGGCTTCCCCCTCCCGGCGGCAGCGGTGGCTTCCTCATCTCCCCCGATGGCGGCCCCTTCAAGGAACTGACATCCAGCGGCTCCGTCCCCGTCGAGCAGGTCCGTGCCGAAGTCCGTTCTGCCATTCCATCGCTCGAGATCTGGCGTTGCCTGCATCGTCCCCGGCACCCGAGATCTCCCGCGAGCCTGTTTCTGCAGATTTGGCTGCATTGGCTACCCATTTCCATCAGGCTACACGCATCTTTCGTGAAGGTACGGAGCACCTTCTGACGACTCGAAGATCCTACCTCTTTGCGTGAATCGTGCTGGTCGCAGACGATTTGACGACGCCGGCGCCGGTCGGCATGGTGCCATCAGATGATGAGAGCGAGAGATATGCATCACGGTCTCTCTTATCTCCAAGACACATCTCCTAACTTTTCTTGGCCTTATTAATTTATATATTGTTGCATCGGAAGAGATTAATTTAGTGTGATGTGATGTAATTAGTTTTGATGGTCGACTTGAAGTATGCCTTTGGCACCAATACTTTATTGTTTAATACAGTAGATATGCAAGAAATTAATTCCCTCCATGATACGTTGATAAAGAATCTGACACATCAATCTCATGAACTTGCTTTTGTGAGAGTCCTGACTGCATATGTAGCATATGATTAGAATATTTCTTTTAGCCATAGACCTGAACTCGTTCAAATGCTCATATACATTTGAGACAAGAGTATCATTCCATACTTTTTAGAAGAAAAGTATCACTGGATACGTGTTCTAGATTTGAGTATCATTTTATACTTTTTTGTTTTTACATTACATACTAGAGTGCAAGTAGATACATCTTTCAAATTACAGTATGACTTGATACTACTTTCAGATTAGAGTCTCGCTTTATATAATTTTCCATGTTAGAGTATCCTTGGATACATTTATATATTATTGTATCATTTGATACTGTTATTTTAGATTTTTAGTGTATGCATGTGTGAAGCTCTGTAAATAACATGCTCCCTTTATCAAACCGGGCCAACATAATTTATTTTTTTGATACTATCAGATTATAGACTTTATATAATTTTCCATGTTAGAGTATCCTTGGATACATTTTATATATTGTTGTATCATTTGATACTGTCAACATAATTTATCAAACCTTTTTAACATTTTATTAAGTATATCAGCATACTAGTTTCTTTTTTTTCTTTTTCCTGATGAGTATTATCCGATACTCTATTTACACTACAGTATCATTCGGTACCTTTTTAACATTTTATTAAGTATCAGTGTGTCGGTGTCCGGACCCGAGGGGGTCCTAAACCAACGAGTAAAATGCTGCGTGTCCCTTTCCTGGATGGTGATGCAAGGAGAACACACGGGGGTTTATCCTGGTTCGGGCAAAAGAAGGCCCTACGTCCAGCGGGGGTGAGAGAGATTTGTATTTCCTTGCACCGAGGTGCTTGCGTAAGGGTTACAAGCTTGCGAGAGAGGGTGTCGAGCCCAAGTCTCAAAAGGGAAATGCAAGAGTACAAGATGATTGCTTGAGATGTTGGTCGCTACGTGGTGTGTGTCTAGCTGTTCGTCTGATCATCCTCCGTCCCCCCCGTTGTAGAGCCCCGGCCTCCCCTTTTATAGGACGGGAGGAGACCAAGACAACGGGGGCCTTGAAACGATGTTTTGTCGATCCCTGTTTGGGATAACTGTAGCGACGTACCCTAGAAGTGGGAGGCCATCCCTGGGCACGTGATGTCGTAGAAGGTGAGGTGCTGAAATGACCCGGAGCTCCGTGCCATACCGTCCTTTCTTCCTTATTGCGCTGTGTCGGTGGTCGAGGTCGGGTCGAGGTAGGGTCGAGGTCGAACGGATAAGTCCGAATCCCCGGAACTACGGCGTACGGACCTTGTCGTATCCTCCCTCGAGGATTAATAGTGACACACATGATGAGGCATGGTGGGAATAGTGACGTTTTTCTGCTCCCATCACGGGATGGGCGGTAAAACAGTGAAAACTGACACAGGTATTGTTCCCACGTCGATCCAGACCGTGGCCATGCCGGCAGGTGATGGTTGGTAGGTTGCATTAAATGCTTTGACTTTTCGTCCCGTGGTAGGTAGAGACTGAGGGGGTCGAGCGCCTCGACCCGTGCTCACGCGAGTCGGAACGCTCCCGGGGGGCGGTCGAGCCCCGCACGGGTCGGAGCGCGGTCGAGGCCTCCCGTCGAGGGGGCCTCGTACGAGCCGGAGACGGGACGCGGTCGAGGCATTTCGTCGAGCCGGCCTCGTACGAGGCGGACCTGTCGCACGTAATGGGTTGTGCTTTATCGTGACTTAATCGTTTTAGCTTTTATTGTCGTTAAATGTGGGTACCCCTATACTATTGGTACCGACAGTAGCCCCCGAGCCTTTAGGTGAGTGTACGTTCACTCTCCTTGAGGCTCTTTACCGATGAACTGGAGTCATAGCATCGTTTATCTTTTTTAGGAGGGATGCCTAGGCGTTCTCAGTACTTTTCCGGTGGGGGCGCGCGAGCGCACCCGCCGGGTGTAGCCCCCGAGGCCTCGGTGGAGTATTGAGAAAATCTCCTCCGAGGTCTTGTTTATATTTTATCAGGGAGTAATTGATGCGGCCGAGCCCCCGAGCCTCGCGCGCACGAGGTCGATCAGAGTCCCCGCCGTCTTTCGTTGTCCGTCCCTCGCGCTCTTCCTCCGGAAAGGAAGAGGAGGGGTGGGGAGCGTCGTACTACCCCGTTTGGGCGAGTGCGGCGATCTCCGGTGAGCTGCTAGCGGGGAGATTCGAGTGAGAGTTCGTGCTCCAGTCGTTAGGAGTCGGCTTGTGGCCCGGAGGCACTCTACGAAAATGCCAAGGAGTGGTCGTGCGGATGTCGGTTCCCTTCGACGGGATCCGAGGGCTCGTTGCCTCCCCCGTGGGAATTCCTGCTTCGACCTCGTCCTCTGGCCTCGAATACGTCCTGGGGTGCCTCGAGAGCGTGGCTCGAGCCCTGGCCATGTATGGGCGCATCCCTGGTCGTCCCTTGCTCTGTGCTCGAGGGCGGCTGTCGAAACCCAGGTCGAGGGCCAGCCTCTGTTCCCTCGAGACTTAAAGCGGGCCCGGAGCCCGTTAGCGGAATCTCGGAATATCCGTCCGCGGATCTCGCCCCGCCCGTTTAGCCAGGCGCGCCTTTTTAGGGCGAGATCGGCGCGGTAGTGGGCGGCGTGGCGTTCGGTTACTGCGTGGGGACGGCCACGTGCCCTGCTCCTGTAAGGCAAGAAGGACGGTTAGGTGGGCGCATTTATTACGGGAAACTGTTTCTACCTTTTCGCGCGGCCGTTGAACTTCTTCCCGGTCTATAAAAACGAGGCCCGGGGGTCTGTGTTCCCCTCCGGTTCTTTGCGTTCTTGCCATCCTTTGCCTTAGGAAACCCTAGCCCCCTTGCGCTTTCCGTCCGCATTGCCGCCGCCGCCGCCCTTTTTCTCCACATCTTTTCTTCCCGTCGGCGCTGATGGCTGGAAAGAGCCAATTCCTTGCTACCGACGGCTGGGCCTCCTCTTCCGTGACGGAGAAGAAGCTGGAGGAGCTGGTCGCGGATGGGTTGCTGCGGCCGAGGACGAGCCGGTCGCGGTCGGAGTGGATCGCGCCGCCGTCGACCCATCGGGAGCCGGCCCCCCCGGAAGGCTACGTGGTGAGCTTCGTAAGCTTCCACGAACGGGGGTTCGGTATCCCGTCGTCGGTCTTCATGCGGGCGCTCCTCCACTACTACCGGGTGGAGCTCCACCACCTCGCCCCCAACGCCATTGCGCAGGCCGCCATCTTCGCGGCGGTCTGCGAGGGATACCTCGGGGTGGAGCCGCAGTGGAACCTGTGGCTCCACCTTTTCAAGGCCGAGCTTTTCGCGCGGAACGCGGAAGCGAAGGGCGCCTTCTACGCAGTGCGGGTAGGGAGCTGCGTCCTTCAGTTGAGGTCGAGTCGGACGGACCAGTACATCCCGGCGCGCCTCATCTCTTCGAACAGCGGGTGGCACACGGGCTGGTTCTACCTCCGCAACGACGAGAACCAGCTGCCGAGGTATACCGGCCGCGTGCTGACCGCCCGGGAGGACAACTGGGTGTACGGCGTGCCGGACGTCGAGAAGCCGCGCCTGGACCCGTTGCTGGCGGCGCTGCAGCAGCTTCGCGCTCGAGGTCTGACGGCGGCGGCAGTAGCGACGGCGTTTCACCGTCGTCGGGTGATGCCGCTGTGCCGACGCCGCCTGCGCCTCGACCAGATGACCCCGGAGGCGTCTTTGGAGGGGAGCCGGATGTCGCACGAGACCCTCACTCCCGAGGAGGGGCTTCGCCGGGCCCGCCGGATGGTGGGGACCTTCAAGGCGGAGGAAGCCGACCGGCTCCCCATGAGGCCCACTGAGGGGTTCGAGCCCGTGGTAAGTTCCTTAGTACGTTTGTCTTTCAGTCTGGTTCGTCTTTGAGATCTTCCCCTAATCCGGTCGACGTCACTGTGCAGGACCTATCGGCGCTGCGGGAGACACGACCGCCGGTTCCGGAGGACCGACCTGCTCGGGACGCTCGACGGGAGCACGCCTCGAAGCAGAAGGCGGTCAAGGAATCGACCAAGAAGCGGGCGGCCCGGAAGTCCAGGGAGAAGGAAGCGCGGAGGAAACTCCGGCGCCAACAGGCCCTCGACGGGCTCCCTTTGGAGCCGTCGCCTTCTGAAACCATGTCGGGAGAGGACGACGGCAGCAGCGGCGAGGATGACGACGCCTTGTCACGGTACGAGGCCGCGACCGGGCTGGGGAACCTCCCCGACATCCGCCCTCTGCTGGAGCCCCTCGCGGGGCCATCCTCCTCGGTCGTTGTGGTCGAGGAGGTCGAGGAGGACGACGAGGAAGAGGAGAAGAGGAAGAAGAAGGAGGAGGAAAAGAGGGAGGCGGGCCCCTCGGCGGGAGGGGCCGCCTCGCCCCGGACCCGGCCAGAGGGGTCAACGGGGGCGCCTGCCCCAGCCCAGGCCCCGCAAGCTCAGGCGGGGACGGGGGCGGGGGTGCCGACATCGTCGTCGGCGGTGCCCTCGTCGGGCGTGAAGACCCGAGGCCAGTTGGCCTCGGAGGCACAGAAAGCGCGTAGCGGCGCGCCGGCGAGAGCCCCGAGGAGCGCCCGGTCCGCGGGTGGGGCTGCCGCGAGGCCGCCGCCTGCGACCTCGAGCGGCTCGGACCGTGGGGGGTCGAGGCCCCTGGTGCCGATCTCTGGGTAAGTTTCTGAACAGAAGGGGACTCGTCTTACCTTTTGATTTCGTTGGTCGACTTATCCTTTATTTTTCAGGCTGAAACGGAAGGCGGAGACCATGGGGCCCACCCCCGTGAAATCCCTTCGAGCCAGCGCCGCCGTCCTTAACCGGTCGGCGGAGCAGGACGCGGCCTGGGTCCGGGAGGTCGAGGCTGCGAAGGAGCGCCGTCGGCAGCGGGAGGCCGCGGGTGCCTCGACGGCTGCCGGCCCCGATCCTGCGGTGGCGGGGTCAGAGCCGGCAAGGACGGTGGCGCCCGGCCCGGTCGAGGCGGAGCCTAAGGCGCTGCCCTCGGCTGAGGCCACCGTCGAGGTGGCCGCGGAGGAGGCGGCCGCCGAGGCGACCGCGGAGGGGGCTGCACCAGCGCCGGAGCAGGAGGTGGCGCCGGCGAGGGAGCCGCAGCCGCAGCAAGACCCACCGGTGCGGCCGGTGGGCATGACGGAAGGTGGGGCCGTCGGGCCTTCTGCCGGAGCCCCGGAGGCGGTGGCGCTGGAAGTTGCGGCGCCGGTCGCGGGGGTACCGGCGGTTGGAGCACCGGCTTCCGAGCCGCCGTCGGGCGAGATACCGGCCGCAGAGGCGTCGACGGCAGAGGTGCCGGCTCGGGAGGCGCCGGCTGCCGAGGGGCCGGTCACTGCCGAGGGACAGGCGCCCGTGGTCGTCATCCTCGACGACGCCCCCCTGGACAAGGGAAAGGAGATAGTGGGGGCCGAGGAGGGCGAGACTACAAGCCGGGCGGAAGCCTCGGCCCCTGCCGGGGGGGCGAGCGAGGGTAACGAGGCCGGCCCTTCGACCGGGCCGGGAGGTGCCCCGGCTGCGCCGTCGTCGTCGTGGCCAGACTTTGCTGCGATGGCGATAGCGCGGGCCGAGGAGGAGATCCCGAGGTGGGGAGGGCCGCCCCTTGCGTTCAAGGACGCCGCAAACCTCGACGGCGAGCCTATCCTCATCCTGAACGACAGGGATGAGGTCCACCGCTGGCAGTACCTCGAGGGCGTCCGCCAACATCTTGCTCGGCTGCTCAGCGTGGCGTCCGACGCTGTTACGCGGGGCATGCTGGACGCCACCGAGGTATGACCAAGTTGCCGGCTTATTCCGTGGGTCTTCGTGTCTTTTTCCTTTGGATTCATTATGTTTTTTGGTTTTTCTCGAATTAGGAACTCAAAGAGGCCTCCCGCCGAAAGTCGCTCTTTATCCGGGGTGAGAGTGGTGTGTGGGCGTCGCTGTCCCGGCAACGGGCCCTGGTCGAAGAGACTCAGAAGAGGCTCGCCGATCGGTCCGCTGAGATGGCGGAACTGCGCACCGCCTTCTCGACGGTGAAGGAAGAGGCGATGCAGGCATGGGCGGCTGAAGCCTCGATGCGCACCGAGGCGGACAAGGCCCGGGAAGAGGCTGCCCAGGCCCGCCGAGACCTCGAGCCCCTGTCGGCGCGGGTCAAGGAGCTCGAGGAGGACGTCTCCCAGGTTGGCCGTCAGCGGGACGCCCTCAACGTCCAAATCGGGCAGGTGACAGCCCAGCTTGGCGCGCTGAAGGGCGAGGTCTCGGTGCTGAATGGGGCCGTCCAGGAGAAAGACGCGGCGCTCCAGACCGCCCTCCAAGAGATCGAGGCCCTGAAGGCGGCCGTTCGCGAGAAGGACAGCGCCCTCCTGGGGCTCGAACGGACGTGCGGGGGGCTCCGCGACGAGGTCGAGGGTTTGAAGACTCACGTCGAGGGTAAGTATAATTTGTTATAGTTATGCCGTCGATGCGTCGTACTGGGTGCTAATTTTAGCTTGTCGCATTCCAGAGCTGGAGCGCGAGAACCAGGAGGCCCCCTCGACCGCGAACTCCCTGCAGAGCCTCCTGGAAGCCGAGACACAGAGGACCCAGCTGCTCCAGGGCGCGATTACCTCGGTGTGTGACGGTCTGGGGGTCGAGCCCGATGTCGATACCGGAGAAGACGCTCCGGGGAACTCCTTCGTCCGTCGGGTAGCGGCGCTGGGTCACCTCGCCCGAGAGAAGATACGGGACAGCCTCCACCACGGCGTAAAGAGGGCGCTGGCCATCGTCCGCTCGGGCTTTGTGTTCGACATGGAGCTCGTCGCCGATGGCTTCATCACAGACCCGGAGCGAACGGACGCGGAGAACGCGGACGCTTGCTTGGATCTGATCGAAGCCGCGGAGGGGCCTGGGAGCCGTCTGGCCTCGCTCTTTGAGCCCGAGGTGGTGCCGCCTGCTGACGACGAAGGCATGTGAGCCAAATCTGGGCATGGAGGCCCGTGTAATAAGTTAGCTATTTTGAATTTTGGTCGTGGTGGCCTCAGGGGCCCTAAGAACTCGAAACTTAAACCAGTTCGTGGTTAATTTAGTTTTATTCGAGCCTTTGTTCCCTCTATTGCTTGAATCGTGTTCTTCGCATAATCTACTCTAACACGCAGTTGCGCCCTTTGGCGTAAGGGAGCGAGTGGGGGTACCGTAGCCTCGGAGGCGTAAGTGATCCCACGGCTCGACTGCCTTCGAGCTTTAGGGTGCTCTTGCGGTCTCGTAGATCGTGTAGGAACCTGATCTAAGCGACAGTGGGTGTATTCTTTTTCAAAGTTATGAACCGTTATAAGATCTACTTAGCGTGCGGTCGCGCCCTTAGAAGGCATGAGGGGTGAGTGGAGGTACCGTAACCTCGGAGGCTTAGGTGATACTCCTGGCTCGAGAGCCCTTTCGAACCTTAGGGTGCTCTTGCAGCGAAGTCGATCAGAAAAGCGGTTCTTAAATTTAAAAGAGAGTACGAGTTTTTTCAGGGACTGGGGGTTCCCCCCTTTAGCCCCCGAGGGAGGGTCGATTCTGGGAGTGCAGGGTCGATCCTTCCTCATTGTAAAACGAAAGTTCGAACATTGCCGTATTCTTTATTGATGAAAAAGGAAATACAAGGCCTCGAGGCTTTCTAAGGAAAAAAGCGACGTAGCTGTTCAATGTTCCAAGCGTTGGTGAAGATTTCGCCTTTCTCGTTGGATAGCTTATAAGTGCCCGGCTTTAGTACTTCTCCGATGATGTACGGTCCTTCCCATGGTGGCGTGAGCTTGTGGCGTCCCTTGGTGTTCTGGTTCCGACGTAGCACCAAATCGCCGACGTTGAGGTCACGCCTGCGTATGTGTCTGTCGTGGTAGCGTCGGAGACCCTGCTGGTACCTGGCAGAATGCAACAAAGCCACATCTCGGGCCTCCTCGAGCTGGTCGAGGGCGTCCTCCCTTGCGGCGTCGTTATTTCTTTCGTTGTAGGCTTTTAACCTTGGGGATCCGTATTCTATATCAGTCGGAAGCATAGCCTCGGACCCGTAGACTAAGAAGAACGGAGTGAACCCCGTGGCTCGACTCGGCGTTGTTCTCAGGCTCCATAGGACCGAGGGTAGCTCGGCGGCCCATCTTTTGCCGTGCTTGTTTAGCTTGTCGAAAATTCGGGGTTTCAGACCTTGCAGGAGCATGCCGTTGGCACGCTCTACTTGGCCGTTCGTTTTTGGATGAGCTACGGCCGACCAGAGCACGCGGATGTGATGGTGGTCACAGAAATCCAGAAACTTTTTACCAGTGAACTGGGTGCCGTTGTCAGTGATAATGCAGTTCGGAACCCCAAATCGATGGATGATGTCGGTAAAGAAGATGACGGCTTGTTCTGACCTAATACTGGTGATGGGACGAGCCTCGATCCACTGGGAAAACTTGTCGATTGCGACAAGCAAATGGGTGAAGCCACCAGTAGTTCTTTTCAGCGGTCCGACGAGGTCGAGCCCCCAAACGGCAAACGGCCACGTGATGGGAATGGTTTGTAGAGCATGTGCCGGGAGGTGAGTCTGCCTTGCATAGTACTGACAACCTTCGCAGGAGCGTACTAGCTTGACGGCGTTGGAGACCGCGGTCGGCCAATAGAACCCTTGTCTAAAGGCGTTCCCGACGAGGGTTCGAGGCGCAGCATGGTGACCGCAAGCCCCCGAGTGCAGGTCGTTGAGCAGGTCCCTGCCTTCCTTGTTTGTGATGCAACGTTGGAGAATGCCCGTAGGGCTGCGGCGGTACAGCTCCCTATTGTCACCAATGATCACAAAGGTTTTGGCCCGTCGGGCGATCCGTCGGGCCTCGGTCTTACTCAAGGGGAGGTCCCCTTGGATAAGATAGTCGAGGTATTGCGAGCGCCAATCAGTCTCGACGTCAGACGGTGGGGTCGATCCCTCCACCTGCATGGCCTCGGCCCCGGTCGAGGGGGCCTCTGCCTCTGGTGGGGGGTCGAGTGACGACCTGTCGACCCCTCCGTCCAACCCAAGGTCGACAGATGGCCGTTGGAGATCTTTTGCGAAAACGTCGGGTGGGACCGTAGTTCGACTTGACGCGATTTTTGCGAGTTCATCGGCGGCTTCATTATATTTGCGTGCTATGTGGTTGAGCTCCAGGCCATGAAATTTGTCCTCGAGGCGTCGTACCTCTTGGCAGTAGGCTTCCATTTTGGGGTCGCGGCAGCTCGAGCTCTTCATGACTTGGTCGATCACTAGCTGGGAATCGCCTCGAACATCAAGGTGTCGAACCCCGAGCTCGATGGCGATCCTTAGCCCCGCGACGAGTGCCTCGTATTCGGCGACGTTGTTGGATGCAGGGAAATGGAGCCGGATGACGTAACGCATGTGAACCCCGAGGGGTGAGATGAAGAGCAAGCCCGCGTCTGCTCCAGTTTTCATCAAAGACCCATCGAAGTACATGGTCCAGAGCTCGGCCTGGAGCTATGCGGGAGGGAGCTGGGTGTCGGTCCATTCAGCCAAGAAATCTGCCAACACTTGTGACTTTATGGCTTTGCGCGGCGCATAGGATAGGGTTTCGCCCATGAGCTCGACCGCCCACTTGGCGATCCTACCCGTAGCTTCCCGGTTCTGGGCTATCTCTCCCAGGGGGAAAGAAGAAACCACAGTAACCGGGTGGCCCTCAAAGTAGTGTCGGAGCTTACGCCGTGTCAAGATGACAGCATAAAGCAGTTTCTGGATTTGAGGGTAGCGGACCTTGGTTTCCGAGAGCACTTCACTAATGAAATAGACCGGCCTCTGGACGGGCAATGCATGAGCTTCCTCGGCCCGTTCGACGACCAGGACTGCGCTGACTACTTGTGATGTCGCGGCGACATAAAGTAGGAGCGGCTCTCCTGGGGTCGGCGGGACGAGTATTGGCGAGTTAGAGAGTGTGGCCTTGAGTTTGGTGAGGGCTTCCTCAGCCTCGAGGGTCCAGGAAAAATGCTCCGATTTCTTTAAGAGGCGGTACAGAGGGAGCGCTTTTTCGCCGAGGCGCGAAATGAAACGGCTGAGCGCCGCTAAGCAGCCCGTGACCCTCTGTACGCCTTTCAAATCTCGGATGGGGGCCATCTTGGTTATCGCAGAGATTTTTTCCGGATCGGCCTCGATGCCCCGCTTGGACACGATGAACCCCAGAAGCATCCCTCGGGGGACGCCAAAAACGCACTTTTCTGGATTGAGCTTGATATTCTTTGCTCGAAGGCACTTGAAGGCGACGTCGAGGTCGTTTACTAGATTATCGGCTTGTTTAGTCTTGACTACGATGTCATCGACGTACGCCTCGACGGTTGGCCCGATGTGTTCTCCGAAAACGTGCTGCATGCATCGCACTCGTAGGCGTGTTCGTATGAGGGCCCCACTGTGATGACGCCGTTTGGGCCGGGCATCTTGAGCTTGAGGTAGGTGTAGTTTGGCACGGCCATGAACTTGGCGTAGCACGGACGCCCAAGGATGGCGTGGTATGTCCCACGGAATCCGACTACTTCGAAGGTGAGGGTCTCCTTCCTGAAGTTGGCCGGTATGCCAAAACAAACGGGCAGATCGACCCGTCCGAGGGGTTCTGCCCGCTTTCCTGGCACGACTCCGTGGAAGCCCCCGACGCTAGGTTGCAGGCGCGCCCTCTCGACCCCCAGGAGGTCGAGGGTTTGGGAGTAGATGATGTTGAGGCTGCTTCCGCCGTCCATGAGTACCTTGGTGAGGCGTGTGTTGGCGATGATGGGATCAACAACAAGTGGGTAGACTCCTGGATTGGGGATGCAGTCCGGATGATCATCACGGTCGAAAGTGATGGCCACCGCGGACCAGTCAAGGAAACGAGGGACCGCCGTTTGCACGGAGAAGACCTCACGTCGTTCTCGCTTGCGCTGGCGCGTTGAGAGGCGGGTTGAGGGTCCTCCGTAGATCATGAAGCAGTCGTGGATCTCGGGGAATCCCTCCTCCTTGCCATCACCCTTTGGGTCTTCCTTCTTGTCGGTGGTCTTATTGCCAGCGCCCTCGAAGTACCTGCGGAGCATATGACAATCCTCGAGGTTATGGTTGGTGGGCCCCTTGTGGTAAGGGCATGGTTCTTTAAGCATTTTGTCGAAGATGCCCCCGCCGGGGGGGCCTCGAGGCTTTTTGCGTTCGGTAGCAGCGACAAGCTCGTCGGCCGGGGCCTCGAGCTTGCCCTGCTGGCCCTTCTTCTTCTTGCGGTTGTTCCTTTTGGAGCCCCGGGTGGAGCTTACGGGATCGTCGGCTTTCTGCTTCCCAGTGTCCTGCTCGCCGCCAAAGATGGCACCAACTGCCTCCTCGCCGGCGGCGAAGTTGGTGACGATGTCCATCAGCCCGTTGGCAGTGAGTGGGGTGTGACGGCCTAACTCTCGGACCAACTCCTTGCAAGTGGTGCCCGAGAGGAAGGCCATGATCACGTCGGAGTCGGTGACATTGGGGAGCTCGGTGCGTTGCCTGGAGAAACGCCGGATGTAATCCCGGAGGGATTCGCCTGGCTTCTGCTTGCAACTCCGGAGGTCCCATGAGTTACCGGGGCGCATGTAAGTTCCCTTGAAGTTTCCCTCGAACACCCTTACGAGGTCACCCCAGTCGTGGATCTGTTGGGGCGGCAGGTCCTCGAGCCAGGCTCGAGCGGTGTCTGAGAGAAACAGGGGGAGTTGCCGGATGATGACTCGGTCGTCGGTGGCCCCGCCCAGCTGACATGCCAAGCGGAAGTCGGCGAGCCAAAGTTCGGGTTTGGTCTCGCCGTTGTACTTGGCAAGAGTCGTGGGAGGGCGGAACCGTGCCGGGAGCAACGTCTCGCGGATTGCCTTACTGAAGACCCGAGGGCCCGGAGGCTCGGGTGAAGGGCTGCGATCCTCCGAGCTATCGTAACGCCCGCCCCTGTGCACGTGGTAACCCCGAGCCGCACCGTCACCGTGTTTGCGCGTGCGGCGCTCGACGATGTTGCCACGGGTGTCTCGAGGTTCCTGGTCATGAGCGACGGGCTCAGGGGCGGGAGCCATTCGGATCCGTCGGGCAGGTTCGGGATGAACCGAGGCCTCTCTCTCACGCCGAGAGGGCTCCGCGAGCCGCTCCGAGGCGGGCTCGCGTCGCCTCGAGGCAGAGCTCTCGGCCTGCTGCAGGGCAGCGGTCTCCAGGAGTTCTCGGATCTCGTCTCGAGCCCGGCGTGCTTCGGAATTCGATGGCTCGGGCATGTTGCGGAGGAGCATGGCGGCGGCGACGACATTCTGGCTGGCTCGAGCGAAGCCCGGTTGATCGGTTATCCGGTCCTCGTCGATGCGGCGGTTGACGTCGCGAGCTCTTTCGCGAGCTCTCCCGCCAAGTACGCGTTCCGCACGCTCATGCTCGAGAGTTTGTTGGAGTAGACGCAGATTTTCTTGTTCTTCGTCGAGCCTCTCCCGCAACTCGCGGATTTGGTCGAGCTGCGCCCCCTGATCCGCAAGGAGCTGAGCCTCGCCTTGCCCGGCAGGGTGCCCGTCATGAGGGGGCGTGTGCCTTCCTCCGACCGGCTGTTCTTCCTGCGAATCCGACGCGCCTTCAACATCGACGTTGAAGCACTCGCGGGTCGGATCGTAGGTGTCATCAGCCGAGTCGGAGTCAGGGGCGCCGAAATAATAGTACGACGGGGGGATATATGGTCGTTGTGGGCCGCTACCGGGGTTGCGGCGTGGGGAAGCGGCCACACGGGGTTCTGTTCCTGACGCCTCAGTAGAGTCCAGGTAATCAGAAGCCGGCGTGGACGCGACGAGGTCAAGGGCAGAGCGTAGGTGGTGCCCAGGGAGTTCCTCATAAGCACTCATACGAGTGCTTACGGAAGAAGCGTACGCCTGGGCGGCCGGAACTAGCCCAACCGGAAACGGCGAAGGTGACGTTGCCGCCCTCGCCGAGAGGGAGGCACGGGGCAGCGACGTCGCACCAGGCGGAGGAGCGGCGGGGTTCTCCGCTGGCATGCTGTCCTCGGCCAGGCCCATCGTGCCCAGACTTTCCACGAGAAAATCCGGGCCGACGTCTGACTGGGAAGCGCCGAACCGGGGAATCCCATTGCCCTCCGTCAGGTGGAGACGATGGTTGCGCCGGGCTCGCCGCCGCCGAGCGGCTCGCGCCAGCCTGGAGCGACGGTACCGGCGGATTGCTCCCCCAGGCTGGGAGAGCTCGTAATCCTCGTCGGTAGGATGTCTTGGCGGGAGCAGGACCATATCGTAGCCATAGCCGAGCGACATGAACTCCAAACTCCCGAACCAGATCACCGTGGCCAACGGGATAGGGCGTTCGGGGTCAGCCATCCAGGGAAAAGGCGGGAAAGCGACGTTAGCACGCAGCGTCCCCTACCTGGCGCGCCAACTGTCGGTGTCCGGACCCGAGGGGGTCCTAAACCAACGAGTAAAATGCTGCGTGTCCCTTTCCTGGATGGTGATGCAAGGAGAACACACGGGGGTTTATCCTGGTTCGGGCAAAAGAAGGCCCTACGTCCAGCGGGGGTGAGAGAGATTTGTATTTCCTTGCACCGAGGTGCTTGCGTAAGGGTTACAAGCTTGCGAGAGAGGGTGTCGAGCCCAAGTCTCAAAAGGGAAATGCAAGAGTACAAGATGATTGCTTGAGATGTTGGTCGCTACGTGGTGTGTGTCTAGCTGTTCGTCTGATCATCCTCCGTCCCCCCCCCGTTGTAGAGCCCCGGCCTCCCCTTTTATAGGACGGGAGGAGACCAAGACAACGGGGGCCTTGAAACGATGTTTTGTCGATCCCTGTTTGGGATAACTGTAGCGACGTACCCTAGAAGTGGGAGGCCATCCCTGGGCACGTGATGTCGTAGAAGGTGAGGTGCTGAAATGACCCGGAGCTCCGTGCCATACCGTCCTTTCTTCCTTATTGCGCTGTGTCGGTGGTCGAGGTCGGGTCGAGGTAGGGTCGAGGTCGAACGGATAAGTCCGAATCCCCGGAACTACGGCGTACGGACCTTGTCGTATCCTCCCTCGAGGATTAATAGTGACACACATGATGAGGCATGGTGGGAATAGTGACGTTTTTCTGCTCCCATCACGGGATGGGCGGTAAAACAGTGAAAACTGACACAGGTATTGTTCCCACGTCGATCCAGACCGTGGCCATGCCGGCAGGTGATGGTTGGTAGGTTGCATTAAATGCTTTGACTTTTCGTCCCGTGGTAGGTAGAGACTGGCTTCTGCTTGCAACTCCGGAGGTCCCATGAGTTACCGGGGCGCATGTAAGTTCCCTTGAAGTTTCCCTCGAACACCCTTACGAGGTCACCCCAGTCGTGGATCTGTTGGGGCGGCAGGTCCTCGAGCCAGGCTCGAGCGGTGTCTGAGAGAAACAGGGGGAGTTGCCGGATGATGACTCGGTCGTCGGTGGCCCCGCCCAGCTGACATGCCAAGCGGAAGTCGGCGAGCCAAAGTTCGGGTTTGGTCTCGCCGTTGTACTTGGCAAGAGTCGTGGGAGGGCGGAACCGTGCCGGGAGCAACGTCTCGCGGATTGCCTTACTGAAGACCCGAGGGCCCGGAGGCTCGGGTGAAGGGCTGCGATCCTCCGAGCTATCGTAACGCCCGCCCCTGTGCACGTGGTAACCCCGAGCCGCACCGTCACCGTGTTTGCGCGTGCGGCGCTCGACGATGTTGCCACGGGTGTCTCGAGGTTCCTGGTCATGAGCGACGGGCTCAGGGGCGGGAGCCATTCGGATCCGTCAGGCAGGTTCGGGATGAACCGAGGCCTCTCTCTCACGCCGAGAGGGCTCCGCGAGCCGCTCCGAGGCGGGCTCGCGTCGCCTCGAGGCAGAGCTCTCGGCCTGCTGCAGGGCAGCGGTCTCCAGGAGTTCTCGGATCTCGTCTCGAGCCCGGCGTGCTTCGGAATTCGATGGCTCGGGCATGTTGCGGAGGAGCATGGCGGCGGCGACGACATTCTGGCTGGCTCGAGCGAAGCCCGGTTGATCGGTTATCCGGTCCTCGTCGATGCGGCGGTTGACGTCGCGAGCTCTTTCGCGAGCTCTCCCGCCAAGTACGCGTTCCGCACGCTCATGCTCGAGAGTTTGTTGGAGTAGACGCAGATTTTCTTGTTCTTCGTCGAGCCTCTCCCGCAACTCGCGGATTTGGTCGAGCTGCGCCCCCTGATCCGCAAGGAGCTGAGCCTCGCCTTGCCCGGCAGGGTGCCTGTCATGAGGGGGCGTGTGCCTTCCTCCGACCGGCTGTTCTTCCTGCGAATCCGACGCGCCTTCAACATCGACGTTGAAGCACTCGCGGGTCGGATCGTAGGTGTCATCAGCCGAGTCGGAGTCAGGGGCGCCGAAATAATAGTACGACGGGGGGATATATGGTCGTTGTGGGCCGCTACCGGGGTTGCGGCGTGGGGAAGCGGCCACACGGGGTTCTGTTCCTGACGCCTCAGTAGAGTCCAGGTAATCAGAAGCCGGCGTGGACGCGACGAGGTCAAGGGCAGAGCGTAGGTGGTGCCCAGGGAGTTCCTCATAAGCACTCATACGAGTGCTTACGGAAGAAGCGTACGCCTGGGCGGCCGGAACTAGCCCAACCGGAAACGGCGAAGGTGACGTTGCCGCCCTCGCCGAGAGGGAGGCACGGGGCAGCGACGTCGCACCAGGCGGAGGAGCGGCGGGGTTCTCCGCTGGCATGCTGTCCTCGGCCAGGCCCATCGTGCCCAGACTTTCCACGAGAAAATCCGGGCCGACGTCTGACTGGGAAGCGCCGAACCGGGGAATCCCATTGCCCTCCGTCAGGTGGAGACGATGGTTGCGCCGGGCTCGCCGCCGCCGAGCGGCTCGCGCCAGCCTGGAGCGACGGTACCGGCGGATTGCTCCCCCAGGCTGGGAGAGCTCGTAATCCTCGTCGGTAGGATGTCTTGGCGGGAGCAGGACCATATCGTAGCCATAGCCGAGCGACATGAACTCCAAACTCCCGAACCAGATCACCGTGGCCAACGGGATAGGGCGTTCGGGGTCAGCCATCCAGGGAAAAGGCGGGAAAGCGACGTTAGCACGCAGCGTCCCCTACCTGGCGCGCCAACTGTCGGTGTCCGGACCCGAGGGGGTCCTAAACCAACGAGTAAAATGCTGCGTGTCCCTTTCCTGGATGGTGATGCAAGGAGAACACACGGGGGTTTATCCTGGTTCGGGCAAAAGAAGGCCCTACGTCCAGCGGGGGTGAGAGAGATTTGTATTTCCTTGCACCGAGGTGCTTGCGTAAGGGTTACAAGCTTGCGAGAGAGGGTGTCGAGCCCAAGTCTCAAAAGGGAAATGCAAGAGTACAAGATGATTGCTTGAGATGTTGGTCGCTACGTGGTGTGTGTCTAGCTGTTCGTCTGATCATCCTCCGTCCCCCCCGTTGTAGAGCCCCGGCCTCCCCTTTTATAGGACGGGAGGAGACCAAGACAACGGGGGCCTTGAAACGATGTTTTGTCGATCCCTGTTTGGGATAACTGTAGCGACGTACCCTAGAAGTGGGAGGCCATCCCTGGGCACGTGATGTCGTAGAAGGTGAGGTGCTGAAATGACCCGGAGCTCCGTGCCATACCGTCCTTTCTTCCTTATTGCGCTGTGTCGGTGGTCGAGGTCGGGTCGAGGTAGGGTCGAGGTCGAACGGATAAGTCCGAATCCCCGGAACTACGGCGTACGGACCTTGTCGTATCCTCCCTCGAGGATTAATAGTGACACACATGATGAGGCATGGTGGGAATAGTGACGTTTTTCTGCTCCCATCACGGGATGGGCGGTAAAACAGTGAAAACTGACACAGGTATTGTTCCCACGTCGATCCAGACCGTGGCCATGCCGGCAGGTGATGGTTGGTAGGTTGCATTAAATGCTTTGACTTTTCGTCCCGTGGTAGGTAGAGACTGGCTTCTGCTTGCAACTCCGGAGGTCCCATGAGTTACCGGGGCGCATGTAAGTTCCCTTGAAGTTTCCCTCGAACACCCTTACGAGGTCACCCCAGTCGTGGATCTGTTGGGGCGGCAGGTCCTCGAGCCAGGCTCGAGCGGTGTCTGAGAGAAACAGGGGGAGTTGCCGGATGATGACTCGGTCGTCGGTGGCCCCGCCCAGCTGACATGCCAAGCGGAAGTCGGCGAGCCAAAGTTCGGGTTTGGTCTCGCCGTTGTACTTGGCAAGAGTCGTGGGAGGGCGGAACCGTGCCGGGAGCAACGTCTCGCGGATTGCCTTACTGAAGACCCGAGGGCCCGGAGGCTCGGGTGAAGGGCTGCGATCCTCCGAGCTATCGTAACGCCCGCCCCTGTGCACGTGGTAACCCCGAGCCGCACCGTCACCGTGTTTGCGCGTGCGGCGCTCGACGATGTTGCCACGGGTGTCTCGAGGTTCCTGGTCATGAGCGACGGGCTCAGGGGCGGGAGCCATTCGGATCCGTCAGGCAGGTTCGGGATGAACCGAGGCCTCTCTCTCACGTCGAGAGGGCTCCGCGAGCCGCTCCGAGGCGGGCTCGCGTCGCCTCGAGGCAGAGCTCTCGGCCTGCTGCAGGGCAGCGGTCTCCAGGAGTTCTCGGATCTCGTCTCGAGCCCGGCGTGCTTCGGAATTCGATGGCTCGGGCATGTTGCGGAGGAGCATGGCGGCGGCGACGACATTCTGGCTGGCTCGAGCGAAGCCCGGTTGATCGGTTATCCGGTCCTCGTCGATGCGGCGGTTGACGTCGCGAGCTCTTTCGCGAGCTCTCCCGCCAAGTACGCGTTCCGCACGCTCATGCTCGAGAGTTTGTTGGAGTAGACGCAGATTTTCTTGTTCTTCGTCGAGCCTCTCCCGCAACTCGCGGATTTGGTCGAGCTGCGCCCCCTGATCCGCAAGGAGCTGAGCCTCGCCTTGCCCGGCAGGGTGCCTGTCATGAGGGGGCGTGTGCCTTCCTCCGACCGGCTGTTCTTCCTGCGAATCCGACGCGCCTTCAACATCGACGTTGAAGCACTCGCGGGTCGGATCGTAGGTGTCATCAGCCGAGTCGGAGTCAGGGGCGCCGAAATAATAGTACGACGGGGGGATATATGGTCGTTGTGGGCCGCTACCGGGGTTGCGGCGTGGGGAAGCGGCCACACGGGGTTCTGTTCCTGACGCCTCAGTAGAGTCCAGGTAATCAGAAGCCGGCGTGGACGCGACGAGGTCAAGGGCAGAGCGTAGGTGGTGCCCAGGGAGTTCCTCATAAGCACTCATACGAGTGCTTACGGAAGAAGCGTACGCCTGGGCGGCCGGAACTAGCCCAACCGGAAACGGCGAAGGTGACGTTGCCGCCCTCGCCGAGAGGGAGGCACGGGGCAGCGACGTCGCACCAGGCGGAGGAGCGGCGGGGTTCTCCGCTGGCATGCTGTCCTCGGCCAGGCCCATCGTGCCCAGACTTTCCACGAGAAAATCCGGGCCGACGTCTGACTGGGAAGCGCCGAACCGGGGAATCCCATTGCCCTCCGTCAGGTGGAGACGATGGTTGCGCCGGGCTCGCCGCCGCCGAGCGGCTCGCGCCAGCCTGGAGCGACGGTACCGGCGGATTGCTCCCCCAGGCTGGGAGAGCTCGTAATCCTCGTCGGTAGGATGTCTTGGCGGGAGCAGGACCATATCGTAGCCATAGCCGAGCGACATGAACTCCAAACTCCCGAACCAGATCACCGTGGCCAACGGGATAGGGCGTTCGGGGTCAGCCATCCAGGGAAAAGGCGGGAAAGCGACGTTAGCACGCAGCGTCCCCTACCTGGCGCGCCAACTGTCGGTGTCCGGACCCGAGGGGGTCCTAAACCAACGAGTAAAATGCTGCGTGTCCCTTTCCTGGATGGTGATGCAAGGAGAACACACGGGGGTTTATCCTGGTTCGGGCAAAAGAAGGCCCTACGTCCAGCGGGGGTGAGAGAGATTTGTATTTCCTTGCACCGAGGTGCTTGCGTAAGGGTTACAAGCTTGCGAGAGAGGGTGTCGAGCCCAAGTCTCAAAAGGGAAATGCAAGAGTACAAGATGATTGCTTGAGATGTTGGTCGCTACGTGGTGTGTGTCTAGCTGTTCGTCTGATCATCCTCCGTCCCCCCCGTTGTAGAGCCCCGGCCTCCCCTTTTATAGGACGGGAGGAGACCAAGACAACGGGGGCCTTGAAACGATGTTTTGTCGATCCCTGTTTGGGATAACTGTAGCGACGTACCCTAGAAGTGGGAGGCCATCCCTGGGCACGTGATGTCGTAGAAGGTGAGGTGCTGAAATGACCCGGAGCTCCGTGCCATACCGTCCTTTCTTCCTTATTGCGCTGTGTCGGTGGTCGAGGTCGGGTCGAGGTAGGGTCGAGGTCGAACGGATAAGTTCGAATCCCCGGAACTACGGCGTACGGACCTTGTCGTATCCTCCCTCGAGGATTAATAGTGACACACATGATGAGGCATGGTGGGAATAGTGACGTTTTTCTGCTCCCATCACGGGATGGGCGGTAAAACAGTGAAAACTGACACAGGTATTGTTCCCACGTCGATCCAGACCGTGGCCATGCCGGCAGGTGATGGTTGGTAGGTTGCATTAAATGCTTTGACTTTTCGTCCCGTGGTAGGTAGAGACTGAGGGGGTCGAGCGCCTCGACCCGTGCTCACGCGAGTCGGAACGCTCCCGGGGGGCGGTCGAGCCCCGCACGGGTCGGAGCGCGGTCGAGGCCTCCCGTCGAGGGGGCCTCGTACGAGCCGGAGACGGGACGCGGTCGAGGCATTTCGTCGAGCCGGCCTCGTACGAGGCGGACCTGTCGCACGTAATGGGTTGTGCTTTATCGTGACTTAATCGTTTTAGCTTTTATTGTCGTTAAATGTGGGTACCCCTATACTATTGGTACCGACACAGTGCATACGACAGATAGGATTCAAAGGTTTGTTGTCATTCTACTTTCTTTTTCAGCTGGTAGTATTACTAGATACATTATTAGACTAGACTAGAGTATACTAGATACATTTTATTTTCAGATGGAGTAGCAAAGGATACATTTTTCCGGCAAGAGTATTTACTGATAAGCAGGATTATAGTATCTTTAGATACTAGCAAAATAACTGCTGGTTTAACTTTGGATGGAAGGATCAATATTAGCAAGCAAAGGATACTAGCAGCCTCTGCCTAAGCTCAGTTCTGCATTTTTCGTAAGTAATCTAAATTGATCTCATGCTATTTTTTTTTGTTCTTTCCGCAGGCAAGATGTGCCCGATCTGATGGTGATGCTGAATTTGTTGTGCTTTGGTTCCCTTTCTTAGATCATTAAGACGGTGCCTGGCCACTCTTCAGATTTGGAAGTAGTATTTTACATATATTGCGCACGATTTCTAAAATGTGCGAAGGTGTATATATGTATACTTAGTTTCAGCATTTTTTGTCCATATACACTTTAAATATGTATGTACTCATACTCCATTGCATTTATGTACTAATAGACTCATACACCTGATAAATATGTTTGTATCCATACTCCCAATCAAAAAAGTATGTACACATACCTGTATGTACTCATACTCTATCAGAAAGGTATGTACACATACTACTATATGCAGTTATATGGGCATACTTACTACGTATATGTTATTAGTACATGCACGTAAGCATACACATTATGAATATGTATGCACGGATACTCCTTTTTGCCTTTTAAGTATGTAAAATCATACAATTTCTATAAGTGTACGCACGGATACTCTTTTCTGCCTTTTAAGTATGTGTATGTAATCATACGTAATTATTTTTAAATCGAGATAAGTCTCAATCCTGCACGTACAATTTTGAAACGAGTTAGAGATGGCAGCTGCCGGCCAGCCGTAATTCACGGGATTTGTTAACAGCGAATGGCTGCATTTTTTAATTGCCGTACATACGCGTGTGTCCGGATACATCAGGTGCAATTGGATTATATCCGAACCCGTGGAGACGTCACCGGCCCATTAGCTACGTACGGGCGGCACTAGCTCCACCCTCGCGTGCGTGCGTTTACTCGGTGCGTGTAGCTACTCGTACGTGCGTACGTATATATATCCTAAGAGTCTCACTAGCATGCTAGGATCGTGTAGGTTGCTATGCTATAGGATTTCGGTAGAAGTCGAGTGAGATCCGACGGCCACGGGAATTTCAAGCGACGTGGACCTGCTCCACCACCTGGAATCAACCAGGTTATCTAGGGGAGAACACGATGGGAGATCCGATGACCACAGGGATTTCAAGCGACGTGGACCATGCTCCACCACCTGGAATCAACCGGGTTATCTAGGGGAGAATGATGCTCATATCTATCAGAGCCACTGCAGTCAAACAACTGTTGGTCCGTCTGGTCGTCGCACCAACATCTATTGGCGCTTCTAGCCTTTCCATACATAGGCCATGTTTAGTTCCCTAAACTGGGGTCCAAAATCTACTATACAAAAAGAAGATTTCTCGTTACATCAAAATACCGACACATGCATGGAGTAATAAATGTAGATGAAATCAAAAATTAATTATACAGTTTTGTTGTCATTTGCGAGATGAACATTTTAAACCTAATTAATCAATATTTGGACAATTATTACCAAATAAAAATAAAATTGCTACAATACCAAATAGTAATTTGGCACTCCCCAAATTGGGGATATAAACAAGGCCATACAATGGAACCGTCATTGGCGTTAGTGAGCTATTGGTCTTAGCCTCTTAGGCCTGCTACCCATGTCACTCTACCACACTGTTATTTGGCCATGCTATTACCGCATTTGTTTGTGGTTGTGACCACACTGCCATTGGCAAATGTATACTTTATGAAACTAACTTTAAAGACAAATCTATCATACTCCCAAACATCCAAACTCCAGAAATAAAAAGTATTTTAATAGTCCTAATCTAGAATAGAATTGACTTAAGACAACTTTAAAACCCTACTTATTTGTAACTGAAGGAAATATTCAAATTTTTCTTTGTTTTCTAAAAAGATGACTTGAAATATTTCACATGCTTAGTTGAGACCTTGCCATATTCAAAGACATGAAATATTTCATTCTTAGGACTCGTTTGAATGCACATGTATTTATCTCAATCCACGTATCTTGAAGTAGATTGGGATGAAAGTGAAACTCAATTCTATCCTAATCCACTCGCATTCCGCATATTTTTGAAGTAGATTGGGATGAAAATGAAACTCGGCTCTATCCAACAAACATCAATTGAAGTGGATACGAGTGCATCTAAATAAGGTATTAATTATTCTCTTTGAGTTGTTCCTCTGATAGAATGAGTAATGTAAACTAAGAAAACATGGTTATTATATATAAAAAAACAATCGAAGGAGCAGTTTCATTACCTAGGCATGTGCCAAACGTGCATCCTGTCGATTATGTGTTAAGGGACTTTGTTCGTCCATGATCACCAGTGCTGACTGCAGGCTTTAATTTAGGCCATGAGTCCATGACCAGCAGACGCGCCGACGCGATCACCAATAGGGCCAAACACTCTCCATGGGCTTTGCACCTGATGGTTGTGAACTTGATCCTATCTCGTAGAGCCCGTTCGCTTCGCTGAAAAGTCATGGCTGAAAGTACGGTTCGCTGATCTGTTGTGAGAGAAAAATACTATTCTGACTAAAAACAAGCTGAAAAGTATGGATTATAAGACTCCTAATAAGCTCGTCGTCGTGCACCCGTCGTGACTGAAGGCGATGGCATGCTTGGAGCGAGAGGAGGCCATGGACACTCATCGCTTTGTTTGTGTGTGCCATCCGATCGAGAAGCCATGCCACACGTTCGGTGTTGTGTATATATAGCCTGGCAAAATCCAGCTCCCGTTGAACAAGACATCCATGAGCGACACGGACACACGGTGCACCGATGAAGCGGGACGAGCGCGGTCCGACGTGTCTCGAGATCTCATCCATCGAGTTTCAACGACCGGAAGTTTCCGGGAAGCATTGTTGAGGCAGGCCGTCGAGTGGTGTTAGTTTCTGCATACTTTGGTTCCTTGCGAAAATTCGCCCAACTTGCGCGGAACAATTGTTTCAATTCAGTGGGAGCTTCGCTTGAGAGGTTCCGTGTCCGCGCCTGCGTGTTAGGGTCGTGTGACTGTCGACCGGGATCAGGCAGGATTCAGGAGGAGATAATCCGAGTGTACTCTGTTATAGACTTCTAGGATAAGGTATCCTGATGAGGTCCTTCTCGCCTTTGTCTCAGGTATTCGCCGGGCGGCTTTCGTGGTTTGACACGCTCCCGTCGTCCGGCTCGGCGTTGGTTAAAAATTTGGATGCGCTGTGCGTGTCCAGATCGGGGCAGAGCGAAACAGATCAGAGGTGTGCTTCTGAGATTGCTTTGGCTAGCACGGAGATTTCGGAGCCTGCATATGCTACATCATGGTGACTGAGGGGGTGTTTAGGCCTTATTTAGTTTGTGGGTGAAAAGTTTCTGGACGTCACATCAGATATTTTATGGGATGTCGAAAAGAGTGTTCAGATCTTACTGTAGCAATTATGGCTAATCATGGACTAATTAGGCTTAAAGATTCGCTCGCGGTTTTTATGTAAACTGTGCAATTAACTTTTTTATCTACATTTAATGCTCCATGTATGTGTTCAAACATTCGATGTGATTGGGTGAAAAGTTTTTGGGTAGAAACTAAACAACGCCAATGTTCTTGGGGTGAAAAATTTTAGGGTGTCACATCGGATGTTTCATATTATATTAGAAGGGGTGTTCGGATACTAATAAAAAAAACTAATTACATAACTTGCCTGAAAACCGAGAGACGAATTTATTAAGCCTAATTAATTTATCAAACTGACGCTTTATGGAGTATTGGAGTATGATGGACAGCTCGATCCTCGTGATCCATTTCAGGGTGTGTTTTGTTCGCGAAAATTTTTGGCTTTGGTTACTGTAGCACTTTTGTTTGTATTTATCAATTAGTGTCCAATCATGGAGTAATTGGCCTCAAAAGATTCGTCTCGTGGTTTTCTAACAAATTATGTAATTAGTTTTTTTATCTACATTTAATGCTTCATGTATATGTCTAAATATTCGATGTGACGGGAAATCTTGAAAATTTTTGAAACTAAACATTATGCAACAATTCCACTGGTAGACGCGCGCCTGAAAAGAAAATTTCAATTGCGAAAACGGGTCGTAAGTAACCACCCTGAGGACTGAGATCAGATTTGTACAAGAGCCGATTAGCAATTTAGGCATGATCTGATGGGCAACAAATCGTTGCGCATGCATTTGACATGTTCTGGTTAGGAAATAGGAAGAAAAAAGGATGACGTGGGGCTAAGGATGGTAGTCTTCATAGTTCCTGTAAGTATGAAACGATTTTTTTAGGGTTTAATCTAGACGCATGAATCCAAAGCCAGATATGGTTTAACACAACTGCATCCATGATTGATAAACAAAACACCCGGCCGTTGCTTGACCAGGCGCCCTTGTTTTTTTTTACAACATCCAGGCGCCCTTGTTGTTTGGCATTGTGATTTCAGAGGCATGTGTACTTGTTTATCTGTTTAGGATTTTTTTTTCTATTGTATGGAGTATATAAGTGATAAAAGGTTCATGGCGGCTGCAGTCTTCCTCCGTGACAAGCCACCAGCTGTCGTCCAATCGACACACACACGACAGCAAGGGTACGTGGTGCATTCGTGGCTGGTAGGAAACCAACACGAGCACCCAAGTGACCTGGCACCTGCCGTGAGTGCTGACTGTGAGGCTGGCCCGCCCACGGCACACCTTTTTCTTTTGAAATCTCCGATCAATAGGGACGGATCGCGGGGCCCATTTCCACCCATGCCGCCCATTTTTTGTTTTATAAAGTACCGCCTCGTACTCTCGTCCTCAGTCGCCCTTCAAGCACCTGCTCTGCCATGGCTTCCTTCATCCTACTCACCGTTCTCTTTGGCTTCTACGCCGTCTTCTGCTGCCTCCAGCTCCTCGGACTGGCCACCACGACCCCGGCTTCGCAGCGCGGCCTCGCCGCGACCGCCTTCCTCCCGTCGGTTCTGGCCACCCTCGTGCTCACTCCGCTGCTCTTATACGCGCACGTGTGGGCTCTCGGCCGTGGCGGCGGCGGGGGCCGCCGTCTCGTGGCGGGACTTGCCAAGGCGACCGTCCTCGCGGCGACCGTGGCTCTCGCATGCGCCGTGCTGCTGCTGGGTGCCGACGGCGCCGTGGTTCAGCTCGGCGCCGACGGGCATCTCGATCGCGGCCGCGGCGACGTCGCGCGGCTCAACATCAAGTGAGTAGGAACCGATCCCCCCTTCTCCCGACCAGTAAAAACAACCTGTACCAAGTGGGTTGCAGGCCTGCAGCAGCACGGCGGCGTCGTCCGGTCGTCGCCGTGTTGCTGCCGGACTCGCAGGCACCTGGACGATCGGACCTCTAGGTCCTCTGCTCCGTTTGCAGATCAGCGCAGCGCGCGCCCGAGTTCTGTGACTGGGCAGTCTGAAGAAGGGGGGGACGGGTTCTGGATATCCATATATGATAAAATGCTTGGTGCCCCCGTGCCAGCAAAAAAATTGGATACTGTACTTCATTTGATCCTCGATACCGTACTACTGCTTTTCGTTTGTGGTGAACACTAGTAGTTTACTCCTGTCTTAAGTAATCCCGCTGTGTATTTGTATTTGTACTATTTGTATGTGTATTTGTATTTGTATGTGTATGTGTATGTGTATTTGTATTTGTATGTGTATGCTCCCCGGATCTCTTGGACGCTGTTGTAAAATACAGTATTTCAGTTACATATATGTTCTTGTACATGCCAAAATTTCTGATTTTTTTCTCTCCTCAAGTAGCTCGGATTCTTTTCTCTTTTTTTTTATGAAAGTATTTTTTCACTTTTCAACGCTTATTTTTCAACTTCAAGTTTTCTTTTTTTGTTCTACTGCCAGCAACACCATAATCTGTTCTACTAGCTTTGGTGTGGTGGATACTTGTGACCCCACGCCTGACGGGTTCAATTGCTCTTTTCTTTTCTTTGACTCGAAAGCCTTTTCCTCTTTCTTGTCTTATTATCGCTTCTTTTATTTTCATTATATGCACTCTGCAGTAATAGTTTCTTGAGGGGTAGGGTTTATCAAGTACGGCATCTTTTATTTTTAGAAATAAAAATATCCGCTACTAATAAAACTAGCATATTGTGGCATTTCATCTATAAATAAATCAGTGGGAACAATTGCAGAACGAGTAAAACTATGAGAGTAAAAACCCAGATAGGCTGTATAGAAGGGATAACGGATAACCTTTAGCTAATCATCAGTAGTACCAGTCAACCCGTTATGTGGATCCACGTGTGGGAACAATTGTAGAACCCGTTATTGTTAGCCACACGAAGATTCACTTGATGCAAGCCAATAATTTTGGAACAAGAGAATCGATCCTCTTTGATTTTCTAACAAGGCGTTATTATTCTCGTTCCAAAATTTTCATGTGGCTAACAATAGAAAATCTTTATAGCGACAAGCCTTGTTGACTGCCTTCACCCACCAAGCAGTAGTATGCTTCACCTCCGGGCTCCGGGCTCCGGCCACCTCTGAGCCCCCTTCCCCCCTTTTGACGAAACGCCATCACGATTACACATTTGGATGTTGCGATCAACATGGCAAGGAAACAATGGGATAAGAACAAACGCCCTCCACGCTAGTATAAACAAGTATGGGCGCCCAAACAAAAGATAAAAAACAAGAGTACTTTTGCATGTTCCTTGAATCCGTCGAGAATATACTCCTTCATAACAGAGTGATGAATCACCACCGGGGGGCTCGAAAGGGACCCGTTTGACACATGCCATTTTGCCGCTCATACATAGGTGCCTTAGGCAAGAAGGCGAAGCGATAAGTCATAGTACTCATACGGGGGAGGCAAATACAACAGCTCTAGGCTTGTCGGGTACCAATATTTGGGTACCCGGAGATAAGGAGCTAATGGTCATCAACACTGATTCACCCGGACAATTAAGTGTGTGACTACGGCTTCAACCGGCCCCCAGGGGGCGGGCCTGTCTCGCCCGACCCCTTGGGGGGGAGTTTCCGCCTTGCCCGACGGCTAGGGTGCGGGCCCCGCCTCGCTCGACGACTAAGGTACGGGCCCCGCCTCGACCAACCCCTGGGGCGCGGGCTCCGCCTCGCCCGATGGCTCAAGCGCGGGTCAAACCTCGCCCGATGGCTGAAGTACGGGCTCCGCCTCGCCCGATGGCTAGGACCCGAGCTCCACCTCGCCCGACCCCTTGGAAGGGATTTTGCCTCGCCTGACCCCTGAGGGCAAACCAGGCCCCGGACGTGAGCGTGCACCCCCGTGGGGGCCCGCGTGATCCCCAACTGCTACGGGTGTGGGATGTGGACCCAGGGCCATGCCTGTGACGCCAGGAAGGGGGCGGACACGCCTCGACGCGACCCGCGGTCGCGACAGGCCATACTTGGGCAAGCACGTCACCAATAGTGCAGGACAGACCGGTACTGTGCTACCAAATCCCTATACGGCCCCGGTCAAGGGAAACTGTTGACTACACCGCGCGCAGCGATGGGACGGAACGCCACGACCGGATGACGACGCCTACCTGTAGCAGGGACGTGATGAGGAGTCGCTACAGGCCTAATGGGGCCCGCCTGCAGGGGAGAAGAGAATCATAGCCCCGAATCCTTCTTCTCCTGTGTTTTTCTCTTTCTTCTTTTCCTTCCTTTCTTTTTCTCTTTTGGTCTATAAAAGGGAAGGCTGGACTCCCCATCACGACATCTCATCTGAACTCAAGACTTTCTAGTGCACCCAGCCACTGGAAAAGCACTTCAACGCCACTTCATATTCACCAGAGACCTGGGACCTCATCCCTCTCTCGCCCATTTATAACCCCTACTGCAAACTTCAAGTGCTAGTAACACGAGCAATAGCGACTGGACGTATGGACATTCCGCCCGAACCAGTATACATCATTATGTCCTCTTAGCACACCATCCGGGTCAAACGCGCAATACAAATTTACTAGTCGGCGGTTCGAAACACCATTCCGGCCAAACGCGTAATACAAAATTACTAGTCGGTGGTTCAAAACACCGACAAGGCTATTGATAATTTTCCATTACTCACCCTGTTCGCTTATGCTGATGCTTATGCTAAAATATTATGAGAGAAAAATATTGTTCTATGACTGAAAAGTAGCTCAAGGAACGGGGCGACTGTTGTTTGAAAAAGGAAAGAAATTTCCATAAAGCGCATTGGTGATGGGTTCAGGTCACCGCTCGATGGAGGGGTTGGTTGGTTAATTGGATTGGATGGTTGGATCGGTGGCGGACATATGCCCGCGTCACCCCTGTGGCTGTCGCACCTCCCATACGGCCGTGCCTCAATCATGCTGGTTCCCAGACTGGCACATCAATCACTCCGAGACGCGAACCGCCCGGTACAGTGTACTTGCCGATCCTCTTCTCACCGCAAGGCTGTTTAGTCGGTTCGTGAAAAGTGCTCGGCGTCACATTGGATATTTTATGTCCTCAGAACCGCGAGACGAATTTATCAAGACTAACTAAGTTGTCATTAGCACATGTGTGTACTGTAGTAATTAAGGCTAATTATGAATTAATTAAATTTAAAAGATTCGTCTCGTGTTTTCTAACCGAACTGTGCAATTAATTTTTTTCGTCTATATTTAGTACTCCGTACATATATTTAAACATTTGATGTGATGGAGTAAAAAAAATTTAGGTGAAAACTAAACACCCCCACACTCATCTAGAATAGAAAGAAGACGGCAAAGAAGTCAAGAAGTGTGAAACGGGCAGGCGCGTTTGCCTGGACGGTTTATCCTTATCCTTCCTATGGATTTATCACGAACGAAAATAGCCCAAGAAAAATCCACGCAGACTCATCACCCGGCGGCCCATGCGACGTTGCCATCATAAGAGGAAATCGCAGCTTTGGACCGCATGCAGGCAGTTCCCTCGGAAGATCAGAATTCTCTCCGATTCCAGTCTCCAGATTCTGAGCTGACCGTGAATCACCGGCCTGCCTCGCTCTTCGATGAAGCAAAGCGGAACCAGAGACCGGTCCGCACCTCTGGTCTCGACGCAGGGTGGGCGCTGGGCGGAGCCGAACGCGTGGCGGGCAGGCCCGGATCGTAGCTTTGACTCCAGCGCAACGTGATAGTACGTACTACAGCCGTGGTACTAGCAGCTACAGTAGATGGTGCTGCAGCTGCGGTAGTACGAGCCTGACAGATCAGAGGCAGCACTGAAAAAGTCAGCAGAGGATCGTGGTTCCGTTTTACCTCGAATTCCATCACCAATGACCTCTCCTTTCTTCTCACCTTTCACTTCACAGAAATGCTTATTTAGGGCTTGTTTAGACCATGTTTAGTTCCAAAAATTTTCAAGATTTTCCAGTCACATTGAATATTTAGACACATATATGAAGCATTAAATGTAGACGAAAAAAACAAATTACACAGTTCGGTAGAAAATCACGAGACAAATCTTTTGAGCCTAATTAGTCTATAATTGGACACTAATTGACAGATACAAACGAAAGTGCTACAGTAACCCAAGCCAAAAAATTTCGTGAACTAAACACACCCTTAGTTTCTCCCCAAAAGTTTACACTCTATCTCATCGAATGTTTAGACACATTCATGAAGTATTAAATATAGATTAAAAAATAACTAATTGCACAGATTGCAACTACTTTACGAGACAAATCTTTTAAGCCTAAATAGTCCATGATTTGACAATAAAAGTGCTACATAAATACATGTGCTAATGACGAATTAATTAGGCTTAATAAATTCGTCTCGTGGTTTACTAACGGATTCTGTAATTTGTTTTTTATTAGTATCCGAACACCCCATGCAATACTCTATATGACATCGAAAAACTTTACATCCTGTAACTGTAACTAAATGAGGTATAGTGAGTACAGAGTAGGAACCAATTCTAGTTTTGGAATTCGTTGCTGGCCTCCGCTGATGCGGCATCGATTGCTTCACCTGACATGTCATCGTTGGGTTCAGCCGCTAGAGAAGAAGGCCTAATTAAGTTGTCTGCATAGACAGTGATATGACACGGCACTAGAAAAAAGGTAGCATTAGATTTCTGATGAGCGCTATGTTTATAGCTTTTGTCCGTATCACTACAAGATTCGTTAATCCGTGACGATTTCTCGGCTACAAACCGTCACTAACAACCACTGACAGACTTAATCCGTAACGATATTTATTTTTTTTTTGTCAAGGATGAGCCCACTGGATATTCCCAGCCCGCTAATTAGTGACGATTTTATCAGGATCGTCACAATGTGTGGATCTTGAATTCGTCATACTCTAGTTAGCCCAAAACAATAGGCCTGCTACCAATATTTAGTGCAAAGAAAAATAGAAAATATGATTGCAAAAGGTATCAAACCCGAAAGACAATCTATTAAATTATTTTTTCTTTATCTAAAGAAAATATGTATATTTTTTACGACAACTTTGTTACAAGCATATATGGCAAAACAAAAAATATTCTCCATACAGTGCGGATGGAAAAAAATGCACCGATGATTTAAACACAACAGTTCCAGGAAAGTAGAAAGGTCTTACCATTTGAGCAGTTCCAGGAAAGTAGAAAGGTCTTACCATTTGAGCTACTTGCACTACATGTCTAAGGATGTGTTTAGTTCCACATTTTCTCAAAAAAATTTTGGGTTTTGGCCTACTATTTTGCAAAATGGAACTAAACACCATACAAAATTTTTGGCAAAAAAGTATCTATTTTTCATTTTGGATTTTAGCCTCAAGAGACAAAAAAAGCCAAAAAGCTCTCACCCATCCCATGAAAAATTTGGCATTTTGGATAGAACTAAACACACTCAAAAAAATTTTGGCATTTTATATTTTATCATTCTAAAGTAGTTAGTATTTTATATTTTGCATTCCATGAGAAACTAAACATAGCCTATGTGTACTATTTTTATCTGTTTACCGATCCAGCATCACAGTAGGGATCACAGTAGGCCGCCAGGGTCATTCATTCGGGCTGGTCTGTTTTTTCTATGCCCACCCACGGCGTGGCCTTGGGCCAGCTTTTGTTTTGTTTGTTTTTTTAGGAACTGGTCCAGCTTTCGGTAAATAGTGCAGTCCATGGGAATTGAACCAAGAACCTTCGACTTCAAAACAGCCCGTCTTACCATTGCGCTAGCTACTCTACGGTGACTTAATGTGATTCTATTCGCGTTTTGTCAGTTTGTTCAGCATCTGGTAAATAGGAAAAAAATAGGAAAAAGATGTGTCATCGGTGGGTATCGAACACAAAACCTACGGGTTGAAACCAACACGCCTTACCACTGCGCTATCTTCTTTGTTGTGTTAGAGGGCAATTCTATTGTTCTTTTGTTGGTGAATATAGCGGTAGGTTTTCCTTTTCCTCACATTCACGGACTCAGTTCGACACCGACCGCAACCATTCACGGACTCAGACACCGCCGCCCGCGGCGAGATTAGGCAGGAGCCGCGTTGCCGCTTCCCACTTCCCACCACCGCCGCGCCATTCAACAACACTGTCTCCTTGCTTGCCGCGTCCTCCCGCATCACCGCTGCACAGCAGTGACATCTCGCATCACCGCCGCCCTCCAAGGCTCCAACCCCATCTTGCAGCTCTGCCACGCCGCCGCCCTCCATTGCCGCACCAACGAGAGATGCCGAGAGCGGCCATGCGTCCACCTGGTGACAAATCCAACTATTGAGCTGACTTCTACAGCCTCGAGCACGTCTGAAATCGTCAATCGCTGTGCACCTGCCTCCTCTCCGAGGAGATCCCCATCTACCTCACCTAAACACCTGCTGACAGCCAAGGTACATCTCTTCTCTCTTTTTTTGTTGATTTTGTTGGATGTAGCATTTGAATTAGTGTAGTTTTCTCATTGTGGTTTATCTGCAATGTTTGATTAGATGGATAGAAGTTGGGTGCACAGCAGACTATTTACCCCTGAATACATTAATGGTGTCAAAGAATTTATGAGTTTCATTCAGGAGAAATTCAATGAGGATGTTGAAATTCTATGCCCTGTAGCAGATGCCTTAATCAGAAGTACCAAAGACAGCCTGTTGTGAAGAAGCACATACTGATGAATGATATGGAAACTACTTATACTCGGTGGATTCATCATGGAGAGAGCTTAGATGTCAATGTTATTGAGCATCCTATTGATATGAATGACAATGATGATGATTCCACACATGGGTTAGGTGTGACAGAGGATGACAACTATGGTGATCGTTTGGAAGGAATTTTAGGTGAGCTACAGACTGCAGCGGTACAAGCAAGACCGGATGTGGAAAATCAAGTTGGTGCTGAAGAACCTTGTGATAAAGAGTCTTTTTTGAACATTGTCTTGAGAGAGGCAAAGCGTCAACTTTATCCTGGTTGTACCAAATTTTCAAGGTTCTCACTTGTGGTAAGGCTTCTTCATATGAAGTCATTATATAGGATCAGCAATTCTGCTTTTTCTGCACACATGAAGCTATTGGGTGATGCTTTCCCAGAGTTCAATACACTCCCAAAATCATATGATGAAGCAAAGGATATTCTAAAGGAAATGGGTCTTGGGTATGAATCAATACATGTGTGCTATAATAATTGTGTGCTGTTTAGAAAGGAATATAAAAAGCATGACAATTGCCCGGTTTGTGGTCTCTCGAGATGGAAAGATGCAGAAAGGAAGAAGATTCCACAAAAAAGTGTTGCGGTATTTTCCATTGGTACCTAGGCTAAAGAGGATGTTTTTGACCAAAGAAGCATAAAAAGTGGCTCAATGGCACAAGTTAAAGCGACAGCCCATTGACAAGAATATGAGCCACCCAGCTGATGGTGAGGCATGGCAAGATTTTGACCGTGAATATCCAGATTTTGCAAAGGATGCAAGAAACCTTAGGCTTGGCCTAGCCACTGATGGGTTCAATCCTTTTTCAGAAAAGAACACAAAATATTGCATATGGCCTGTGCTTGTTGTGCCATACAACCTAGCACCGTGGCAGTGCATGGAGGAATCAAACTTTATGATGGCTTTGCTTATTCTAGGTCCGAAATCACCCGAGAAGGACTTCGATGTATTTTTGCAGCCACTTGTAGAGGATTTACTTGAGCTTTGGAAAGATGTCAAAACTTATGATGCTATTACTGGCAAAACATTTAAACTTTGTGCTGCAGTTTTGTGGTGCATCCATGATTACCCAGCTCTGAGCACTCTCTCAGGGCGTACAACAAAGGGCTATTTTGCTTGTATCCATTGTGACAAGCATCCTCTTTCACATGCCCTAAGGAGCAAAATTGGTTATTTTTAAGGATGAAAATGATACAGAAATATTCCGAATCGAACCGTAGTCGTTTTCTACATTTAACCTGATCGAATTCGTTTTTTGCGGACAAAAACGGATACTAAATTCGAAAACAAAATACGGAGTACATAATTCGGAATTCGGTACGAAATCGGTTTGGGCATTTGTTCGTTCGATTTCTACATTTCTACATTATATTCGGTTTAGAATCGAATTTAAATTCGGTTTAGAACTGAATTTGGTCCAGCAGGGGAACTCTGATCTTACATTTCTACGTTATATTCGGTTTAGAACCGAATTTAAATTCGGTTTAGAACCGAATTTGGTCCACCAGGGGAACTCTGATCCTGACATCATGGATGATGCTGATGAGCTCTAGATGTTCATGTTTTGTTAATTGTGTATCATACTACTTAAGACCACGGGTCACACACTTATTAATTTGAACTAGATCATGCACTTGTTAGTCGCGAACTTGTTATGTATTTGGCCATAAACTTGTTTAATGTTATGCACTGTGGGTCGGTTCGTATTGAATTCTCGTATACCGACCGTGTTCGATATAATTCCGCTCGAATTGTTTCGTTTTCGAAATTCTCGATATTCTGTAAGTTCGTGTTCGTTTTCGTGTTCGGTTTGACCGCTTTCGTTTTCGTTTTCGTATTCAAATGTAAAAGTAGAAAATGGTTGAGGAGTTCTCCGTTCGATTCTGTCCATTTTGATCCTTAGTTATTTTGGGCACTTTCGTTTCCTTCCAAAGGATCATCCTTTGAGGAAAAACAATGAGTTTACTGGACTTCACGACACTAATGATCCACCGTGTAAATTCTGTACGGAAGAGCTGCTGGCTGAATTGGAGAGAGTTAAGGACGTCAGACCTGGGAAGCCACAAGGAACTGGGAAAAGGAAGCGTTCCAACTCTGAAGGGGGTCATGTGGAAATTTGGAGCCGGATGGTTAGTTTTTGGAAGTTACCATATTAGGAAAAGCTAAAGGTGAGACATAATCTTGATGTGATGCACATTGAAAAAAACATATGTGAGAACCTAATTGGGACAATTCTCAATATAAAGGGCAAGACAAAAGACATAGCTAAAGCTAGGCTTGATTTGAAAGATTTGGGTATTAAAAAGGAGCTGCAATTTAGAGAGGATGGAGAGATGCCTCATGCTAGATATACCTTGTCCACTGAACAGAAGAAGGCTTTTGTGCTTTTTTACAAGAGGTCAAGTTTTCAGATGGATTTGCTTCCAACATCTCAAGATGTTTAAATGCTGAGGGAATAGCGGTACAAGGGCTAAAAACACATGATTGTCACATTCTTTTGCAAAGAATTTTGCCAGCTGCCATGAGAGGATTTCTAGACAGGGATATTTATGAAGCAATAGCTGAGTCGGGGAGGTTTTTTAGGGAATTGTGCAGCAGAACTCTTAACAAGGATGTGCTGGTTCGAATGAAGAAAGAAATCCCTATAATTTTGGTGAAGCTTGAGAAAATTTTCCCTCCAACTTTCTTTGATGTGATGATATACCTTGCTGTACATTTACCTGATGAGGCATTGCTCAGGGGTCCTGTGCAATATGGGTGAATGTACCCAATTGAAAGGCGGTTATATACTTTGAAGCGATATGTGAGGAATAGGCATCGACCAGAAGGTTCAATTGTCGAGGCATATATTGCTAATGAGTGTCTGACATTTTGCTCTAAATAAATGGATGATGTTGAAACAAGATTTAATCGGGAGCCAAGTGTCGGGTACCTAAAACTAGGGGTACCCACAATCAACGATTAAGAAAAACAAAATGCTACCCGCAAACGAGACGAGCCAAAATAGTGGACGAGACACCTCGACTGCGTTCCGACTCGTACGAGGCTCGCTCGACGGGACGCCTCGACTACGTTCTGACTCGTACGAGGCACCCTCGATGGGACGCCTCGACCGCGTTCCGACTCGCACGAGGCTCGCTCGACAAGGCATCTCGACTATCGGGAAATCTCCGACTCGCACGACCCCGGGTCGGGCCGCTCGACCCACCTTGTTCACCAACTCTAAGACAAAAGTCAGAGCATTTAATGCGACTACCTACTACTTCCTACCATCATGGCTACAGTAGTAACCGACGTGGAAGCAGTACCGGTGTCAAATCTTACTTTTTACTGCCCATCTCGGGATGGGAGGTGAAAACCTGTCACTGTACACAACATACCGTGCACTATTTTGCCACCGATCACCCTCGAGGGAGGATACGACAAGGACCGTACCTCACGATCTCGGGGATTCGGCCTTATCCACCCGTCCTCGACCCAGCCTCGACCTATCATTGGTCAACAAGGAGGAAAGGCCAACGTGGCACAGGGATCGGGGTCTTTTCACCGTCTCGTCCTCTACGTCACCATGGTGTCCAGGGATGGCCGGCCATTCCCGGGGCACGTCGCTACAGCCACCTCCACAGGGATCGACAAAGCTTCACCTCAAGGCACCCCCGACGTCCCAGCCTCCTCTTACCCTATAAAAGGGCAGGCCGGGGCTCTACAAGGAGGCAAGCAGAAGCAAGCGGAAGGCAGAATAAAAACGAACCACAGACAACGAAAAACCAATCCCCTTTGTACTCTCATTTTTCCTTTGAGACCTAGGCTCAGTTCCCTCTCTCACAGCTTGTAACCCCTACGCAAGCACTTAGGTGCAAGGAAATACAATACTCTCCCCTCCCCGCTGGACGTAGGACCTTCTTTTGCCCGAACCAGGATAAATCCCCGTGTATCCTCCTTGCATCACCATCCAGATTAGGGACACGCAGCATTTGATTCACTCGTTGGCTTAGGACCCCTACGGGACTAAACGCCGACAGTTGGCGCGCCAGGTAGGGGACGCTGCGTGCCAACATCGTTTTCCCGCCATTTTTCTGGATGGCTGATCCCGAACGTCTGCTCCCGTTGGCCACGGTGATCTGATTTGGGAGTTTGGAGTTCATGTCGCTTGACCACGGCTATGACATGGTCCTCCTCCCGCCCAGGCACTCGACCGACGAGGACCACGAACTCTCCCAACCTGGGGGAGCCCTACGCCGGCATCGTCGCTCTCGTCAGGCACGCGTCGCCAGGCGACGGCAAGCCCGGCGCAACCACCGTCATCACCTTGCGGAGGGTGATGGTATTCCCCGATCCGGCGCCTCTCAGCCAGACGTCGACACGGATTTCCTCACTGAGGATCTGTGTAGGATGAGCTTGGCTGAGGGTAAGATGCCGACAGGGAGTCCCATCGCTCTACCGCCCGGTGCGGTGCCGCCACCAGCCAGTTCGACTACACTGGCACGAGGAACGACGCCCTCGTCAGCATTCCCGTTTGGACTAGACTCGGTTGTCCGGGCGTATGCTTCTTCTGTAAGCACCAGCATGAGTGCTTACGAGGAACTCCCCGGACACCATCTACGCTCCACCCTCGACCTTGTTGCATCCACACCAGCTTCTGAGTACCTGGACTCCGCGGAGACCCTAGATACGGAGCCCCGTGTAACTGCTTCTCGACATTACAACCCCAGAGATAGACGACCTCACATGCACCCATCGTACTACTATTTCGGCGCTCCAGACTCCGACTCTGCCGATGACACCTACAACTCGACCTGCGAGTGCTTCAACATCGATGGAGCTAGCGCGTCGAATTCGGAGGATGAGGCAGCCGTTGAAGGAAGGAACACACCACCTTAGGTCGAGCTCCCTGCTGAGCGGGACGAGGCTCAATTGCTTGCGGATCAAGGAATGCAGCTCGAGCAAATCCACGAGTTGCAGGCTAGGCTCGACGAGGAACGAGAAATCCTACGTCTACTTCAGCGAATCCTCGAGCAAGAGCGTGCGGCATGCGCACATGGCGGAGGAGCTTGAGAGAGAGAGCTCGCGACGTTAATCGTCGCATCGTCGAGGATCGGGCGGTCGACCCCCCAGTTTTCGGTCGAGCCAGCCAGAACATGGTCGCAGCCGCCATGCTCCTTCGTAACATGCCCGAGCCATCGAACCTCGAGGCCCGTCGGGCCCACAATGAAATCCGAGGACTCCTTGAGACCGCTGCCATGCAGCAGGCCAAAAGTTCTGCCTCCAGGCGACGCGGGCGTGCCTCGGAGCAACCCGCGGAGCCCTCTCGTCAGGAGAGAGAGGCCTCGGTTCATCCCGAGCATGCCCAACGGAACAAGGCGGCCTCTGTCTGTGAACGCATCGTCGACAACTGTGAACCTCAGGATGCCCGTGACAACATCATCGAGCGCCGGAGGCGCAAACATGGTGACGGTGCAGCTCGAGGCTACCACGAGCACAGAGGCGGGTGCTATGACAGCTCATAAGATCGAAGCCCTTCACCCGAGCCACCGAGTCCTCGGGTCTTTAGCAAGGCCATTCGCGAAACGATACTTCCGGCTCGGTTTTGCCCTCCCACGACTCTTACCAAGTATGTAACACCCCGGGTGTTGTAGTGCTAATTAATCTACCATGTCATCATAATGCATTGCTAAGCATCCCTGTTAGGTTAACCTTGTTATGCATCAACTAAAACAAGTTTACTTATCTAGGTTGAATGTGTTTCTCAGTGGTGTGCTCCGAAACCGAAAACCCTAAATTTCAAAACCCTGTTTTACCCCTTTTGAAATCTCAGTGGTGTGCTCCGAAACCCTGTTAGGTCAACTTTTGATTTCTCAGTGGTGTGCTCCGAAACCCTGTTTTACCCCTTTTGAAATAATTCAAAATCTAAGCAAAATTTGGGAAAAAGTTCAAAACCAAGTTTGTAGAACTTTTCAAGGGCTACAACTTTTGTGTTTTGAGTTTTCAAAGTTTTAGTGTAAAATGTGGAGTAATTTTGAAAATAAACAAATTCCAGATTTAATTCATTTTGTCCCCAAACTAAGATTTCAAAATGGAGGCAGAATTTGAAAAAGTTTTGAACAGTAAAGTTGTAGGTCTGGTCAAGATATACAACTTTGATGTTTGGAGATTTTGAAGTTTCAATATAAAATCAAAAGTAATTTCTAAATTACCAAATCTGAAAAATGTGTCCCCTATTGAATTTAAACTCAAATTTCAAAATCCAGTTAGAATTTGAAAAAGTGTTCAATACAAAACTTGTAGAGCTTGAAATTCTGAAGATTTCATATATTGGAAGTTTTTCACGTTGCTATACAAATTTGAAAGTAATTTGAAAACGCAGTTTGAATTTCAGAGTTTGGAGGGGGGATGCTACAGTGCTGAGCCAATCACCGACGGCCACCGGCCGGCATGGGCGCCGGCGAGACGCCGGACGGCTTCGGCCAGCTTCCAGGCGCCAGTTAGAATTTGAAAAAGTGTTCAATACAAAACTTGTAGAGCTTGAAATTCTGAAGATTTCATATATTGGAAGTTTTTCACGTTGCTATACAAATTTGAAAGTAATTTGAAAAAGCTGTTTGAATTTCAGAGTTTGGGGGGGGATGCTACAGTGTTGAGCCAATCACCGACGGCCACCGGCCGGCATGGGCGCCGGTGAGACGCCGGACGGCTTCGGCCAGCTTCCAGGCGCGCCCAGGATCGCCAGCGCGACGATGCGAGCAGTCCAGCTCTGTAGTCGCGACCGCCTTATATAAATACATGAGTTCACAGTGACGTTTACCCGTTTCGCCACCGCCGCCACCGCAGCTCCGCCGCTCGCCGCTGTCGCCGTCGAGCCATCTCCGGCCACGCCAACCGCACCCTTAGCTCCGCCTCGGCCTCGCACATCTTGTGGACCGCTTGCATTCACCGTTTTCGCACCCGAGCTCCCGCACCGCCTGTTCCCGTGCTCGCCTCCGGCGACCGACCGCCATCCTCGCCTTCCCGTGGCCAGGCCACTCCAGCCGCTCCCCGTCGCCACCGAGGGCTTCACTGCAACCGCGGTGAGCCACTGATGCTCCCCGTACTCTCAATTTGGTCGCTACTGCGTTGTTTGCGCCGGCGTGCTGCGTACCGTCGGTCACGGTCGGCCACCGTCGTCGGTGAGGTATCACCGGAGCTCGAGTCGAGCTGCGAGTTAGCAAATTGAGTTCACTAGGTCACATAGATGCTGTAGAGCTGCTCGGTTGAAGGACGTCGGGATGAAGAAGATGACGAGCGGGGCCGCGCTGTCAGAGAGAGAGGGAGAGGCAGGCGCGCGCGAGCGAGCGGGCTGGGCCGCTTGCTGGGCCGAGCGCGGGTGCGGGCGAAGGCGCGGGCACGCGGGCCGTCTGGCTGGGCCGGACCGCGGGAGAAAAAGAGAATCGGCCTGATTTTCGTTTTTGTTTTTCTTTTTCAAATAAATGAATAGTGCTATTATTTGTTTATTTCATTAAAAATTTTGTAGAGTTCCAAAATTCATGAAAATTTTTGGGTAAGCTTCTCAATGTATAAACTATCTAGGAAAAATGTTAAATCATGAATTTGAATACTTTGTGCAGTAGAATTAATTGGTTCCAATAAAGATTAAATGCAACTTCCAGGAATTTTAATAATTAATTTATCTATCCAAAAATTATGAAATTTATTATGACACTGTTATAAATCATTCTTAACCCATAGAAAAATTTTGAGCTTGTTTGGATAAAGTTTGATCAACTTCTAATTATGCCCTAATTATTTAAATAGTAAATAAATGTTAATTTGAGAACTTTAAGTGTTGTGTGCCCTTTTGATTGCGTGATGTCCTTAGGTCACTACCATTTTGTGATCTTTGGCACCTTAATTCCATGTTTGAGCTCGTTAGTATCTTGTTTAGGTTAAAGCTGGTATCGCTGGAAATCGTCGCTACTAGTTAGTAGGTTTTCAGTTTGCGACTGTACCGTGAAGGGAAGTTGTACTCAAGTCGTAACTCGTAGCATGTTATCATCAAGCATCATGTTTATCATCGAGCATCATGTTAAAGCATGTTATGTATTCGTGTAGTCTCCGCCTTCGAGGAAGCCGAAGTCGTCGAGCAAGCTTCCGGAGAAGAGCGATCGTCGGTGGGTTCCGGACCAGATGGTGGAGTTCTCGAGTCTGAGTTAGTTATCGTGTCCGAGCAAGGCAAGCCCCGGTGCATTTAAACCCTACCTTGAATTTTACAAATGTTTTATTATTTATATTATGGTTTATTGCATTAAGTAATTAGGAGTTGAGTGATAACCTAATTGCTGCATTATCATCCTTGATTATTGCGATATTAACCTTGATACCTGTTTTACGGAAAATGCGTAGTATGCCTCGCTATGCTTAGAAGTTAAGCTTTTAAATGAATGTTTACTCGGCCATGACGGCATCCTTAATGAATATTGAAATATGCGAATGAACTTGTAAGATCGGGTGGGTGGTTTGGCCACTGCTAACGTGCATTGGGAGAGGAGTCCCAATGTATTGTTTCCGCCTTATCAGTTAAGGACCGTACGTTGTTGGCCCTCGCGTAAGCCTTACTTTGGTTAGTCCATTACGAGAACGTCTAACCTCGCACTGGGAGTGGAGAGATGGCGAGAGTAGTGTGTACCCTCGGGGCTAGAATTAGGCCGGGTTCGAGGAGTACTGTGCTCTCTGGTGACGATGGACACGTTCTGGTTTTGGGTTATTCGGGTAAGAGTTGATATATGCTAGATTCGGTTCTACATATGTCGTGTGGTTAGGAATCCCCAGCTGGGTAAATGAAGCGGTTCGAATCGTCGTTGCTCCACGAGAAAGGAGTCTTGGCCTTGCACCAACATCGTAGTTAAGAACTGGAATTGAAAGAAAGAATGAGAATGGTTTTGATGATAATTTCTTTGATCTAGATTAGGATCACCTAGATTTGGTTAATGAACCATCAATGGTAAAAGTAAAATATTGAAGATAAGGACTTACCTTAGTAAGCTTTTCTGCAAAAGAAAATTTGATTCTTGATTACCCGTACCTTGATTCCCTAAAGCTAGCATGCCCTTGGAGTCGTTGTCTTAGTCGGGTAAGTCTTGTTGAGTACTCTCGTACTCAGGGTTTGTTGAACCCCTTGTTGCAGGTGCGGTTCATGAACAAGTCTGCTTCGAGCCTTGTTGCATGACCGTCGTGGTTGAAGAAAGTGACGACGAGTAGACTGTGTGGCCTTTGGGCAAGGCATCTCGCTGGTGTGATGTAATAAAGTTACTACCGATACTTCTCTACTAATGGGTTGTAATAATGTTACATAAGGTTTTGAAGTTTAAAAACTGGTTTGTAACCTTAAGTTATTGTAAGACTTCCGCTACTTTACTCTGTTGAATATTTTGAATAAACTATTGTAATATTGCAATACTCCTGTGATTGGATCCTGTTCGGAGGAAAGCAGGCCTTTTAAGTTATGGTGAACATAAGTACGACTGTCAGAGGTCATTATGGCAATGACGTGTGCTTGTGGGCCATCATAATTAGGAGGTTCTGTGACAGCTGGTACCAGAGCATAATCACTCAAGTTATTGTAGTATTACTTTGCAAAACTTCAAAATGATTTGGGTCAAACAAACTTAATATTGATATTTTGGGTCCAAATTGCTTTTGCTTATCTTAATCTATTCTATAGTTTCCTTAGCTCATATTTGAAAGCTTCATAGTGAAGTATCATGTATAGTGCCCTATGTTATAAATATTGCATGTGTTACTTAATCTTTCTGTTAGATTGTAAGTACGATGCATGCATCATGTTTAATTAACCTGCTTAAGTTATCTTCCCGTTTAAAGTGGTTTGGGTTAAGTAAGGTTCAATCCTATTCATGCTAACCTTCAGATCCCCTATTTGTTCTCATCGTCCTAATTCTATCTTGCTTTAGGATGGCACGTGTGAAGACAACTCCTCGCAAGAAAACGGGACCGCAAGGAGTGCCACATCATCAGTTGGCCGCCAGAGTTGATGGAGCAAGCAGTAGCCGTAATCCGAACCTGGATTTGGAATGAGAGGTTGCAAGGCTTACATCAGAAGTGGAGCGACTGAAGCGCAACATGCGTTTTTGGAAACAGTTCCAGAATGAGTCTCTAGAAAAGGAGACAGAAGCCAGGGCTCGTGTTCGTGAGTTGGAGCTTTATGTGACACACCTAGAGCAGTACAACACAGTTTTGCATGAGGAAGTCCATAGGCTAAATGATCTGATGAATCCCAATCATCAGCCCCAGGCAGTAGAAGATGATGTCGGTGCCGTGATTGTTCCTGGTGGAGAGGACAATGAAGAAGATCCGAATGAAGATGAACCCATGATGGAAAGTGGGGATGATGCAAGTCATGTCACTGGTGCAAGTGCTCCAGAAGTTGAGGATGGAGTGATCGTGATCAGTGATGATGATGAGGAGTGAAGTGTTGACATGGATGGCTATGTAATATAGTAGTCTTTCCTGCTTTCTAAGAACCTTAGTGGGTAGTTTCTTGCTTGAGAGCAAGTTTGTAATGAAATAATGTAAGATAAGTTTGTATGTGTATACAAGTACTGTACTAACTGCTTTTTAATTCAATAAAGCGATGTAAATAAATATGATTTGTGTACAACAGATGGACGGTACTGGAACTTCCTAGGAAGGGACAATACTCCGAATCCCCCACCGTTTCCACCCACCTTAGCGGAAGCTATTGCCGCACTGGTTAATGCCACTACCCTATTGGCTCAGAATCAGAATCAGAATCAGAATCAGAATGGGAATCAAGGTTGTCGAGGCCGTAACAATGGAGGGGAAACCACTTATGTGGATTTCACCGATACCCGTCCACCAGTGTTCTCAAAGGCAGATGAGCCGCTAGAGGCGGATGACTGGCTCCGTACCATGGAGCAGAAGTTTGAACTTTTACAGTGCACGGAGCACCAGAAGCCCGTGTTTGTAGCACAGCAGCTCAGAGGTGCCGCAGGTGCGTGGTGGGCGAATCTGGTCGCCACACGGCCTGCTGGCCACCGTGTCACTTGGCAGGAGTTTCGTGATGCCTTCAGAGCACATTATATCCCAGATGGTGTCATGGCCATGAAATTAGAAGAGTTTCTCTCGCTGAAGCAAGGGAACCAGACAGTTCTGCAGTATGTGGGCAAATTCAATCATCTGTCCCAGTATGCAGCGGAATATATGAACACCGATGCGAAGAAGAAGAGTTGTTTCATGAGAGGTTTGAGTACCAGAATCCAGGAAGCATTGGTCACCTGTTATAATGCCACGTACCATGAGATAGTCAATGTGGCTATTGCGTCAGAAGAGAAGTCCCGACTGCACAAAGAGTCGAAGAAAAATAAACAAGTGTTTTCTAGCCCGTCTAGCGGCATTAAGAAGCGCCAGAAGTTTATTTACCACCCTTAGAACCATTTCCGCCCAACTTATCGTCGACCGCAATACCAAGCTCAGCCGCAGACGTTTTTCAGTCCTGCCGCAACCACATAATTTACACAACAGCCGAATGCCCCTGGTATTCGAAACCAGACTCCAGCCACCCATAACTTTCCCTGCTACAATTGTGGAAAGCCAGGCCACTTTTCCAAGGACTGCCCGTATCCAAGGCAGTACAATCCCAATTATCCCAGAGCTCCCGTGCCACAACAACAACAACCTCAGAGCAAGAATAACAATCTGAATGTTCAGAGGGTAAGGGTGAGAAGAAGAAGACCGGACGTGTATTCTATACTCAAGCAAGTGCAATCCCAGAGGGAGAACCTGTTATGATGGGTATGTTCCCTGTTGTTAATTGTTGGGCATTCTTAACGTCATTACCAAAAGTAGACTTAGTTTTCTAATTCTGATAACGGCGCCAAAAATGCCGAACCTATCCCTCATGCCACTTAAGCCAAGTTGTCATCCCCAGCATGACATGAGAGACGCGGTATTGAAATATGCAACTGCTCTTCTAAATAAATAATAAATAAGATCTGCAAGCGCACAGATTAATACCGATGTAGCATTTTAACCGGGAAGTATTCCAGGTATCGTTATTTATATTTTTACCACTGGGAAGGGATTACTAACATCAATGTTGATTATGGAATGGAATATAGGAATGAGTATCAATCATTGCATGTATAAGTGAGAGCATTCATCTATCTCTTGCATACAGGGGTAAGTGTCACATAAAATATAGATTAAGTATGAATGGTGACAAAGATAATTAATCTGATCAGCTAGCCACATATAATAATGATAAGCACCTCAACAGATATTCTAGCAAGTCATTAGCATGGTATTAGGACGAACTACAAGGATATTTCCTAAGTTATTCTTAACTATAAAGTCTAGCATATCATAGTTAGTGCAAGTACACTTGGCAATCATTGCGAAAAAGGACTACGCCCATGCATAGTGATATTATCAAGGAAGATGAGAAACATAGCAATCACTCCCCCGTAATAATGTTGCTCTGCCTGCCTTACACACGGGAGGGGGACTATATAAGAACCAATGAAGCTGTCACCATCGCGGACCACCCCACGATCCGGCATATAAGGTGCAATCGCAGATAAATATGGTCTAAGCACCACGCCTACACAATATTTATCATTTACCCATGGATCCGATGGATAAACGCTATACGATCCTAAACATGTATATAATTCCAATCTAACTAAGCCAAGCGTATAACTACGATAAACTAAGAACAATATAATCGCAAACATAAACAAGTAGAGCATAGTCATAATCAATATATTGAAATAGAACAAAGTTGTATTCATAATATTGAAGAACAAAGATGAACAATGAAGAACAGTAAAGGAATTACCAAGAATCCTCTTGACAGATCCGGAAACCAATCGAAGATTGACTCCTTCTAGTTCTAATCCTATGTAGCTATGGTTTACTAGAGATCTAGTTGATGTGGTGGCTCTAGGGCTTGATCAGAGACTCTTCTCCTGAGATTAGGGTTTGAGGAATTGAGAATGAGGGAGTGCCTCCTCCAGGGGCCAGGGGTCCTGCTTATATAGCCCCCTCAAGTGAACGTGGGCCGTCGGATCAAACCGACATTAATCACACGGTTTTCCTTGATCCCTTAGGTCGGTGGAGCATAATCCGCAAGACGGAGCCTGATTGGCTCTCAGGCCAGGGCGGGCGTCCTAGGGAGCAGGGCGGGCGCCCTGCCTCCGGGCCCGTTCGGCCTCCCGTTCGATCTCGTGGCTTCTGGAGTCTTCTAGATGATAGAAAATCGGTGAACACGTTATTATCTCTATGTAAACCCGACGTGTGGGCCTTTCCTCCGTATTTTCTGATAACCCCCTGCAGAAACAGACAAACACCAAAACTTGTGGAATTTTGTCAGATAAAACCCTAAGTCTAGGTGTTGGTTGCATTTGGATCCTTTTCTTTATTTATTTAATAACTATATTTGGTACTTAAGGACCGTCAACACTAATCATCCAGCAGTACTGTTATTTGATTCAGGTGCATCGCATACATTCATAAATCGTACCTTTGTTGTTAAGCATGACATTCCAATTGTGGGAACACAAGAAGATTTCTTTATCCAGTCGCCCGGGGGACGACTGTGTACTAAGGAGATGGTACGTGACGTACCTATAGAGTTAGGTGGGCATATATTCCCTACCTCAATGATAATATTACAGAAACAGGATATAGATGTAATCCTGGGTATGAATTGGATGTACCAACGAGGAGCCCTTATAGATGCACTGCACAGAACTATAAGGTTGAACCTGCCAGATGATAAATCTCATCTTCTTATCCAACTTCCTATCCCAAAGAGAACAGTTGAAAGGATATGTGCAACTTCAGTACAGGAGATTTGCGATATACCTGTAGTCTGTGAATTTCCAGATGTGTTTCTAGATGATCTACTAGGTCTGCCACCGGACAGAGATGTAGAGTTTGTGATTGAGTTAAAACCGGGTACTACCCCCAATATCCCGGAGAGCTTACAGAATGCCACCCAATGAATTGGTAAAACTTAAGGATCAATTGCAAGAGTTACATGACAAAGGTTTTATCAGACCCAGTTCCTCACCGTGGGGATGTCTGACCCTTTTTGTTAAGAAGAAAGATCAGACTTTAAGAATGTGTGTTGACTATCGACCGCTGAATGAAGTAACCATTAAGAACAAATATCTGTTGCCTCGCATTGATCTACTCTTTGATCAGCTTACGGGGGCAAAGGTATTTTCAAAGATCGATCTTCGATCGGGGTACCATCAAATTAAGATTCGACCTGAAGATATCCCAAAGACTGCATTCACCACCAGATATGGACTGTATGAGTATCTAGTTATGTCTTTTGGTCTCACCAATGCACCGGCACATTTCATGTATCTGATGAACTCAGTTTTCATGCCGGAACTTGACAAGTTTGTGGTTGTTTTTATTGATGATATGGTCATGTTCGCCTAATAGTTTCTGAGGTTGCTACTTATGCTGATATTGATTTATTATGAAAGAAAAATACTACTAAATCACTTTCTGATTTTGGCCCATAAGGTCCAGCGAACAGAACCCCTCTAAAAAGGATCTACTTCGTACGTTTTGTGTGTTTGCTTATGGATCGGAGGTGCGGTAGTACACCGCATTTTGAACTGTTCTTTTAAGAATAAATCACATCTTTCATTCTTAGGGTCTGCTTGTTAGAAGTGTTAAAGTTTAACAAACACTGTAGCACTTTCGTCTTATTTGATAAAAAGTTTCCAATTTTGGACTAATTAGGCTTAATAGATTCGTCTCGTAAATTACTCCTAATCTATGCTGACATGCATGCAATTAGTCTACATTCAATACTCCATGTATTTGTCGCAACATTAATGTGATAGGAGTTAAACTTTAACATTCATGAACCAGGGCCTTAGGGAGGTGATAACTGTACGTAGGACTAGAAGGCTAGGAGCTTTCTGGTAGGTCGAGTAGTGGTAATTGCCATGCGTATAGGTATGAGCATCACATCAGATGAAGTGCTAGCAGAAGGCACAGGGAATTGAGAGCCGCCAACGTACCGCCCTCCATTCAGGACCAAACATCACCCCTAAGACTACCCGAACTCATGGACCTCTATATTCATCCTCTATACGTTCTAATCGGCAAGATTCTCTCCTCTATACTCAATTCTTCCACATCCATCCATCCTCTATATCATCCTCTATCCACTCTATCAACTGTGGGATCCACTTGTCACTTTATCTAAATATATCCATGTGTGATCTAGTTTTGAAGGATTTATTGAGATAAATTTAATGGTGCAATCGAAATTTAATTTGGATTTTTGGTTTGTGAGTTATAGCATTTTTTCCTTTGTTTAGCTAGTGGGGCCCGCCACTATTGAGTATAGAGTAAGCACAGTTCTACTCTAAATATAGAGTGAGAGAAAGGATAGAGTATCGTTTTAGAGTACCCAGTGTAGCAGTTTTTACTCTATATTCATACTCTAAAGTTTTAGAGTATCGTTTTAGAGTACCCACTGCGGGCAGTCTGAGATCCATGTAATAGAAGGTATCAGGGGCGAATATCCCTAATACTGTAGGAGTAGGACCACTGGACCAGGGTGCAGAGAGACAGACAGATAGTACTGTAGCATCCGTCCATACACATGTTGCTTGACCTTTCATGGTTAGCAAAGCAACCCCATAGGCCATAGAAAAAGGTATAGGTGCCTCTTCTTGTTGACTTTCTGATATGCACTAGTAGTACGAAGCAGTGCTTAGTAGTGATTTGCATTTTCATTTGGAGCGTGAAATCCTCTGTGCGTGATACGCTTTTTTTTTAAAAAAATCGTAGAAAATGGAGCCATCAACTGCTGCTTTTGATTGAGTTCGTTTCTGTTCTGAATCACTATGCAGTTCGTAGTTAATCTCGGTCGGGTGAAATTTCATCCACGAAAGACATTAGCAATTCACCGTCCATAAACTGTACAATCTCACCCCATCTATACATACATTCAACACAACCTCCTGAATTTACACTACTCAAGTACTCATGATGCTGACTTGCTGAGAATACATGCCTCGAATTTAGCTCTACCGTTCCGACATGCCTCGAATACCGTTACTACTAGTAGAAACCTGTTGCTGCACTGCACACTGCACATCCGCCTGCGACACCGACACGGGCATCATTGTTTCAACCTTCAAGCAGAGTTTGCGTGCTCCCCGCCGTCGGACTCGCTCCTGGACTGGGAGTGCGCATACGCCATGGCGAGGAGGCCGGCCACGGCGGCCAGAGACGTCAGGTTGCCGAAGCACCGCCGCCACGTGCAGACGGCAGGCCAGACGTAGGGGCAGCGGCGCCGGCCGCATTACGCACCCTGCGGGAGAAGCGGACGGCAAGCGCTGCGCCAGCGACCGCGGCGATTGCGACGCCGACAGGTACGTAGGTGATCGGGGTCCGGAAGGGAAAGCCGGGAAAGAGGCGCTGTGCGTCGAGGTTGAGGCCACCGGACGCGGCGGAAGAGACGGCGGCGAGGAGCAGAGCGATGAAGATGAAGCACAGCGTCTGGATCGTCCTGGAGAAGCGCGCGCCCGGGGCGCCGTCGCCTGCACTTCCCACTCGTCGAACGAAGCAGAGCACAGGACTAGTGCAGCGGACCGCGGTGACTGCGGCGGCGGCGATGACGGCGACGAAGGAGTTCTTGCCGTCGAAGTACGTTAAGAAGCTGAGTGTACCAAGGCCGCCGGAGGGGACGGACGGCGGCAGGGCGATGAGGCACGCGGCGACGAGGAACCCCACGCACACCGACACCAGCAGGCTCACCTGCGCGAGGCAATCCGTGGCCGTGGCCGCCGCTCCATGCCCCTGATGAGCTCCACCGCCCGCGCCGGCGGCGTCTCCGGGCCGCGCGTCGCGGACGAAGCGCACCAGGAGCACGGCGCCGAGAAGGTACGCGGTGACCATGAACATGAGGAATATGCAGATGGCGATGTCGAGGCAGGGATTCTGCCCCGTGAACTCGAGAAGGACGCGGAGCGCGTCGGGGCCGCCCAGAGCGGCCGCACCAAGGGCTAGGATAATGATCGTCGGAAGAGGAGCTGCCATGGCTGGTGAGGATGCTTGATGACCTACCGTCCTACCCTACCGGAGGCGGGAGGCCGGAGCGAGGGAAGGGCCTAGCGAGATCTCCGACGAGTGTTCTGTGTCGGCTGCGACGGTCATGGCAAGGAAGAGCTTGCAGGCTGTGACATTATATAGGCACAAACTGGTACTGGTACCGGTGTGGTGTGAACGAAGGCGTTCGTAACCGTGGCGGTGCGTGGGGTTTGCGGCCTGCAAGCAACCTCTCTCACATACGCACATAGTAAACTTTTAGATACAAAAGATAATCGCCAATAAGTTTCGCAGAAAACTTTGCGGTCATGATAACGACCAACACAGATGGAGTGGCCATTCTTTTTCTTGAATGATGGATCGGCCAGCTTTTACATGGTTGCAAAGAACTTTGGAATGTATTGACGATGTTAACATTATCTGAACTTGACCTACCGCGCGAGCGGAAATGGGCACTGTGATCGGTGACGGTAAGCACTGAGCAGGCCCGTCGATCAGCAGCGGCCGCGGGTGGGCGATTGGAGATTGCACAGGAGCCATAAAAATCCGGGGCCCCAAATTACGAAGTTAGCATCTTTTAAGTATACATGATCAGGGATAAAAGGTAAGGGCCCAAATGCGACAGGCTTAAAGCAACATTTATTTATGTGGAACGCGATCTTGGATCTCTTATTCTTTTTTTTTCTCGAATACGCAAGAGTGTTGCGTATCATTGCATTAAGAAGAAAATAGAGTCGAAGTACAAAAGTCCGGCTCGAGGCCGCGACAGCTCGAAGGAATACATTGAACGACTTGGTGGGTAGAGGACTACGGCTCGAAGGAATACATTGAACGACTCGGTGAGTAGAGGACTACCCCCCACCCCGACGCTAAACTCCTTAAATCTTTGGCGCCCGCCGAAGCCCATTGATTGGCGTGTGCCTTGATGACTTGCAGGAGCTCCGTCACCGTGTTCGGTGCCTCCCTGATGCATCGGGCATTCCTTCCTTCCAGATTTCTCAGGAGGCTAGTGCGAATAGCGAGTCCATCCCCTTCCTCTGGCTTGCCTGACATGTCCCTCGTAGTCGCTTCCACAATGTGTAGACCGATCGAGCCATGGGAGGCAGAGGTCGTCCGAGGGCTTGGCAAATGTGGAACCATACCTCCCTTGTGAATGGGCAGGAGCAAAGGATGTGACCGATCGTCTCGGGTGCTTGATCACAGAGGTAGCATTCCTCCCTTGCTCCAAGACCGTGATGTACGCGGCGGTCGTTGGTCTAATGACGCCTCCCGAACGCCAGCCATAGGAAGATCTTCACCTTCAACGGTGCCCAAGTCTTCCAGATCATGGAGTGACCCTGGAACGGAATGGAGCCTATATGAAGCATCTTGTAGGCAGACTTTGAGGTGTATGTGCCATCTGGCGACCAACGCCAGAGCGTCCTGTCTTCCTGGTCCCTGAAGGAAACCTCCGCCATGGCTTCCCAGAGGTCCAGGTACTCCGCGATGGCTGCCGAGGTCATGCTTCCCGAGATACCTCGCGTCCACTGCCTGTTGGTGATCCCCTGGTGGATGGTAAGGCTTGATCTAATCCTCCTCGGTACCAGCTGCACAAGGTTTGGAGCCAAGTCTGCTGGTGCAGTTTGGAGCAGCCACCGATCATCCCCAAAACAGCGTGGTCGTCCCATCCCCCAACTCTGTGTATGTAGACGCCTAGAAGAAAGCTCGGACCTGCGACTTGGCGTCGATGGGCAGCTGGCTCTAGGCCCGCGAGGAGTCCATTTTCTACAGCCACATCCAGCGGGTTTGCGGCGCGTAACCCGCGAGCTTTAGGTCGGAGATCCCGAGCCCTCCCAGTTCCGTCGGTCTGCAGGTGGTGTTCCAAGCCACCAGACATCTCCCGCGAACCGAGGCGTCACCACCGACCCACAGGAACTTCTACAGATTGCGTCGATCTCCCTGACTGCCCATGGCAGAAGGCAGTCCACCATCATGGGATAGTTAGGTACCGCCCTGAGGACCGACTTGATCCACACTAGCCTGCCGCTCCTTGCCATGAGGGATCCGTGGCATGGCGGCAGCTTGCGCGCAACTGCCTCGACGATGGAGTGCACGTGTGCCTTGGGCAGGTTCTTGGTGCTCAACTGTAGTCCCAAATACCGGATCGGAAACTCTTGGATTTGGCAGCCCAAGATAGCGACAATCTCCGATAGAACGTCTTCCCCGCCGAAGATCGGAGTGACGGAGCACTTGGCCAAGTTGATCTTCAAGCCAGATGCCTCCCCGAACACCATCAGGATCTCTTTCACAGCCCTCGCCTCTTGTACCGACGGCCGTATGAACAAGATGACGTCATCTGCGTACAGACTGCACTGGAACTTGATCTCCTGCAGCTGCATTGGTCGCAGCACCCCGTCACGGCTGGCCTTGGCAAGCATCTTGTGCAACACATCCATCATGATGATAAACAGCATTGGCGATAAAGAGTCGCCCTGGCGCACCCCTCTGAAGTGCTTAATCGGAGGCCCCTGATGCCCATTGAGTAGGATCCTGGAGGATGCTGTGGACAGCAGCGCAGCGACCCATCTGCACCATGGCTCCCTGAACCCCCTCGCCGGCAGGAGTTCCAACAGAAACGGCGAGGAAAGAGTGTCGAAGGCCTTGGAAATGTCCAGCTTCAGGAGAATCATGGGGACCTTCTTCTTCCGGATGAGAACAGATGCCCACTGTATATACTTGAAGTTGTCCTGGATAGTTCGCTCTCGGATGAAAGCGTTCTTGTTCTTGTCAACTAGAACGTCGAGCTTCGGCGCCAGCCTGAGCGCCATCACCTTGGAGATGAGCTTCGCGAAGCTGTGTATCATGGGGATCTCTTATTCTTGGTTGCTGATTCCAAGCTACACGCCACAGATGCAGCTTTTGGCTATTGGCCTATTGCTTATCCTGACGAACCAACTCGGCGAGCTAGTCTGGAGCAACCAACTACCGTTCCAAGGGCAGGAGGGTCGGAAGTGGTCGTCTCGTCGCGGACGGCGAGGTCGTTGACCTCTGCAGCTACAGCCTTACAAGGAATATGGAAGGGGGCAGTTGGAGATGGACTTTTCTTTTTAATTTTTGGGTGGGATCTAGTATCTGCTCTTGATTGTGGCGTCTATTGTTTCTGAACCTTACAAGGACTGGTTAAGCCAAATACTATGCTTGTGTACAGAGAGATCCAAGATTGAACTGTTAGAGAAGAGAAACGCCATCCAAAAATCGCTCACCTACGAGGTACAGTACTAGAAGCGCATGTGATCTGGAGGACCTCCCCTGTTCCCCCAGATGGATGTAGATTCAGTGACGGACTGGACCCTGGATAGGCCTATTTTTGTTCTCTGGAAAACGAGCCAAGCTGATGAGATGCTCGATGCCTCGCCAATAATAGCAATACCGAATCCGCGAAACGCACAATAGGGTGCTGCAGGTGTACTGTTTCGATTGAGGAAACAACATCTCTCGGCTCGCGAGATCGTGACAATTGACAAAATGACAGGTAGTCGGAAGTCGTTAATTACATCCATTCAGACTCACCGTCACCGACCCGCCGGTAACAATCTAGCCCCAATTGGACCCGTTAAAGATTTCACCGCTATAACAATCTCAGCCCAATTCTTGTCAAATCAAAGTCATCGAGAAGCTGTAGAGGTAGTATACTAGCATACCGGAATAAGTAGAAAGCTACTGCTAATACTAGGCATGCGTGCTCGATTCGAGTTCGGGCAGCGCATGCGCGAGACCGACATGGAGGCAGGAGAGGGTGAGGATGGCGACGGCACGGGCGTCAGCTTGTCCGAGCAGCGGCGCCACCACCGGCGCCGGCTGCAATACGCGCCCTGCGTGAGCACCAGACAAGAAGCGTGGTGCCGGCGACCGTTACGATTGCAATTGCGACCCCGACGGCGACGGGCAGGGTGACCGTGCACCTGCACCAGTGGAATTCTGGAAAGAGGAGCAGCTCGTCGAACCCACCGGACGCGACGAAAGAGGCAACGAGGGACATGGCGGCCACAGCCAGGAACTTGATCGTCGTGGCGGGCGCAGCAGCAGGCGCGGGCCCGCCTGCGCTACCCGCCCCGCGGAAGAAGCGGGCCCGCAGAGGCGCGGCGAAGGCGGCGCAGATGGCGAGGACGGTGACCGCGATCGGGTTGTTGACGGCGAAGTCGATCGGGAGGCGGACGGCGCCGCCGGGCACGGCGAGGAGGCATGCGGTGACGAGGAAGGCGGCGCCGGCGGACACCGCCGCGGTCAGCTGGGCGAAGAGGTCCGTCGCCGGCGCGGCGCCGCCGCCCGGGCCCGCCTTGCGGATGAAGCGCGCCAGCAGTATGGTGCCGAGCAGCGGGGCGGTGAGCAGGCTGATGACCACGACGCAGATGGCGAGGTCGACGGCGGGGCTGATCCGGCCCGCGAACTGGAGCAGGAGGCGCAGTGCGTCGGGACCGCCCAACGCCCCGGCGCCGAGGGCGAGCACAATGGCCTTCGGAACAAGACCCGCGCCCGCCATGGGAGATGGAAACCCAAAAGGTCAGTCGATCGAGCTCGCTGCAGCTTGATCCCTCTGGCCTCTCTGCTCTGCGACTCTCCTCCGCTGTGCTGGTAGTTATGCTGTAGTGATTGTGGTGTGTGGCCGGCTGGCCGCAGAATCATCATTTTATAGGCCAACGACCCGGGCCCACCCGGTAGTGGGCCGTACACCACAGGGGATCGATTGGTTGCCGGCGGCGATGCGATGCGAATACTTCGCGTGTGAAAATTGGTGGCAGCGTGCTAACGCGGCTCGCCTAGGTAGCAATTTTATTGTGAAGAGCACTGTTCAACAATTCGCAACACACGCGGGGTCTACGGACTTTTCTAGATTAGGAGTAGATGACAAACGGACAGGGGGATTTCATAATTCATCATCTCTTGAAAAAAGTAGGGATAGTGGTCTGTTGACCACGTAGGTGAGGTGAATCAAGCAAAGAAGTTTTGGATACTGTACCATCTAATGGCGGTTATGTACTCATCTTTTTTTATACTAATATAGTACTTAGTAGGTTGATAAACAAAGAATTATTGTTGGTTCAACTATAATCTTAGCTGGAGGTGGATTATAGGATTCTTTCCACGGTGAAATTATTATTAACCCATTCCATGACAGATGATCAGCAAGGGGCCCTAAATTTAGCAGCTTTTCTTGTCACGGCTGTGCAATTCTCTAATCAAATTAGGAAAGGCACATTTTCACCAATGAACATCAAAACATATACGGAGCGCGGGTTTCGTCGACGAGAGTGATCAGGATGCCAAAAGCTGGGGGCGCATCTTCAACTTGTCAACATACAGTTTCTTGACACGCGACGTGGAGAAATAACCCATTCTTTTTGCCGGTGCAGCATCTCATCATATCGGGGCCGACTCGCTTCCCCGGATTCGTCAATTGCAGCCCTGCCCAACCGCGCGCAACTCGTCGCTGTCTCCTACTCTAGTGGGGGACCGAGGACCATGAATGGAACAAAAAGTTCAGGAAGAACACGACAGCAAGATTGACACCGACCATGCCTCTTTTATATAAAGATAGATTTTTCTAATCTAATTGATGAATCGCCATCATTGCTTGCGCTATCTATTACGAGGCCGCACTAGTTCTACTTGTACGGAGATTGATATCGACCGCGCTAGTTGCTCCGCCCACCGCGCCGCCGCATGGGATGACGATCAATTCTCCCCTGGACGTCGAGTCTGGACTCTGGAGAGAAGAAACCTTTGCTTGCTGCCGTGACCGGACCGGTTGCACACGTGCCACATATGGTGGTGGTCATTCGTCATGCTCAACAAGTTCCAGCGAACAGCACGACCCATCAATCGAATTGGCCCACGGCCCACCAATTTTTTTCCTGTCCTTTCATAGGAGGGTAGGAGCACTGTGCTGGGACTCCGGAGTTCCGAGACGTTGCTGTTGGTAAGTACGATCGCTTCTTCCGTCCCAGGACAAGCAGTAATACGTCCAGGTACCTGATCCGATTCGGCGCCGCGTGTTTTGAGTTTCAGCCAGTCTCACCACCGTTCCAAAAGGAAAGTAGCTAGGAATCATTGCCGGAAGAAAAAGAGCAGCCCACCTGAGCGATCGATGCAGCACCATCCAATTAACATGTCATCAGTGCGTTGTGTGCCGGTGCTGCCAATGCAACAACGCCCAGACGGGACAGCCCTCGTTCTCGCAGGCTCGCAGCCCTCGATGAAAACCCTCCGTCGTCGTCCTCGTCCACGCGGCCAAAGAGTCCCATGGAACTTCCCTCTGCATGGTTCAGCACTTCAGCCGTTCAGCGTCACTGTCATCCATCCTCCGGCCTCCGCCTGCAGGCAGCTTCCAGGAAGTTTCCTTTGAGACTAGAAAATACCCCGCCGAACGGCGGAAGCTTCCTGGAAATTTCCGGCGTTGACAGTCGAGCCTTAGTTTCTAAGAAAGAAACTTCGTCGAGGCACCAAAGTCTCGCCGTCTTATTGTTTTTTCGGTGATTCCAGCCTATCGTTCCCGTCTCCGTCCCCATTCGTCAAAGCGACATGTCCTACACGAAGCAGTCACTTTGGGCATCTCTGATCCCCATATATATGGGGTGCTCCGTTCGCGGGCGGGCAGCGGCTGCCGCTGCTACATTTCGCCGAATTTCGAGAGCTCCGTCACATTTCGCCGAATTTCGAGAGCTCCGTCACATTCTTGGTTTCCTTGCTCCCAAGTGAGGCACAAGTTACTGGCTACAAAGTAAGCCAGGATGTCATATCCGCAAATAGGTTAGCGAGGTACTAACTGGTTTCATGGCTGCTGATGTCTATCTATGTTTATGATCGGCGGAGCTCATCGGGAGAGCATGCAGCAGCAATGGACAGCAGGCTAGAGCGTGCATGCAGTTTGTAAGGAGCAGCTTGCAGTGTTTGCTTCTTCCACTTCTACCTGCTTTACAATGGCCTCAATCAATCAATCGTCAGAGCATGCAACCGCAGAGCATAGGGAAGGAGCAGCCAAGGTTCCATGGGGATTCTGGAAGGCTGGAGCCTGGAGGACTGGACAGGCACAACAAGAAGAAAAGGATCGTGTCTCGGCGGTTGGACTTGTGATGTAGACGTACTGGACTGTCTGGATATGGAAGATGACTGTTCACTGATGTTTAGGGCTGCACCAAAAGGAAGGAGGAAGGTACGCGCCAAGTACCAGAGCAAAGTTGTTAGAGATCTCAGGTACCGCATATGCTCTATTTACTCTCGACGTCTCAAAATAAGTACATATTTTGCACTTCGAACAATCAAACAATCTTAAATTTTACCAATATATAAAAATATCCATATTTATAATATTAATATTTGCACCATTAAATTAATCATGTTACATATCTTTATAATATAAACCTATTTAGAGATACAAATGCTATATAAATCTAGTTAAACTTTATTATATTAGTTGATTCCTCAAAGTGTGAAATATGCACCTATTTTGAAATAGAGGGAGTAATTTACACAAGATGAGTGATATAGACAATATGCACCTATTCCTCGAAGTGTGAAATATGCACCTATTTTGACTGGGCCTGAATTTCACTGTCTGGGCCGGCATGATCAAGCGTTCTTCCATACCCTAACTTATTCATGTCTGGCTAGGCTGGATCAGCTTCTAGAAGCGTTCTTTCATCTCCGGACTTTACTTTCGCTGTCTGGCCGCGTAGCGGCTGCTGCTAGCTATTGCCTATTTGACTCTTGTGTAGTTCTATATGTTGTTAGTAATCGGTTAATTAGCACCTTCTTCTCAAGTATATGAACACGGGCAACTTATATCTCTTATATAATATGAAATGTATTCTTATTGACAAAGTACCTCTTTTCTTCCTTTTTTTCAAGCCACATTAATCCTGTTTGGCCGAACTTTTAGTCCCAAGCATTGCTCAGGAACTGCGGACTGCAGAAGCTTATTTGAATAAATAAAATAATTAGGATGTCCCTTTCCTGTGAAATACTGAAATCCTGGGCACTTGTTGTCCATGTGGCGTTGAAGGGCACCATGACTTTGTCGCTAACATGTGGGCCTGACAGAGCAAGTACCCCATATGCCAGTAACCAGTTACCGTGATTTTAAAGTCATATGAACCACATCGCTCAACTCCAGTGGGCCACTCAAACATGCTTAATGAAATATAAGGAAAAGAGCATACCATTTTCCCTTGTATTTTTTCCAGCCATTTGATTGCTAGAAACAAATTCTTTTTTCACCAGTGAGAATGCACAGTTGTGTAACCAGCACAGCACACTTCGGCCAAAGCAGGCTTTGCAATCAATGGCAGATTCAGAGAATTTTCTTCATCTATATCATCATCTCAGTTTCTGGAACCACAAGTGCACAACGTTGTTCAAAAGGTACAAAGGTCATCATGGAGAGAGAGAAAAAGAAAAAGGTACCTAACTCCTTTCTTTGAGGAGAACATTTCCTCGTTGCCGCTAAAAAAATATAGCACTTCCTTCGTTGCCATTAAAATTTTCAGATTTTTCTCACTGCCATCGAATTAAATTCACACTTCCCTTGTTGCCACTTCGGTCGACATCTGTTAAGTTTCTTACACTGACTAGTGGGACCCACAAGAACAACATATCTGTCCGGCTTCTTGGAAAAAAAAAAGAAGGCGGCTGCGGCTCACGCAGGCCGGCGGAGGCATGCGTAGGGCAGCGGATCCGGGCCGGCGGCGCGGAGGTGTGCGGCAATCTCCTCTCGTTAATTTATTTACATAGTATATGTTTTATTGGTCAACAACTCAACATGGAATTCCTGGGCTACAGTATCATTCAGATAGGCTAGATCATCCACAAAGGAGAATCTTTGTCCAGCGTACGGAAATGTTGTTGACTTGACTATCCACTGCAGCGATACTCGTGGGTAGTATATTTTTTCCCCCATTATTCGTAGTGTTCTTGAATAGTGATGCTGCTTCTGCTAAACCCAAAGGAAAATGAAAAAGAAGGCAGCCTGAGTGCGCACTTAATTTTCAGAGACGAAAATTATTCCAATATATTATAGCTCATGCATGGATGTTTTCTCAAGAATGCGGGATATATACAATAAATATTGATTACTGAAGACCTGAAAACCCCTATTATTTTTTAAATAAAATAAAATAAAAAACCATTTCAAAGAAGTTATCTGAACCGCACCAGATGGTCCAATCATGAGATTGGGTTTTGAATGTTTAGTAGAGAAGAGAAAAGTGTGAATGAAACGGATAAAAAAAAATACTGTATAGCTACAACAATGGATTCTAGCTAGTCGAAGGGGGAAAAATAGGAGTAAAAGGAAGCTTTTAATGGAAAAATCGTGTGTTGAGAAGGACAGTAAAGTAACCAGCGAAACAAGAAAGAACAAGAATCAGCATAATTTATGCAGCACTTGGCACGACATGGGCTCCTGCTTGTAGCCAGGGAAAGACGGAAACATAAATGGAAAAATAAGCATCACAGAACACAGGAGACACGCACCACGCTTGGCTTTGAACGTCATTAAGAGATAAACGATTCTGTATCTCTGTTCAAGATCTGTGAGCGGACACGAGTGGAAATCAGGTACATGTAACCCCTTCTTGTCTACAGATTTCAATGAAATTGGCACTTTTTCGTGCTAGATCGTTCAAAACACACAGAAAGGAGAAAACAAAACTAGATTTAACCGAAATCTCATCGAACAATTACACTGGCATTAAACGGCTTACTACAACGCCTAATCGCGACTCGCCTACCAGACTACCAGTCCTGGCTACGACACACCGCCGAGGAGGCACCCGATGTCACAGTGGAAAGAGGGAGGATGGTTCTTACTCGGCGCTGAGCCAGAGCCACCCGATGTCGTCGGCGCCGCCGAGGTAGCCGTCGGCACCCAGCCGCAACACGGCGCCCGCGAGCAGAGCCGCCGCCGTCGCTGCCAGCGTCCCGTTCGCGAGGCGGTCGAGCAAACGAAGACGCCAGGCCGCCGCAGCTGCACCGCCCGCGTTCGCACCGCCGAGCACGCGAACGTGGGCGAACAGGAGCAGCGACGTGAGGCCGAAGGTGGTCAGCACGGCCGGCAGCAAAGCGCCCGCAGCGAGCCGCGGGACGAAGGCACTCCTTGGAGTCTGGATCTTGGCGGCCTCTGCAAGGGCATCGAGGCACCAGAACACGGCTGCGTAGCCGAAGAGGATGGTGAGCGTCACGTGCGAAACCATGGCAGGGGAGTGGCGGTCGCTTCTCGTTTTGGATCGATGACGGGAGAAGAGGACGAAGAACTGAAGAAGAATAGAGAGATAGGAGTAGTTGCAGAGTGGGGATCTTTTTGTTTGCATGTCCACTCGCAGATGGCCAGATGGGGGGCTCTTTATAGGAGAACGGACGGCCAGGATTTCACGATCGGGGCTTTCAAAGGAGAAGGTGTGGGGCAGCCAATGCTTGTTAGCTCGTGGCCTTAAACTCACCTCATTTGGAGCACACTCCATAAATTCTTTTCTTACTGGTCAGGCACAGAGAGAGAAAGAGGCGCAACGACGAGGTGGGGTGGGAACGCGAAGCGGAAGCATGGGGCCGGTGAGATGTTTCCGCCACAAAAAATCTTGTGCCAATGCCGAGCCAAAGCTCCGAGCCATATCAGAAGTTCTGAACGCGCTTGTGAATGGAACCATTGATCCTCCAATGTGGCGTGTGGCTGAGAAAAGTCGTGCCAGTTTCTTCCTTGTCTGAGTCCACGCCTCGGCCCCACAACAAAGTCGTGCCAGTTTCTTCCTTGTCTGAGTCCACGCCTCGGCCCCACAACCCACATTTCCCCGGGTAAGTATATATAAGATATAAATATACAAAATAGTTTTTTTTAAAACAGACGGAACTGCTTGCACGCAATTTGTGTGCTGCCTTCAGATAATGTTTTGATTCCACTAGTCTAATTCCCTCATCTAACAGTCTCATTTAGGGGGCTTGTTCGGTTGATTGAGAATAGGCCCTGGCCTAATTCCTAGGTGGAATAATTCAATAATTTGTACTAATCTTGAGGAGCTAGAACGGGCCCTCAAACTTTTTCAATCATCAAGGATACTAAGGCCTTTAATTTGCACAATCAAAATTTAAGTTCTCTTCGTCAACGTGTGCTTTTTTGCACGATTTTGGTGGCGCTGGAGGCTGTGGATGACAGGTGGACGAGGACATATAGCGAAGCAGCCACATGTCCACATGAGATAGATACCGCTGCTGGCCAACAAGAATCGAGTCGTTAAGCAGGGACCGAACAAATCTTTGGATGCATCGTGCAGGCTCTGGATGGAGTGCTTGTTTATTTATGTATCGGTTTATTTTTCAAGTGTTTAAGCCAAGCCACTTATCCATGGTGCCGTTATAAGAGCAGCTCCAACAGATTGGGTAAATGTATTCGAGAAGCTATTTATACTTATTGTGCTCTAAAAAAGCATTCCAACAGCTTTTCTATATTGTTTTCTATTTTTTCCTAGCTGGCTATCCCACCATTCTCGCTGGCTATATTTCCCTAGCGAGTCATGTTTGCTATATGTGTTTTTCAATTTAGATAGACTGTTGTAAAACTCTATATTTTTAGATGGGCTTTCTATTTTACATAATAGCTATATCTCATAATTTAGCATCTAATTTTACCAAATCTGTTGGAGTTGCTCTAAGTTCGTGACAGCTTCTCCGGCATCCGTAACCTCACTTGTCCCCGGGGTTGATGGAAAACCGTTTGACTGACAAGAGCATGCCCAAGCTCAACCAATGGCAGGCAGTTCGCACAACCCCCCCCCCAACCACACACATCTTAGGCAATCCCACTAGCCTAATCACCTTTTTTTAGATAGTGACTAGCCTAATCACCTTTCACCTAACTAGGGCTGGACAAAAAGCTCGTTAAGCTGGCTCGGTGGATCGGTACAAAAGAGCTCCGATTAGACTCATTTTTCTTTTAAAATAAAAATGACTTGATTTGGAACGACTTTCAACTTCGGCTCGGCTCGTTAGGCTCGGCATGAAGTTGGGTCTTAAACAATGCAGGAAATAATGACAAATAAGATTATACTAATTTTTAAAAAAGCTCGAAAAAAACTACGGTTGGCTCGATATCCAGCCTTACACCTAACATTACAACAATATATAGTATGCTATTGGTAAAAGCGGTAATTATCAACCATAGATCCTCACGGCTGGAGAGGATATAATGAGAATTTCTTTCTCCATGCATGATGGCGGAGGTCGTTGATCGATCCAACTGCGCACTGCTAGTAGTAGTGGATAACAGCTCTGCAATAGATACACATGGATCTTAGAAAAATATGTGGACTTTTTACTGAATAATATGCAATGGTTTAACACCGTTGGAGTTGCTCTTTGGAGCACAGTCACTCCGTGAAATTCTTAGGGCTTCCTCCAACACTCCAAGTTAGCGTGCGGCCTCAATGGCCACGTCACCGCCGGATGTTCAAATCACAGCAACTAGTTGCCCCGCAGGTCCTCAGAACAGCCTGCAGAAGAACTATAGGCTCATCTAACAGAAGTTTGAGGCAACAGTTGAAGTTGGCGTTGCGGAGAAGAGAGGCACTAATACTAGCTTGGGACCACATCAAGTTGGGAATAAAGAAAACTGTGAAGGAAAAGACTCTGAAAAATTACTGCACTCAACTGGATGCCAGTGTTGCGAGTCCGCCTCAAACTCCTCATCTACGTGTAGAATGCTTTTTTTTTGGCTGAGGCTAACAACGCTGACAGCCTGCGTTGCTGTTGTCTTTAAGGCCCTTTTTAGCTCTCACCTAAAAACTTTTCACCTCATTTCATCGAATATTTAATATATGCATGGAATATTAAATATAGATAAAAAATAACTAATTGCACAGTTTGTATGGATTTTACGAGACTAATCTTTTAAGCCTAATTAGTCTATGATTAGCCATAATTGCTATAGTACACATGTGCTAATGATAGATTAATTAGGCTTAATAAATTCGTCTCGCGGTTTTCAGACGAATTATGTAATTAGTTTCTTTATTAGTATATAAACACCCCTTCTGACATCTCATAAAACATAAAAAAAGCTTTTCACACGTGAACTAAACAGGACCTTACTTCTCAGAGAGAGATAGCGCTCGTACCAAATGAGTAGAGGACAACCGTCTTTTTTATTTTTTAGCCCTTTTTTCGAAAGATTCTCTCAAATATGCCCCTAACGGAAAGATTTCAAAAAATAGACCCTTATCTTGGCGCCATGGTCGTCGGCGCCAAGGTAACACGGCATGGCGCCAGGGTAACTGGCGCCAAGACCTTAACGCGTGGCGCTGACGTGGCAGGGTCTTGGCGCCGTGATCTTTGGCGCCAAGACTTGGCGCCAAGCCTGGCGCCACAGATTACGACGCCAAGACCCTGTTTTAAGTACCTAAATTTATCGTGAGATTGACATTTTGGAATTTGTTAAGTCTTGATATTTACTAAGGTTTAGACATATGCAAATTGGCTAAGTCTGGAATTTTATCATGAGATGGACATATGCAAATTTTATCATGACATTTAAAATTTTGGCTAAGTCTTTAAATTTTGCTAAGTCTGGAATTTATAAATTTTGGCTAAGTCTTTAAATAACCAAGTCATGGTAAATTTTGCATATGTCCATCACATGGTAAATTTGAAGACATTTAAAATTTTACCATGACTTGGATATTGCAAAATGGCTTCACGTTGTGGATTTGGATATTTAAAATTTTACTTGTGGCCAATTTACCATGAGATGGGACGTGTTGGAATTTGTTAAGTCCGAAGTTTTACCATGACATTGACAAATTGGATGATATCCCATGGTAGTTGGTATTCTAACATATCCAGGCCGCAGCAAAAATTCTGACTGCCTAATTTTACCGTGAAATGGACATACAAAGCTCTAAATTAACATGACTTGGACCCTAATTTTTCTATGAGATGGACATATAAAATTTTGGCAAAGTCTTGATATTTACCATATGATGGGCAACCTAGAAATTGGCTAAGTCTTGAATTTTACTATCACTTGACTATGCTAGAATTTCGCTAAGTCTGGATTTTTGCTATGATTTGAACATTGACAAATTTAAAATTTTACCATGACTTGGATATTGAAAAAGGGCTTCATGTTTTGGACTTGGATATTTAAAATTTTACCATGACTTGGACCCTAATTTTACTATAAGATGAAATTTTAATTCACGTAAAAAGGGCTTCATGTTAAGTCAGGAAATTAGGGTCCAAGTCATGGTAAAATTTTAAATATCCAAGTCCAAAACATGAAGATCTTTTTCAATATCCAAGTCATGTAAAATTCAGACTTAGCCATATTTCCATTCCCATCCCATAGTAAATTTGAAGACTTAGCCAAATAAATTTGGATTTTTGCTACGGCTTGATTATGTTAGAATACCAACTATCATGTGGTAGACATATGGAAAAATAACTTTTTTACCATGACTTGGACATTTATAAATTTAAAATTTTAACATGACTTGGATATTGAGAAATGTGACTAACTCTAGAGTTTTTACAGTGACTTTCTGTTTGATCACTTAGAACAACCTAGAAATACTTAAGATAAAAAATAATATACATGGTAATAGCGCCAGGCTTGGCGCCAATGACGATGGCGCCAAGCTTGGCGCCAAGGTGCTGCCACGTCAGCGCCAGCTGCGTCGTCGGCCAAGTGGCATGGGGGCTTGGCGCCAAGCCCTGAGTCCATTTTCTGAAATCTTTTCGTCAAGGGACATATTTGAGAAAATCTTTCGAAAAAAGGTTAAAAAATAAAAAAGACGGTGGAGGACAACTGGACACAGTATGACGCATGAAAGGTGATATGTTTCCACCACAAATATCTTGGGGGAAGGCAGCCAAGAGCTTGGCATGATGCATTGCATGCGTTCTCCCTCAATTCTAAATCCCAAACCAACGGCCCAACAGTAGGCGACGCTCAGGAACTTTATCTGTTTCCTCCGTACCAAATTATAAAGCATTCCAAGAATTTTAAAGAGTTAAAAGATCTCAAGTTTAACCAAATTTATATGATAAGATAATAATATTTATGACACCAATTAGATATCATTAGATTCTTCACTAATTATATTTTTATAGTATACCTATTTAATGTTATAAATTTTTCTAATTTTCTCTATAATTTTGGTTAAACTTAATATATTTTGACTCTTTAATATTCTTAGAATGCCTTGTAATTTGGAATGGAGGGAGTATACGTGAATAACGAACGTGCTTGTGAAATGGGAAAAAGGAACTTTATTATTTATCCATTGTGGTGTGTGGCTGAGAAAATTGACCACCTTAATGAAAAACGCGTCGACGTTTTCAAGAAAAAAAGGCTAAAAAAATTGACGCCAGTTCTTGTCTGAGTCCACATCGTCAGGCCCACGACCCACATTTCCCCGGGATAAGGATTCTCAAAAAAAAAGTTCCTTTTCTTTTCAGGAGAAACTGCTTGCAAGCGACCTGTGTGCTGCCCTTCAGAAAATGATTTGATGCCACTAGTCTAATTCCCTCGATCGCCTAGCAGTCTCGTTTCAAAATTTCAATCATCAAGGCTAGGCATTTTCACGATCAAAATTTAAGCGTGCTCGTCGTCGACGTGTGCTATGCGCGATTTTGGTGGGGCCGGTGGGTCGGAGGCCGGGAGTGGTCAGACAAGGAGAAACAGCGCAACAAAAGAGATGATGAGAGGATGGGAAAGCGAAGCGCGAGCATGAGCGGTGACACCTGGCATGTTTCCGCCACAAAAAATCTTGTGGCAAGGCAGAGCCAAAACTCGGATGAGCGCATCAATCAACATATACGTACATAGCAGTAAAACCCAAAGCAAGGGATAAATAGAGAGCCAGCCACAGTCACGTAAAGCGAAACTTCACGCTCGTGAACTTTATTTACCAGAACGCGCATGTGAAATGGAACCACTGATCCATCGTGGCGTGTGGCTGAGAAAATTCGTGCCAGTTCCTTCCTTGTCTGAGTCCACGCCTTGGCCCCACAAACCCACATTCCTCGGGGTTAAGGTAAGATATACAAATATACAAATCAGATCTTCTTTCGGAGGAGAAACTGCTTGTAAGATACTGTATATAAATAGCATATAAATATACAAAACAGTTCATATGTGCTGACTTCAGATAATGATTTGATGTCACTAGTCTAATCATTTTTTTTCAATCAATGAAGGCTACGTCAAGGCCTTTGCACAATCAAAATTTAAGTTATCTTCACCGACGTGTGCTTTTCTGCGCGATTTTGGTTAATTGGGCCGTGGATGACAAGTGGGAGAGGACAGAGAGCGCAGCAGCCACGTGCATGCCCACGTGAGATCCTTGTGCTCACCAACAAAAATCCGAGTCCTACAAATCTTTGGATGCATCGTGCAGCCTCTGAAATCAACACTGGAGTGCCTGTGTAGCGGGGTTTTTTTTTCGGTAATGATACACTGTAGACGTCCGGACGGGACGGACGCGCCGCGCGACCCGAACCCGCTCACGCGCGACTCCACCCGCTCGACCGCGCGTGGCTCCCTTATCCATTCGTCCGTCGCTCGCTCAGCTCTTCCCCCTCCCCACTCGTTCGCTCCGCTCTCTTCGTCTCGCCTCATTCTCTCCTCCGCGTGCCGCGAGCTCCTCCACTGCACGCCGCGCCGGCGGCTCGTCGTCACTCCCTCTCTTCCTCTCTCCCGGTGACGCCCCCCCTGCTGTGTCCCTCTCCTTTCTCCGTCGCTTCCTCGAAGTTGACGGCGGCCGCGGGCTCCTGGCGTTCCTCCGGTGGATCCATGGAGCGCGGACCTCCCCATGGTGGATCCATAGGAGTCGTTGCAGATCCAGCGACGTGGGGTCTCCTCCACCTTGGAGCATTCTCCACCTTGACGGTGGCATGGGGTTCTTCCCTCGTGGTGGATTCACGGGAGCACCGGGCTCCCCATGGTTGATCCATGGGGGGCGGTGCAGATCCAGCTGCGTGGGTGGCGTTCTTCACCCCGGCTCGCCTCCTCCACCTCGATGGCGGCATGGGGCCTCCCCCGGTGGTGGATCCATGTAGCAGCGCCCCCCCCCGTGGTGGATCCATGGAGGGCGATGCAGATCCAGCGGCTTTTTCCCCCTTTCTCCCCCCTGTTTCAGTAGCTTCTATATGTTTGTTTCAGTTTCTAGAAAGATATGTTTCAGTAGGAGTTTTTGTTGTTGTTGCAGTAGTTTTTATGCTTTTGGTGCAGTAGGTGTTCCTTGCATGTTGAAGCTTCCTTTTTTTCTGCATGTTGCAGTAGATGTTTGGCCGTTGTTTCAGTAGGTATTTGGTTGCTGTTGCAATAGTTTCCATGGTTTGGTGTAGTAGATCAGTTTCTGCATGTTGCAGTAGGTGTTTGTTTGTTGTTTCAGTAGGTGTTTGGTCGTTGTTGCGGTATTTTTCATGCTTTGGTGCAGCCAGCGTTTCTTTGTTTGTTGCATAGCTGTTTTTCATGATGATTTTGCAGCAACTCGCGTGTGTTGTTTCAGTTGTTTGCCGAGCTGCGGGGGGCGCGGTGTTGCACGGTGGGGAGGGAGGCGAAGGTTGCTTCGGGGGGCAAACGGAGTTTGGAGAGGTGGGATCGGATCCCGCGTGCGGGCCCGGGGATGCGTTCGATCTGCTCCCCCACGCGCGTGGGGACGGTGCGGGTGGCCGTTTTTTTTGAATCACGGGTTCGTCGGTTTTCATTAGCGTGGTGCGGGGTGGAAGCGGGGGGTCGGTGATCCTTTCTCCTGTGGTGCGTCCGGACGCTAGCGCCCGGATCCGGACGTCCGGGCGCTAGCAGCGCCCTTTTTTTTCCAATTGTTTAAGCCAAGCCACTTGTGCTGTTATAAGTTATTTACATTTTCTCCAGCATCCCTAAACCCACATGTCCCCGGCCGGGGTTGATGGAAAAGAGGATGCCCAAGCCCAACCTGTGGCACGCAATTCTTTTTTTTTTTTACAAAATGACACGCAATTCTTCCCCCACCACAGACTTGTTAGCCAATCCCACTAGTCAAATCACCTTTCATTTCATCACCAAAACATGTACTCCTATATGATATTGGTAAAAGTGGTAAGCTTCAACCATAAATGAGAATATAAATGCGATTACTTTAGTTCTGAATCACAATTCATGTACAGTTTGCCGTCAAACGATCCTATCTCCTGTACTGTAGGAGTACTACTTTTAGCCGCACAACGAACAACGTAGTACAACCGTATTGATCTTCCGTGCTAGCCGGGCAATTAGTACAACGTAGTACAACGACAACGTAGTACAACGAACAACATAGTACGACGAACGTTTTGAGCCTAATTAATTAATATTTGGATAATTATTACTAAATAAAAATAAAATTGTTACAGTGTTACACAGTAATTTAGTGTTCCCCAAATTGGCCATCTAAACACGGCCTTGGAAGCACCTGATTGATCCATCAACTGCTCTAGATACGCGATCTGCCACCGTTTTCAGACACTGCGGTCAAAAGCTGGCCACGCCAACAATCGCCGGCCGGAGACGAGCGGCGGGAGAGTGCGCGTGTCGAAAGAGAAAATCCAAGCGAAGACTTGTCGGAGCTCAAATCCATTCAAGCACGGAACCACTCGGGAAATTTCGTCAGAAAATTTAGGCATTTCGAAAGCAACACTTGTCGGCCAGCCTCACCAATGCATGCTTCTCCAAATTTCCGTCGTTGGATCTTGCCGGGTGACTGGTGGGAGTCACGGAGACACATCATCATCGACCGTGCTGATTCTTCTATCCGCCCTTTATTTTTCTTTCTTTCTTGGTGTTAGGTCTCTGTTCGCTCAGTTGGCGCTCTATATAAACCAGAGGCATGGCCTCCCGGTCGACGCACACAACCACCAACCGCAAAGCAATTGTCCATGGCGCTAGAGCATGCATGGCATCAACTCCAGCTACGGCAGGTGCACCATGGACATCGAGTCTGCATCATCGAGGATCGCGGCCGTTTCATCAGTTCATGGGATGGGAGTGTTATTGGAGACTCGTCGTTCTGCATCATATCGTATCCGACCCGTGAAGTGCAAGGCATGAGCAACGATCGGTACGTACTCAGCGCGCAACATGGAGGAAGGACTCTGAAGCGATGGTCTCATGGAACAGGGGTCAGCTTCTGGAGCGTCGTCGATGGAACGGTGCTTTAGGATGGAATCAGAGTATCAGACAATCAGTGTTATCATCGTGTTCAGCTGGAGCTCTGGGCCCCGGTGGCGCACGGTACACACGGAACAGCGAACGGGCCGGGCCGGGGGTGCACTGAGCTCGTTATCGACGAAGATATGGAGCCGAGCTGGTCCGGGCTCGATCGAGGGAACATAGAGGATGCATGCAACGCAGTACATATTTAATTTCAAAGGAAAGTTATTTCTGAGAAGTTTTGTAGACAAGGGATACGATGCTTCGATACAGGTATGTGCAATAGTTTTGTATCTATTCCTAAAATAAATGCTTTTACCGTTCTCAGATATAAGGTATATATCCAAACATTCAAAATTCATCTTAAATTATAAGAGAATCTAGATGATTCCTCAACTTACTTTTAATACTCAATTTAATTTCACACTTTGTGCATATTTTATATTTTTATTGACCCTCCTTTTATATTTTATTAAAAAATAAAGATTTGATGTTGTAGACTTCCCTAGCTCTTAAGTATTATGATGACGTAAACAGTAATTTAAGCCTGCACTACATCGATCAAGTTTAGTGGTATTGCTTGAGGTTAGATCTTGGATGGGGTATGAAGCAGATCTTAAGAGAATATTAATATTTAAAACTTTATAATCATTGGTTGTTCCGAAAGAGTCTCAAGGTTTAGGAAGACATAGCCACCTTTGGTCAGCATTAACCTCTCCCACTTCTTAAGATACTTGCATTTTCTTATCTTATTTGTGTAGTAATATTATTTTATAGAAAAATAGAGTTCTTTTGATTATGCTATCAATATAGATATGACAAATGTTTTAGTTAAAAACATACTCTCTTTGTTCCAAATTATAAGGTATTTTTGGCTTTTCTAGATACATTATACATTATATCTAGAAGCAATGTTTCTAGAAAAGCCAAAACGTCTTATAATTTAAAATAGCGGGAGTGCAATTTATCTAAAGATACAAGACATATAAATTATATGTTATGGATGTAATAGAATTTTAAATAATTGGTAATGCTACCATTAAGACGTCCAGAAGGGCCAGACGCCTCGCTCCACTCAGTGCCGCATGCACCGCACGTCTAATAAAAAAACAAAATCCACTCCCGCACGCCTCGTTTCGCTCCGCTTCACTCCCGTACGTGGCGCTCGACTGCCAGCCCTAGCAGATGCGGCGCGCGGCTGCCCTGTCCCGGTTTCGGTGCGCGGCTACTTGCGAGTCACGGCGCTCGGCTATCGGCCCTGCCAGGCGCGCCGTGAGGCCGCTGCCTCCCTGCCCAGCGCGCAGCTGCTGCCTCCTTGCTCTGTCGCGCAGCCACCGTTGAGCCGCTGCCTGCAAGCACCACCGGGCCGCTGCCTCCGACGACTTCTACATGCCGACGAGCCTACATTCTCCAAGCAGCAAGGAGGCGTTTGCACTGAAACTGCATATTGCAAGCGTCTGTTTCAAGTGTTTCAAATATTTCAGGAGGTATGTTGCAAATATTTTATATGAATGTTGCAAAAGTAGATCAGGATGTTGCAATGGTTGTACACGTATGTTGCAAACTCCTGTTCTCAATGTTTCATCTGTTTTTTTGCGACGCATGTTGCAAGTGTGTTCTATCTAGATGTTGCGTATGTTTACAACGGTTTCAAGTGATTTTGTTGTGTTTTTGCAAGTGTTTCGAACGCATGTTTCAAATGTTTCATTTGTTTTCAGACGTATGTTACAATTATTGCATCTGAATGTTTTAAAACTAGATCGAGTGTTGCATCTCCCTCCTTGCCTCTCTACTGTCTCGCTTCGGTGTCAGGCACAGGAAGGCGGAGGCGGGGCCCCACGTGCTTGCGGGAGGGGGGTAGGGGGCAGCAGGCAAGATGTGGGCGGATAGGCGCGGGACACGAGATGGGGGCAGCGGTGTAGGCGTTCGAACAGGAGGCTAGCGTCCTGATGTCTGGGCGCTAGCCATGCCCTTAAATAATTTGTTAGTATCTATCGGCCCCTAGACCAGGGTCCCACCTAACACACGGTGGCCAATGACTCTCATCCCTTAGCTACGAATTGGCTGTGGCTAGAATATTAGGCCTTGTTTAGTTCTCCAAATTCATCCCCAAATTCCACTATGCAAAAAGAAGATTCCCCATCACATCAAAATACCGGTACATATATGAAGTACTAAATGTAGATAAAATTAAAAACTAATTGCACAGTTTAGTTGTACTTTGCGAGACGAACGTTTTGAGCCTAATTAATCAATGTTTGGACAATTATTACCAAATAAAAACAAAATTACTACAGTGTTCAACAGTGATTCCGGGCTCACCAATTTCGGCATCTAAACACGGCCTTAGTCAAATTTTGTCCCTTCGTCCCAAAATACTTGGTAGCTTTTAAATTTTCTCCCAAAACATTTACTCTTATAGCATCCTAATACCCCTTTCTATTTTTTCAATATACCTTTCTCTTTTCCTAACACATCTTTATTTCCATCTCTGTGTATCTCTACTTGTATTCTATGCATCACACCTTTTTCACTCGTTAAAACTTCCTGTGCTCGGACCTATAAAGTGAAGTATTGTAGAACACAGGGAGTACATAGACAATGCGCTGGATCGATATACTCCCTTCGTCCTGAAATATGTGACTATATAGCATTCAAATTTTGCCCTAAAATATTTGACCTAAACTCAAATTATATAAACTCTTGTTGAATAGCTTTCTTTGACATCATGAATCTATATTGTAACTGTCAAACTTTTATCTTATTAGTTCTTGTAAAAAAATCGTGTGTTAGGTTAAAACTCTAGTGCTTATTATATATTTTATTTGAATTCCTCGTTTTTTATGAAATATGTTGTCATGAAGTATTAATATAAATTAAAGTTAATCATCATCTTTGATATGTGGTTTAAAGTGAGTATTTTTTTACGCATGATAAATTATTAGAATAAGTATTTATCCTAATCTATGCTACAAGCTTACATATGGACAGAAGCTATAAACATAGCGCTCATCAGAAATCTAATGCTACTTTTTTTTTCTAGTGCCGTGTCTTCTCACTGTCTATGCATCGACTATAAACATAGCGCTCATCAGAAATCTAATGCTAATTAGTCCATGATTTGATAACGTAGTACCACAGTAAACATGTGCTAATGATTGATTAATTAGTTTTAATAAATTCGTCTCGTAAATTAGTCTTATTTTTTTCTTTTTGATAATGCCAAAACTAGAATTGGTTCCTAGTACTCATTAAACAATAATTTCTGTGAAGTGAAAGGTGAGAAGAAAGGAGAGGTCATTGGTGACGGAAGAGGTAAAACGGAATAACCCATCTTGGGCTGGCTGACTTTTTCAGTGCCGCGTCTGATCTATCCGGCTCGTACTACCGCAGCCGCCCATCTTGGTACCACGGCTGTGGGCTGTATCTATCAGGCTTCGCCCGCTCTGCGTCTCTGTACCGTGTCCGGTGTCCAGAGAGGTGCGGACCGGTAAGTGGATCTCTTCTCTTGTTCCGCTTTGCTTCATCCAAGACGCAGAGCGAGTCTCGCCGCCCGCACAAGCTGTGGTCGTCAGTCTGATCCGGCGTGGATTTTTCTTGCGTGGGCTATTTTCGTGATATAGGCCTTGTTTAGATGACATAAAATTCCAAGTTTTTTCACTCTCTCTCAATCACATCAATTTTTAGCCGCTTGCATGAAGTATTAAATGTAGGTAAAAAAATAACTAATTACACAGTTTAGTTGGAAATCACGAGATGAATCTTTTGAGCCTAGTTGGTCCACGATTAGATAATATTTGTCAAATAAGACGAAAGTGGTACTATTCATCAGTTTGAAATTTTTTCAGGATCTAAACGAGGCCATAGTAGGAAGGATAAACCGTCCACGCAAACGCGCCCGTTCGTTTCACACTTGTTGGCTTCTTGCCGTCTGCTTTCTAGACGAGGGTGAGGAGAAGAGGGTCGGCAAGTACTGTACTGAACGCACTTTGCCGTCTTCTTTCTAGACGAGTCTGCGAACCAGCTTACTTGTTAAACATAATTAATCCATTATTAGCATATTTGTTACTATAACACTTTAGTGTCAAATCACGGACTAATTAGGCTCAAAACGTTCGTCTCGCGATTTACACGCAAATTGTACAATTAGTTTTTTTTATTTCATCTATATTTAATACTCCATACATATGCTGCAAGATTTGATATGATAGTTTTAGGGAAAAAGTTTTTAGATCTAAACGAGGCCAAATGACAGGAATTTCGTTCTTTTTTCGAGGTATAGTGAAGGAAAATTCTCAAGAGGCTGGAGCAGCATTTCGCCTCACTACAGCTCCCCGTATGACTCGTCTGCTTCGCCTTCTCGCCTAAGGCACCACGTACGAGCGGCGAAATGGCACATGTCATTTGGGCCCTTTTCAATTTTCGGAACCCGGTGGTGATTCATCGCCAAGTACTCCTTAAAAAAAGACTATTGTTTTATGAATGAATGTAGACAAGTGCTTGTCCAGATTCTTTCTAAAACAATGGTCTCTTTCGGACTTAGTGACTTCACGTTAATACATTATGCAGGACAGCAAGAGGCCGCGAGTATATTCTCGACGGATTCAGAGAACGTGCAAAAGTTCGGTACTTGTTTTTATCTTTTGGGTGACTCCTTATTGCATTTGTTTAGAGGCCTGGTGGTGACTTTTTATACTAGCATGGAGGCTCTTGTTCTTATTCCATTGTTTGCTTGGCCCGTTGGTCGCAACATCCAAATCTGTGATGGACGGTGTTTGGTTAGGGCGTCCCCAACGATGGCAACATAGCTAGCACACGTCAGATTAGTGTTGAGCTGGAGGGGGAGGTAAGAGAACGTAGAAAACCAAATCTCTAGGGACGACCAACTAGTCAGGCTGTGTTCACTTTCGAAATATTTGGGGAAAATATTCATGTAGCACTTTCGTTGTTATTTGGCAAAATTTATCCAACCATGAATTAATTAGGCTTAAAAGATCCATCTCGAACTTTACAGACAAATTGTACAATTAGTTATTTTTTTACCTACATTTAATGCTCTATACATACGTCCAAAGATTCGATGTGACGGACGATAAAGGAAATATTTTGGGAAGTGAACGGGGCCTAGGATGTGCACATTTCAACCATCCAGCGCATGGCTTGAGGAGAAATTCCTGCTGCTACGGTGCTAATTTATAGTAAAAAAATTCTACAAGTGAGACATATGCTTTTGGGGAATGTGAATGGTTAGATGAGAAATTTGTATGTTGTCTCTCAAGCTGACGTGGACTTGCTCCTAGCTAGCAATAGTCTATGACCATTGTGGACGCCCTTAGATGGGGCAATTAGAGAAAGCTGGAGCTCGGAGGTAAAGCATAGATGGGTGAAGGCAGTGAACAAGGCTTGTCGCTAAAGAATAATTTTGCAATGAGAATAATAGCGTTCTAAAAACTTTTAGAGACACTGCCTTTCAATAATTCTCTCACCGGTACCCAAAATCAAAGAGGAAGCTCGCACTTGATGCTACAGGAGCGAAACACCTTATTATTAAGATTTTGCTAGTCATATGGGCATGAGATGTTTGTTCTTTTTTCTTCTCCTCCTTATAATGCAATGTGCGGTCACTGTTGAGTTCTAATGTTTCTTGCTGTATTTTTTTTTGTGGTCAAGGCCTGGTTACTTCTCTTACCTTTTTTTTTTCAATAAACAACATGTCCTGAGTTATAAAAAAAGATGTCCTGTTAGTTAAAACATGGAGGCGCTCAGGTCAACCAGAGCCCACGACCCCACACGTGGATCCACATCACGATTTGACTGGTACTGATGATTTGGTAAAGGTTATCCTTACAGAGATCCGGGTTTTACTCTCAGAGCAATTGTTTCCACTGATTTATATTGATTTATAAGTGCCACAATATGCTAGTTTACTCCAAGATATTTGTCTTTCTAATAAAAATACTAGATATATTATCCTTTTACCGTACTTGATGAACCCTACCGTAACAAATTATTACTGCAGAGTGCATAATGAAAATAAAAGAAGCGATAATATGACAAGAAAGAGGAGAAATGGCTTTCGAGTCAAAGAAAAGAGCAATTGAACCCGTCTGGTATGGGCCACAAGTATCCAGCACACAAAAGCTAATAACTACTGGCCAATACTAAGCCCTTGTTTAGATTGAGAAAAAATTTCAACCCGATGAATAGTACTACTTTCGTCTTATTTGATAAATATTGTCCGATCGTGGACCAACTAGGCTCAAAAGATTCATCTCGTGATTTACAACTAAACTGTGTAATTAGTTATTTTTTTTACCTACATTTAATACTCCATACAAGCGGTTAAAAATTGATGTGATGGAGAGAGTGTGAAAAAACTTGGAATTTTGATGTCATCTAAACAAGGGGTAAAGTAGAAAAAACCAGGATTTTGGACATGATTGCTTCAGTTCGATCGAGTTTGATGAAAGAGAGAGAGCAAATCCAAATCACAAGTAGCATCTGTAGCATACAAGAACATATATTACTGAAATACTGTATTTTTACAAGACCATACAAATACAAATACACAGCGGTATTACTTAAGACAGTAAATTACTACTAGTGTTCACCACAAACGAAAAGCAGTACGGCAACAAGTACTATCGAGGATCAAATGAAGTATCATCCTCTTTTTACTGGCCCGGGGGCACCAAACATTTTATCATAGATATATCCAAGAACCCGTCCCCTTCTTCTGACGGCCCAGTCACAGAACTCAGGCGCGCTCGCTGAGCTGCAAACAGAGCATCGGACCTGCGAGATCCAGATGCCTGGCTGCGAGTCCGGCAGCAACACGGCGGGGCGTGACGCTGCAAGCCTGCAACCCACTTGGTACAGGTTTTTTTTAGTCGGGAGAAGGGGGACCGGTTCTTACTCACTTGATGTTGAGGCGCGCGACGTCGCCGCGGCCGCGATCGAGGTGGCCGTCGGCGCCGAGCTGCACCACGGCGCCGTCGGCACCCAGCAGCAGCACGGCGCATGCGAGAGCCACGGTCGCCGCGAGGACGGTCGCCTTGGCAAGGCCGGCCACGAGACGACGGCCCCCGGCGGCCCCGCCACGGCCGAGCGCCCGCACGTGCGCGAACGAGAGCAGGGGAGTGAGCACCATGGTGAGCAGAACCGCCGGGAAGAAGGCGGTCGCGGCCAGGCGCTCGAGGGCGCTCTGCGAGGGCTGGGCGTTGGTGGCCACTCCAAGGAGCTGGAGGCAGCAGAAGAAGAGGACGGAGAAGCCATAGAGAACGGTGAGTGCGGGTGGGGAAGCCATGGCAGCGCAGGTTCGTTCGTTGAAGGGACACCAAGCTCTCCTTTGGTGTTGGGTGCTTCCCTCGGCCGACTCGCGGGGGCGGAGCTTATAAACAAGTGGACGGCATGGATGGAAATGGGCCTAGCGGTTCGTGGGCTCGGCCCTATGATCGGACATGTGGGGCAGCCTCACATCCAGCACCCAGAGCAGGTCATTTCTCAAAAAAAAGAAAAAAAAATCTGTGTCCTCGTGTTGCTTTCCTACCAGCCACAAATCAAATGCACCGCCCACACTTGCCGTGTGTCGATTGTGCGTGCAGGACAGCTGGTCACGGAGCAAGACTGCAGCCGCCATGAACCTATCACTTAGGTCAATCTCAGTGAAAGTTTTATAGAGTTTTATGGGCATTAAATATGCTGACATGGCATTGTATTGATAAAGATAGATGATGAAAGTTTCATGGAGCAGAGAGAGTTTCGTGAGGATGAAAATCTTCTATACTATTTCTAAAATATTGGTGTATTGGAAACTGGGCCATGAAACCTCACTAAGATTGGTCTTGCTACATGTTAGAAAGAATTCCCAAACAAATAAAGAAACACAGATGCATGCATCGATGCACGCACTGAAATCTCAATGCCAAAACAAAAAAGGGCCTGGTCAACCAACGTGTGCGGGTGTTTATTTTGTCATGGATGCAATTGTTTAAACGGGATCCATCAAAACATTGCTGGGTTTAGAATCATACGTCTAGGTTAAACCTTAAAAATCGCTTTGGTAGTTTGAACTATGAACTGTTCAGCATGTTAATAAACACGTCATCTTTTTTTTCTCCTTCTAAGGCTAGTTTTAATAGAAGTTTCACCGAAATTTCATGAGCATTAAATAAGCTGATGTGACATAGTTTAAATAAAGAGACATGAAAATAAATTCATGAGATAAAATAAGTTTCATTGTTTACACTGTTTCCACTGTTTCCAACGTCAAAGAGAGTCCTGAAACTCCACTGGCCTGCAGAACATGTCAAACGATTTATTGTGGTAGCGCTGATGTACTACTGTTGCTCATTATTATCGGTGTGTTCACACTTCAAAGCAAAAGGCAAGTGTGGTGTGGCGGTCGTCAGCGCTCATGATCACCACCTCATCAGTCACCATGACTCCGATCCATGAGCACATGCAGGCTCTGAAATCGACTGAAGCCCGTGAATAAAAAGAGAAAGAAGCATGATGGTAGCAATTGGTGGCACACAATTTCTAAATTCTTGCATTCTGACCAATCGACATCCTTTTTTTATTAAACCGATATCTGTATTCATGGAGGAAGGAAATACATGCACAAACACAGACATGCGGCAGCAGTACGTAAGCTGCTAGCACAGAAGCCCCACATAGAAACAACGAGGTCGTTGAGGACCAGTGAGAACAGCTCCGTCGGAGAAGCTAGAGCTTCGACACCACCGCGCCCGACTGGACACCGCGAAGACCCACGAGGTTACCGTCGAAAGCCGAAAGAAGAAGCGAAGAGCACCCCCCCCCAATGGAGGAGGCCTCCATCGCAGAGCTTTGAAGAGGAGAGCCGCTAATTAAAAGCAAACGTAGAAGCCACATCGGCCGGGGAGCACCCCAACTAGACCGAGCCTGCTCGCCGAAGCCCGACAAGTAAGACGACCAGATCCAGCCTCCAAAGGCCCAGCATGAGCAGCTGGACCACCGTGCAACGCCGCCAGCATCGAAGACACCAAACGACGCCGTGAGCTTCCTCCATAACCAGAGTCGAACACATCGGACCCCAACTCCACGAGCTTGTCGCCGGCGTCAGAGGAAAACGCCGTCGAGGCAGAGAAGAGCTTGAGAGACCTTATTCCTTGGAGACACCGTCGCCACCGCCACGCCGTTGTCGCCCGGAAACCTAAACCTAGACCTACAACTAGGACCTACCCACCCAGCCGGCGAGAGATCGACGATCTCCTCCACCTCGCGACGCCCAAAGGGCAGCCGAAGGCGAAGGAGACCACCGGCTTCGCCGGCGGCGACGAGATCGCCTTTTTTTCGCCTCTCGCAACTGTAGCAGGGGAGAGCCTTCGAGAGAGACTGAGCAAGATGTTTGGCGTTGGGGCAGTCCCGAATTGAGATCCTTGGGTCCACATCCCCTCACCCGTGTAACGATTTACTCATCCACTCCTCGCAATCTCATGTCGATCCTTCACACGCAAAGAGCGCGTCCAAGTTTCAACCAACGCCCAGTCGGACGACAGGAGCGTGTCAAACCACCAAACCGCCCGGCAAGACCTCGTCAAGATACCTTATCTCCTCTCCTTCGAGCCGGCCTTGCGTTGGCTCCCTTCCCACCAGGCACCATCCTTGCGCCGACTTCACTCTGCTTCTCTCTAGCACAGCGCCGTCGTTGGCCCACCTCTGACCAAACGCCGTCGACCCCGCTCGTCGCCTCCGCCGGAGTTGCGTGCAACGTCGTGTCCCATGGGCAAACCAGACAATGGCCGTTAGCTGGACCTAATTTTTAGCTACTCTCAGGCCTTGTTTAGATACATATGTATTCACTTCAATTCATATGTGTTGGAGTGGAATAGAATAAAACTTAGTTTAATTTCACTCTAATCCATTTCAATACATGTCGATTGAGATGAAAACATGTGCATCAAAAACCAGACCTCAGTGGAAATCCCGGAGCTTCGTGGGACCGTTTGGCAAAGGTGGAACGGGGGGTGGGGCTAGCAGGGGTCGTGCCCCCCTAAGCACAGTAGATTCATTTAAATACTTAAATAAATATTTGTATTTATAGCACAAAAATATTAATTTCACCTATCTTTTTATTAAAATATGATGATTTTGGTTAGAAATAGTGTAGATTTTTTGAAAATTTATTGAAACATATAATTATGTATATTTTATCACACTAAAAGTCCGGGCCCCCTAATCAAAATCGCTGGTTGCACCTTTGGCGTTTGGTACACCCACGAAGCAACATCTGGGTGTTCTTTTTTACATTGCTTGAGCCTTGACGCGATAGCTGTTCATCTGAACAAATTCATGTATGAGCAGTCGACATCTTTAGTCGTTTTGGCCGACGTCTCTCCCTGGCTTGGGGTACCGATACCGATATGTAATGTAATAATCACCCATAATCCTGATCAGTCCACCTAACAATTTCATCTCTATCCTCAAGTTCAAGGCTACGGCAGGAGAGCGCAGGAGTCATCGACCAATGGGACCGCAGATTAGTGGAGCTCAGCTTTGAAAGAGCTGCACGAGGTTTCATACGTGATCATACTGACGGCATCGTACTGCCATCATCGTTCTCTAGGGCCACGCCAGCAGCAGCCACCAAAGCCAGGTCCAGCCGTCCAGGTGTCTGTAGTGTAGGCTATAGCCCTCTAGCGTGAGCTATGAGCTGTTTAGTTCCAAGAAATTTTGCAAAAATTTTGGGCTGTTTAGTTCCAAGAAATTTTGCAAAAATTTTCAGATTCTCCATCACATCGAATCTTTAAACACATACATGAAGCATTAAATATAGATAAAAAATAAAACTAATTACATAGTTTAGACGAAATGGACGAGACAAATCTTTTAAGCCTAATTAGACCATAATTGGACACTAATTATCAAATAACAACGAAAGTGGCTACAGTGCCATTTTACCAAATTTTTGACAACTAAACGCTACCTATGTTCACTAGGAAAAACTAGGAATGGTCAAAATAGGCATGACATGTTGTTAAAAAAAAAAGGCATGACTCGATGCGCCACGCACATTTGCCGTGTGTCGATTGGGAATTTGGGAGTGCAGGACAGCTGATCACGGAGGAAGACTGCAGCCGCCGCGGCAACCAATAGACTGCGTTTGATCAAGTGGGCAAAACTTCAGGCCTGCACTTTTACCTTATTTTTTTTTAGCAAATGGATCCAAATAGGTGAGTTAAGGATGAGCAAATCCAGAAGGCCAAAAACTAGGCTAAAACACCTGGGGGCGAGCTGGACGCCCAATACCCCCCCTCTCCACCCACCCACCCCGCGCCCCAAACACTATCCACTCGGTCACTCCCACCCCCCACCACTCTCGGGCTCTCTTCCAGACCCGTGCCCCAACCCTACCTCCTCCCGCTGCCACCGCCGCCTAGATCCAGCTCCTCCCCGTCGCCAGATCTAGATCCACACGGCGCAGATGGACGGCTTCAGCGGCGACGGCACCAAGGACTTCTTCTCGCAGCCAGGTCCGTTTTCCCCCGCGAGCGGCTACGACATCTTGAACGATGTAACGGCAAACAAAAAGGGCCTGGTCAAGCAACGGCCAGATGTATTAGTTATTAATTTTGTCATGGATTCATGGATGCGCTTGTCTAAACGGGATCCATCGAAACATTGCTGCCTTTTTATTCATATAATAAAAAAAGCAAACCTTTGCTGGCTTTGGAATCATGCATCTAGGTTAAACCCTAAAAATCGTTCTGTAGTGTGAACTATGAAGAGTCGCCACATCCTGATCCCCACCCCACCCCAGTGATAAGAAACGGAACGTCGTTTTTTTTCTTCAACTATAGAACCTGTCAAATGCGCGGCGATTTTGTTGCCCATCATGCATGCCTGATTCCACCGTCCAGTCCGTCCTAAATTCCCTAATTATCGGCTCATCTAGGGTACGGGACGACCCGTTTCCGCAATTGAAATTTTCTTTTCAGGCGTCGACCTGCCCATCATACTGTGGAATTGCATGTTGGTGAGCTCTTTGCAAATGGCTCACGATCGAGCTGCCCTGCCTTCTGAGAATATGGCAGCAAACGATGCGACGTTGAAACTTTTTTTTTCGAGAACATGTTTCATTAAAAAGAAGTTAGAATGTTTACACGCCCAACATCACATCACGGCGAGGTGCCATGAGCGATGGGGTTGAACACGAACACAAGGCACCGCAAGGCGGTGGAACAAACGCTGTTGTACCTAACTAAGAAACTAATGTGCGACCGACGGGATTGCGATGTTGAACGAACCCGTGCTCAAGGTGCCTGCGCCGCCGCCCGCCTCCCGCGAGCAGCAGCCATGGGGAAGAGCTCCTGCATTGCCTCGCGCTTAGACGAAGACAACGGCTCTCGGAACGTCTCGTGGAACCGAGTGGCGATGGTCACGTCAGGCTTCGCCGGTGCTGACCGTGGGGCGCTCGCCGATGGCTGCCATTTGCTGAGCAAGACCCGCTTGGCCTGCTTTTCCGGGTTCGGGTCACGGTAGACAGATTTGGCAGCAAGTCTATCACTGCGGCGCGGCACCAGGTTCTCTACCCGGACGCGCGAAACACGAAGGCACGGCGGCGACTAAATCAGCGGCATCTCAAGCGGCAGCTTTAGACCGGCGATGAAGTCCTCGACAGAAGGAGGAGAGTCCATCCCGTGTATCGGCGTAGATGGGCCATCGTCGGTGGGTTGATCGGGCTGCCCATCATGGGCGTCGTCATAGGCCCCGACGGAGAGCTGCTGAGGTAGCTTGTAGGATTCAATGAAGGCCGAAAAGCTTGGCGGTACTGTGTCCGGTCCGATAACAGGCGACCGTGCCCCGCTTGGGAGGGATCTCACCAGCTCCGGCTCCCCTGCAATGTACTGTATCGATACTGTTGACAGGACTTCCCTCTCCCCCCTCATGCAGCAGGTAGGAGCCGGAGAAACTAAGATTTTTAGGTCTGTTTGGTTCATGAATGTTAAAGTTTAACTCTTATTATATCAATGTTGTGGTAAATACATGGAGTACTAAATGTAGTTTAATTGCATGCATATCGGCACATATTAGGAGTAATTTATGAGACAAATCTATTAAGCCTAATTAATCCAAAATTGAAAACTTTTTGTCAAATAAGACGAAAATACTACAATGTTTGTTAAACTTTAACATCTCTAACCAAACAGCGAGAGTGAGTGAGATGGGAGAGAAAAACAGTTTTAATCTACAGTGTTGTTACAGTGCTCGTGTCAGTGGGCCCTGCTCCCTCTTTCCCTAAATATCTGTTGTTTACGTTTTCTGAGAAACAACTTTGATAAAATATATATTAAAAAATATTAATATTTATGGTACATAATTAGTATTATTAGAAAGATTTTTTAATCTAATTTTTTAATAAATTTATTTAGATATACAAATATTGCACGTATTTTTATAAATTGAATTAAACTTATGACACGCATACCAACAAATATTCTTCAACGGAGGGAGTAACGTAGAACATAGAAGCCCTTTGATGCCTAAGACTGCTGTTTCCTGTTTGCCTCTAGTCAGACTCAGAGCTAGGCCTCGTTTAGTTTAGTGAATTGGGGAGAAAAACACTGTATTAGAATTTCTGTAGCATTTCGTTTATATTTGGTAAAAATTATTCAAATTTTGACTAACTAGGCTTAAAATGTTCGTCTCGCAAAGTACAACAAAACTGTACAATTAGTTTTTGATTTCATCAATATTTAGTACTCCATGCATTTACCGACATTTTGATATGACAGAAAATCTTCTTTTTACATAATGGAATTTGAGGGAGAATTAGGGGAACAACAAGGGGCTAGCCACTTGGGGCTTGGCCTGAGTAATAGTCCCCTCTGTCGTACGATGCTGTTCTACAGGCGGCTACAGCTGATGGTATAGTACACTTACCTTGCGGGTCTGGTTCATCTGGCTTATAAACCGTCTTTTTTAGTATTTTTCTCTCGTAACAAATCAGTTAACACTGTTTTTCAGCCGGCTTATCAGCACAGCTGAACGGGGCCGCGGTGTGTTCAAACTTGGGCCTTGTTTAGATGTCATTCAAATTCCAAGTTTTTTTCACTCTCTCCATCACATAAATTTTTAGCCGCTTGCATAGAGTATTAAATGTAGGTAAAAAAAATAACTAATTACCCAGTTTAGTTGGAAATCACGAGATGAATCTTTTGAACCTAGTTGGTCTACGATTGGACAATATTTGCCAAATAAGACGAAAGTGGTACTATTTATCGGGTTAAAAAAAATTTGCAAAGTGAAAGGCCTTGAAAGCAAACGGCAAGCGTGGTGTGGCTGTCGTCAGTGCTCATGTCATGATCGATCACCAGCTCAGTCACCATGAGCCAGCATATGCAGGCTCTGCAATCTTCGTGCTAGCCAAAGCAATCTCAGAAGCACACCTCTGAATTGATTCGCTCTGCCCCGATCTGGACACGCACAGCGCATCCAAATTTTCAACCTACGCCGATCGAGTCGGACGACGGGAGCGTGTCAAACCACGAAAGCCGGCCCGCGAATCAGAGCACTGCTCACCTAGTCACCTGAGACAAAGGCGAGAAGGACCTCGTCAGGATACCTTATCCTAGAACAGAGTACACTCGGATTATCTCCTCCTGAATCCTGCCTGATCCCGGTCGACAGTTACACGACCCTAACACGCAGGCGGCAGGCGCGGACACGGAACCTCTCGAGCGAAGCTCCCCACTGAATTTCAACACTTACTCCGCGCAAGTTGGGCGAAATTTCGCAACAAACCAAAGTACTAGTATGCCGAAACTAACACGCGACGGCCTCAACAATGCTTCCCGGAAACTTCCCCTCGTTGAAACTCGACGGATGAGATCGAGAGACACGTCGGACCGCGCTCGTCCCGCTTCATCGATGCATGCACCATGTCTGTCACTCATGGAAGTCTCGTTCAACGGAAGCTCGATTTTGCCAGGCTATATATATGGCAAGGGACGTGGTATGCGTGGCTTCTCTGATGGCACACACAACCAAAGCGTATAACTAAAGGGTGTCCATGGCGGCATGATGGCCTCTCCTCGCTCCAAAGCATGCCACCGCCTTCAGTTCAGTTACGGGCTTACGGCGGGTGCACGACGAGCTTACGAGTCTACGAGATATGATCAAGTTCACAACCATCAAGTGCAAAGCTCAAGCCCCTGGAGAGAGTTTGGTCGGATTGGTGATGGCGTCGACGCGTCTGCTGGATCACTTCATGGTCATGGACTCATGGCCTAAACTAAAGTCTGCAGTCAGCTGGCTGGTGGCTGGTGCTGATTTGTTGTGAGAGAAAAATACTGCTGGCTGGCAGGTGGCAGGTGGCTGGTGCTGATTTGATGTGAGAGAAAAGCACTGCTGGCTGGAGTGGCCCGCGCGTGACAGGATGCACGTTTGGCACATGCCTAGGTAATGAAACTGCTCCTTCGATCGTTTTATATGCAACCCCATGGTTTCTAAGTATACATTATTCGATCGGAGGAACAACTCAAACGCCTTGTTTGGATGCACTTGTGCCCAATCCACCTCAATCCAGGTTTGTTGGAATGGATCAGGGTGGAACCGAGTTTCATTTTCGTCTCAACCCACTTTAACCTACGCGGATTGAGATAGCCACGTGTGCATCCAGACAAGCCCTAAGAATGAAATGTTTTGTCTTCTAAATATGTCAAGGTCAATTAAGCGTGAAATATTTTGAGTCATCTTTTTAGAAAACAAAGAAAAATTTGAATATTTCCTTCGGTTACAAATAAGTAGGGTTCTAAAGTTTTTTGAAGAAAAAGTAGGGTTCTAAAGTTGTTTCAAGTGAATTAGATTCTAGATTAGGACTACTAAAATACTTTTCATTTCTTGATTTTGAATGTTTGGGAGTGGGTATGGTTGGATTTGTCTTGAAAGTTAGTTTCGTGAAGTATACATTTGCCAATGATAGTGTGGTCACTGTCACAACTGCAAACAAATGTGGTAATAGCATGCCGATCACAGTGCGGTAGAGTGACATAGGTAGCGGATCTGAGACCAATACCTCACTAGCGCCACTGATGGTTCCATTGTTTGTTTACAAAGCTAGAAGTGCTAAGGGATGTTGGTGCAAAGATGAGACCGACCAACAGCTGTTTGACCGCAGTGGCTCTGAAAGACATGAGCATCATTATCATAAATCTGATGGTGTTTTAGGGGGGAAAATGGCAACTATGGATCCGCAGGAGAAGGTACAAAATGATTCAAAATTTAAATTTATAAGAGAGCGAAGTAATTAAACAATTTGTGAGATGCTTGAACAGTGGTTTTATAGAGGAATGGAGCTCATAAGAGAGTTGAAGGCTACTTAGAATTAGAGCGAAAAAAATAGAAACAGGAGATGGAGATGACAATAGTTTTACGTCGAGGAATTGGTCGACAATACTTATATGAAGTTTATACCAATAAATACAATAGGTCGCATGGACAGAGAACACTAAAATAAAATAAATAATAAAACTAGTGTAAAATTGTTTCCAGGTAACGAAACGAAATCCTAATCCTAATTTTTTTTTGGACATACGTATTTCCGTTCTGATTAATGAAAATAGAGTCAGCCTTCGTTAGAAATATAATATAATATAATATAATATAATATAATATAATATAATATAATATAATATAATATAATATAATATAATATAATATAATATAATATAATATAATATAATATAATATAATATAATATAATATTAATTGAAAAAAGACCAGCTGTCCGCCTTGCTAGTTTCATTGTATTTTATGGCCCGTCCTCCCCCTGTTTCCGCAGGCCAGCGGCGTGCCGGCCTCCCCTGTTTTCTGTAGCACAAGGAGAACAATTCGTTCAGGCAGGCTAGGATAACACAGGACAGGAGCCCTCGTTCATTACGCGTTCCTTTCCCACGAAGGCTGCTCTTCACTGGAGTTTTTGCGATAAATAAATTAATGATATGATCAGATTGTATCGTCCTCCTACCGCTCCGTTCCAATGCAAAGCATCCCTGGACCCGACCCGACGGGTCGTGGCAATGTGACATGGAGTGGCCAATCGGCTGCTTGCTTGAAGTGCTTCCCTTCCCGCTTATTCAACCACCTCCTTTGGCTCTCTTACTACTATACTAGTACTACTATTCTTCCTTTGGCTGTGTCGTCACTGCTTACCTAAACAGCTGAAATTCTAAAGTAACCAAATATTGGGAAAGAGAGCAGTCTAGACTCAAAGCTAGATACATACATCGTGTGGGGGTAACTCAAACTCATCTGGGGTGAAACAAAAAAAAAAAAAAAACTGTACACTATAAAACATGCATCATGCCAGTTAACGTAACCACGCTGTAGACCGTAACCAAAAAAATCCTGACACATACGGCGAGTATTAGCATGGGGTCCACACGAGGTGTAGGTGGGCAGAGACGGAGGCACAGATGCAGCTCAGGTGGAGGCAGGCGCGGCACACGATTCTGTCCCTCTGAGCACGAGCGCAGCGCACGTGGAGGCAGACATGGCGGCCGTCGGTCCCCTCGCTCCGGTGCGGCAGATGCAGAGGCGGGCACGACTGCCGTTGACCATCTCCTTAAGCTCTGTCAAGTGCAGAGGCGGGCACGGCGGAGAGGGGCTAGCGCGGGTATGACGGATACAGAGGCAGAGGCGGCGGGAGAGGGAGCATCTCCCTAAGCTCCAGCCAAGATCCAGCGACGATTAGCTACAGGGAGGGGCACAGACGCTCCACCGTAGAGGTGGGCGCGTGGTCGCTAGAGGCGGGGAGGCACGGCGTGGTGAGCAGTAGACGACCGGGGAGAAGAAGAGATGTTCCTATGCAAGCCAAACCACAAACCAGGCAACCAAACAAGACATGTTTAAGATAGGCTTAGCTAGCCAATGGAACGAAACAACATCTAGTTGCATTGCTGAAGCCAGGCTGGCTAACACACATAAACAATCACACTCTTTATTTCTGCATCTAGCCAAGCATCGTCCACGTGTGCAGCTAAATTTTTTTTTAGAATAAAAGACACAATAAGCACAACAACTTAAACTTAACTTGAAGATAAAAGTTTGAAAGTCAAAATCTAGATTCATGATGTTACGAGACATGTGCTAAGACAATGTTTCAACTAAACGTATATGCATCCCACACGGAGGTGTCAAAGGATTCAACGAAACATATATCATCCCACATGAAGGTGTTGTGCAAAAGTCGAAAAACTATGAACATAGGTGAAAAAATATAAAAGTAATTGATAAATCTACCACATCCGGATAGAGATTATAGAATACATGTGCGTTGTGTTAGAAAATGGATAAAGAGAAAGCACAAGATAACTAATATTATTAGTTATAGCATGATAGGTATTAAACATATTTTCTAATACTTATTTGTTTTCTATAATAAGGTTGTATCCCATGCACATTGCGATTGCACAAGTATGGGTCGATGGACATGTAAGTTTTAGTCCAAATAAGCTTTAGAAACAATCAGTCCAAATAGAATCCTTTCATCCACACCACACTACCCCCTTCACTCCCTTTCCACATGGATAGGCCACCAAAGTCCTTGAACCATTTGGCTGCTTGCTGCCCGCGGGTTGATTGGGTGATTGGTTATCGCAGATAGTGGCGGACAAAAGTAGACAGGCTGCTGGGTCTGTTTTTGGACCGAGGGTGACTTTGACCTTCCTGCTGTGCTCTGCATTATTCTTCAATAATCGAGGGCCGCATGACTACGGTATTTGTCATGGCTGGCCGTTTCGGATCGTGTACTACGCTTGACGTCTCCATTTGCCTTGCTCGCCGTGACGCCGCGTGTCAGTATGTGCCATCTCCTACCATTCCCACGTCCCATCTTGTGCTTCGTTGTCCGGGGGTGCCGCGCACACTCTACCTCGAGTCTGAATCGGTTCTCAAAACTTCTGATTGTTCAGCAAGCGGATCAGAGCCTTTACCCCTTGGATCAACATCATACGATCCAGATTAGAAGTTTGTACGGTTATACAGAGAGGTTGGTTTGCACCAGATACGTTGCCTTACCCTTATTGTCAATCAAGAATCAAGAGAGGGCAAAAATGGATGGCATGGGATGAAACGGCATCATATCTAGCTTGGAGTTTCCATTAGTTCTGCCTCCGTCGGCCGTCGCGCAACAGCCAGAAAGACTGGCCGGCACATGAGAAAGCGATAGTGGTCGACGTGTCTTGACTCTTGAGGGTTCTGATTAAATTATTGCGGCGTATAGAACCGTCTGCACAATCGTCAATACAACCTTTTGTTTCTTTTGCTTTTTTTTTCCCAACCGGCCTGTCGGCACCGCTTTGCATCCAACGCTCTCAATTCGTTTGCCTTCTTTGATACTTCTTCCATCGTGTCCATTTGCATGCCCCTGGTTTTCAGGTATGCGCATGCATGGTGGACGAGGCTGTTTTGGAGTACGACAGCAGGCAGGATCTGGAGGTGCGTCATCTCCGTTACGTCATACTCCTACATCACATGGCAAGTTGCCCTTCCGGCTGTCGCATAGCCGCACCCCACAAGGGCGGCGGGCGATCCCCGTCAGGATGGATGGCATGGGATGCAGTGCGCACGGTGCACCTACCCTGCCACAGTGCCACCCAAGCAATCTCTGCCGAGACATGTTCAACCACGCACCACGGCACCTCCCCGAACGCGCACGAATTCAATTTGACCGACCAATCAAATAGCTCCCGCGCGCAAGAGATAGAAACTCCCTAACGGCCGGCCTCATCACGAACTCTTGTCGAAATTTCCCGTCGTTCTTCGTTGAATTTCGACCGGGGAGAGGGAGAGACATCAAACTTTTCTCATCATCTAGTCTAGTAATATAATCGCACTATTTTTGTCCCGTGCTTGCCCTCCGTTTGAACACAGGTTCAGGCCATCAGGCGGACAGCCCTATAAAAAGCGGCTACATCCGTATCGATCGGTATTACAACCTCTCGGCATTCCGTACGCAGAAGTGGAACACACAACACACGCACAGCAAAGCTTCACAGAGGTGACCACCGGCCTGGCGTTTGTCTCGTTCCAAAGCATGCCATCAAGTCCGGACTCCGGCTTCAATCGGCAGGTGACGACTGCATCGCCTGCCTGCCTGCCTGCCTATCTACCTACCTGCGACAAGAAGGTGAGGCGCAGGCAGACACAAGGATTCTCCGATTCGATCGGCCAGTGGCGCTTGCATTTGCGGTGCGCCGATGATAGCGAAAGACAGGGACCGGACGTTGACAGATGGTCCGTTATCAAGGACGATGATGTGTACATTCTCGTCAAAAAAAGGGATGGTGCGTGGACCTGATCGATCTGGTCCTCTCCACTCCAGGGCTGAATCCAATATAGTTCTAAGTACTAAAAAGGAGGGCATGTATGCAGCAAGCTTTAAGGAAATTTTCCAGAGACAGGTGCGCGCAATCTATTTATCTTAAATCTATTCCAAGCCCTTCGTTCTTCACTTCACCCAAGACAGCATGCGGATGCAGTGGTCTTTCCCTTTCTTATCCCAGCGAGGCTCGTGTTGTAAGATTTTGTTTTAGAACATCTTCTAAGCTCGATTTGATCGGATGTATATGGAGCTTTAATACGACACACAGTGACACAGACATAATAGAACAATAGGAATTTTTTCTCCCAAATACGCAAGAGTATTGTGTATCATTGAATTAAGAAGATAAAAGACAGTGAACAATAGGAATTCAATTTCACCTCTACATCCCTTATGCGCATGGAATCAGATGGTGCAGCGAATTCAACCAAGTGGGTACGACGACGACGACGTCGACCTAATAAAAAAATTAACTTCATCTGCGAAAGCCCCTCCAGCAAAAAATGTGCTGTATGTTGCTGGTAGCCTCAAGTTGCATTTTAGTGGCCCAAATATGCCACGGCACGTCAAAGGTCAAACTAAACTCCTTTTTTTTTAGCACCAAGCATAAACAACTTCACAAATTCACTGCCAGACGTCCAGACATATGCATCTTTCGTTAAACGTTCCTTGCTCACTAAGGTTTGTCTTATGTCCGTCCTCGAGTTATTTGGAGATAATTTTGAGGTGAATTGTTAGGACGTCCAAGTTGTGTATCGCTCGACCGGCCGTCCCACATCAGTGCATCGTTGAACGTTGAACCGAATGGGGGCGTGACATGGAATTGGAGCAGCAGCCAATGGGGCCGTTTCGCTTCTACCGTTTGCCTTTGATTTTTCGCCTTTGGTTGATAAAGGACCCTTACTTTCGTCCTCTCCACACTCCACTGGATCGGAGTAATATATATATTCCTCTCTGGTTGTCTATGCTGTCACGACGCGCGCCGCTCATCTTTGACCATTCAAAAGTGACAAAAACACTGTTTGATTTGGGAGCTGATTTTTTTTTTGAGAATATTTGGGAGCTGAAATTAAATCCGTCCCTAGTGTATGTACAGACCCAAAATTCAGATGAAGAAACGTAGACCCAAAGCAACGCAAAGGCAGATCATGCCCCGTAGTAACTCAACTGAGGTGGGGGGCGGTGAAAAGAATTTTGCTACTTCGTGAATCATACAGAACCAGTATTTGCTTATGATTACGGAGAATTGGTCTCCAATATATGTACAGGTGTACAGCTATAGTGGTCTCCAATATACAGTATGTACATACAGCTGCAGTCTAGAAACCCAGGCCCAAACAGGCATTTAGCCAAAAGAAGAAGAAACTGATTTAATTTGATGAATGCAATGGTGACATTTTGTACATGGCGATTGATACACAGGTAGTCGACTGCCAGTGAGCAGCGGCGATCGACGACGATCGAGCATCATCAAGCCCATAATGAGTGATTCGCTCGTAGGAGTAGTGCCTCATAACCTCACAGCAAAGCTACAATTAGTAGTTCTTTGATTTCTTCATCTGGCCAAGCAGGACACCAGAGTCTTCAATCAATTCTAATCTTGGCACGCCACCTCCGTCGTTCCGTTTGACCGGAAGAGCGGAAGTTGTGCCGGTCTCGGTCTCGCCGACGGTGGTCCGGAAAGGACCGTGCGGCGGGTCCACTTGCAGCGACACATCGAAGACTCCGGCGTGACTCGATCGTGAGCTTGTTAGCTCGATTCTTGTCAAGAATCAGGATCTACTGAGCAGAGCAGAGAAATGGTCAGGAAAATCACAGGAATCTAGACCCACATATCATCCATGATCCATCTGGAAGGAGCGCCTCCTGGTCACGGCGGCGAGCCGCCGGTGAGGAACCAGAAGGCGATGAGGGCCACGGTGAGCACAGCAAGCACGGCCGACACCACGGTGCAGGCGAAGCAAGCGAGCCTCCGTGCCTCCCCCGGAGCCGGCGGCACGGCCGCCTGCGCCGGCGCCCCCGGGGCCACCTGGAGCTGCAGGAGGAGGATGCCCATGAGGTACGCGAGCGGGAGCGTGGCGATGAGCACGGCGACGGCGAGCTCGAGGACGGGGCTGAGCGGCTTGTTGGCCCCGTCGTCCAGGAAGTCGAGCAGCGGCTTCAGGATGTAGGAGATGCCCAGCGCCACGCAGAGCGCGAACTGGGGGGCGGCGTAGAGGTCGGCCATCGCCTCGCCGGCTGCTTCCTCCTACGAAACATGCGGGGAGAGCAGAGGCGTCAGCTACTGGACTGGGAGGAGGAAGAAGCCGAGATTTTGAAAAAGGAGAACTCAGGTGACGAGACGAGAGAGATCAGAGCAAAGAAGATGGTGAGTGAGATTACCTCGAGGCGCGCCCGAGAACAAGAGCTTGATTGGCTCGATCTCTTGGTCGAACCGCTTGTGCTGCCGTTGTTTGAGACCGGGGTAGTAGTACTACTGAGCAGAGTAGAGAAGAGCAAAAAAACCTGAAAGAGGGCGCGGAGGTGCCTCGGAGACGAGGCCGGAGTCTAGGGCCGCCATGATATAGTCCCCAAAGTTACTTTTTACTCCTTGTTACAGCGCGTGTCCGAATTACGGCTAGGCCTGGGCCCTGCCGCCGGCGACTCAAGCCAAATTTTCCGAAAAAAAAAAGGACTCAAGCCAAAATAGTGGAGGATCTAGAACACATATGGCGAACTTTGGATACTATTATATCCCGTGAATTGTATAACGTAAAATTACATAGCAAACACATATATAACATAATAATGTGGTCAAATATATATATTAACCTCATTTGGAACAAAGTATTTTTACGGGGAAAGACAGAGAAAACCAAAACAGAGGAAAGGAAGAAGGTTAGAGCATTTGGAACGAAGTATACACACAAACTCTTTCCTCTAGGACACTACAACAACGACATGATTTTACAGGAAAGAAAACATCTACTCGTGGCTCTGGTTCTTCACTTCCTTCGCATAAGTCTGAGACGGTCATACAATTATCTGTTGTATGGTGACTCAAATTCTACTTATGATAGGACTCAACAGAGAGGTGCTATTAGAACTATCCGTTTGGTTAGGATTTGAGTGTAGAATCCTACTAGGACTATGACTCCTACTTATATGTATGGGGCCCTTAGAGGAGACTATATAAACAAGGGGTAGAAGCCATAGGCACCAACTAAGCCAACACAAGGGTCTCATCCAAGGCTTATAACGAGCAATTAGGAGCGCTCAAGAAAATTAGGGTAGATAGTTATATTGTACTAGATTCTTGTATGGGGCAAGAAATCATTAGGTCCTAGAGGGTCAAGTAGGGTTATGAGAGAGCGACAGTCACTTATACACTTTTGGAATTGTGCTTATAGCATTTGTGGTAGGCTTCGCCACAATTCTAATCTCTTGTCGTGGTTGCTTCAACATCGTCATCTAGGGTCCCTGAAGAAGCTTTGAATGTTTCAGTTGGAGCGAGGAAGTCAAGAATCATGCAAAGAAGAAAAGCAAGAGAAAGGGACAACGTACATGCTATCTATGTCACAAGGAGGGTCATAGGATAAAGGACTGTCCATGTTTGAAGACTATGAAAGGAGCATGCTCAGTGGAAAGTGATGTACTTATTGTTAGTCAACCAGGTACTATTCATGATTGGATATTAGATTCAGGGAGTCATTTCCATATATGTTCGGTGAGAGAGATGTTTGACACAAGGATCTCTACACCCGACGAATGGATCTGTTCACTTAGCGGATTGCAAGGAGTATGCAGTCATTGAGGTGGGAACAATTACATCGGAGACGTATAATGGAGCACATTGCACGCTAATGGGAGTTTAATTTAGTACATCCCGAGAAAAGAATCTAATATATTTGAGTTTGCTAGAACTCCAAGGTTGTGGCTTATCACTTCAAGGTGGAGTCATGCGAGTTACTTGCAAAGGACAGGCAATTATGAAAAGTATTTGGATTAATAGAGGATACCGAGTGGTAGGACATCTTATGGGTGCTGCAACCATGGGGAGATTTGGTAAAAATTTTGATTAGGAGAAGGAACGTCTCGTCAATGATAGGTACTCAATTCTCAATTGCGATCAATGTTGGTATGTCTTATGCTCAAGTAGAGAATTCTGCAAGTGCATAGAATATTGTTGTAGCACTTCACCAAGGAGTATTCCAAGGTATCATTATTTATTTATTCCATAGGGAAAGTGGTAGCCAGGAATGATAATAGATGATAGATTTTAGTGTTACCATAACTTAGTTATCAATAGTATGGATCAGAAGGGTTGATGAAACAAGCTCAAGACACGAAGATGGAGATAACTCAAAAGGATAACAACACAAGTATATCTAGGTGGGGGGACAACGAGAGAGTAAAGGATCCTGTGATCTAACTCTACTTCTATGATATAACTCAGATATAGTTGCAACAAGCAGATCAAGTCCACACAACGGGTACACGAGGCGAAAGACGAAACAACAAGATGACAACGCTCTTGCCCGAAGCGACTAACTTTTTATGGGGGGCTTACTATTTTAATAACTTGCCTAAAAACACGTGGTGGAATACAAAGACTAGATAGGGCTGTCACCACCTACTAGCTACTATAAACAATTCATGCGACAACCAGCAACCACATGCAAGATCAAGTATAAACATGATGTTTGCACTATTCCTCGCTACTCTAGTTGTGTACACACAGATCAATTAGAGCACCCGCTTAAAGGCGATGATCAATGTACAAGTGTGGATCCTGGATCATCAATCTAGCAAGCATACAACTATCACAAGTATAATGTTGCACAAAGTAAAGGGTAAGTAAAGTATAGAAAGAATAGCTTGAATAAAGTAGAATCTTACTTAAAAAGGAGAAGGCACAAGAGATATACTAGACTCTCCAAAAGACCAGATCTAGAAACCTGAGTAAAGCTCACTACTCAACACTAGCTCCCACACGAGACTATCCTACTAGATTAAGATACAATGGAGCTCTCTACTTCTCCTCACTTGAGTCTTTGAGTCACGAATGGAGAGGGGGGGTGAGCCTCTATTTATTGTGGTTTAGAGGTGGACCCATGAATCCATGTGCTTTCCACATCAACAAGTTGATAAAACCACCTTAAGGTTAATGGTGGAGATCACCCAAGGTTGTGTTTGTTTGCATGTAGACCAAAGGAAGGTGGTGGAGGAAGTAGGGGCATCAAGCGACCACTAGGGGGTCGGTCGACCCCCCCCCCCCCCACACGCACAATGACAGGTGAGCCCCCTCTCCTCTGGTGGGATGCCTCAACACTTCATCTTTAGTGGGTTTGTGAAGGTGGGGATACTTGTTCATGTCGACTTCTTCACTTGTGGGCCCATCAATCCATGTGACTTGATCTTCAGTGATCCAGAAGAACCACAACTTTGATCCAAGGGTGGACATGGCTTGAGAGTGTGTTTATTGACTCATGGAAGGATTGAAGGGGTGGTGGGGCCCACTAGGGTGGTCAGCTGACCCCCAGTGTGGTCTCACTTAGCTCCATTTCTCCATTTAGCTATGACCTGCAGAAAATACACCATATACATTTGGGTTGTTATTTGGTAAAATATGCTCATCTTCCTTTTATTCCAAGGCTCTTTACGGTATTTTGGATATGTGAAATGTGACATACTTACCATCAACAAGATCCCCCATGCTTTAACCTTTGCTCGTCCTGAGCAAAAGATCAAAACTTAGCCTCAGTCGAATCAGGAGTATTACTATGCTTCACATTTCAAAAGTACCATATGTACAAAAAAACATATTCCTCCTTGAGTGGAAAAATTAGCAAAGTTGAAAACTCACCCATATTACTTTAATCCTCCATGGAGCATATGCCTTTTTCCTTTGTCTTGGGCAAGAGACAAAATAGCTTGACTTGAGCACTAGTTTTCTCATTCAGCACAAGTTTCATATTGGAGGTTTTGCAATATTTTTCAAAAGAAAACATAATGTTCCTTATATGGTACTCTCATGTCGCCCATATGGTGTTTGTCCTCACCAAGGCATATTTTTTATGTTGCCTTCTCAACCTACTTCTAATGGCATATGTGGTGTGGATCTTTGGGTAGGATAAAGGATGTAGCATACTTGCATTGCATATATATTGTAAAGCCAAAACTTGGATCCAATTAAATTAAGATGTTGTGTGAAACATGATATATATATACTCCTTTTCTAGATATGATCTCTCTCGACTTATTATTTTGAGACATGGCTATCCTTCTTTTTCTCATTTTTTCAAGCATGAGCCTTCGTCATATGCTCACATTTTTTATATGCTTGAACCTTCATGTGCCCATATATATTCTTTTCTTTTGCATAGCCCTTGTCTCTTCTACTACAAATATATTTTACAGAGAGATCACATTTTTAGAACATCTTGTGCCAGACCCCACATTGTGAAAGTGATGCATATCTCCAAGAAGTTTAGGAGATGGGCGCTTGCATCCTCTTTGGCTTTCCCACAAAATGGGTGTTGATACTTCTTAACGACTAGTGGAGGGATTCCACAAGCGCACAAAACTATCACGTAGCACTTCGCTCGGTGAGTACTAATTGTTGAATTTATATTTTTTCTAAAGGAAGGCGGGAGGCTAGTTTATATTTATTCGTTAGGATTGCTAAAGGAAAGTCCAATTGTACCCTAAGTTGTTGTGTGTAAACTACTAAGTAAACTAATAAACAAGCTAAACTAGAGATAGGATAGCTAGGTGGAAGGGCGAGCAATTTATTTTAAGTAACAAAGGGTAAACAAGTGACTAGGAGAAATGCGATAGTACTTTAGGGTGCAGCCCGCATTCCAACTAGGAGAGTTAAATAGACAAGGTCTGCCACGAGCCCTACGATTTAATAACTAGACCTAACGTGGTGGAATACAGAGGATGGACAAGGCTATGACCACTTGCCAACTACTACAATCTATCCGGAGACCTAGCCGTATCCACAGGTAATTTATAGCCTAAGCACCTCGCTTAATCTATAAGCTTACTACTTTGACCCGAGCTCCAATGAAATAAGATCAAAACACCCTAACCAGATGGTGGAACCGGTACTAACGAATCACTACTAAACAAAAGATAACCTATGATACTAATGCCAAGAGCAAGCACCTAAGCTCACTAATGATGAACAATAATGAACTAGAACTTGAACTAAGCAAAGCAATAATACTAAATAAAGTATTGAAAGTAAAGTACTGAATACAGTAAATGCTAAATAAAAGAATTACAAAGGTGCTATACCAGACCCAGAAGACTCTTTCGGACTCCGAGGAAGCTCCACTCTTGCTCTACTTCCACTACTAAACTACTACTCTAGAGCTACGGTAAGCTAGAGAGCTTGGAGAAGCTTGGAGAGCTTGGAATTGAATGGGGCACTTCTCCACCGAGCTCCACACCTATTTTATAGTGAGGAGAGGCAGTGGGGGTATTTGTAGGTAGCAAATGAGGTGGTGGGAGGTGCCATGGCCGCCGGGCGATGCCAAGGGGCATCGGTCGGCCCTAGGATGCACCGCCTCTTGATCGTAGCATTGTGGTTGCTCCTCAATGGCGGTTACTAGGATGGCATGTGCCAAGATTTGGTTGATAAGGTGGTTCCAAGGTTGGTTGGAGGCCTCCAAGTCTATGACAGTGGACCCATGGATCCAAGGCCACTACATCTCGGCCCTTGAAGCAAACCAACATAAGATCAGTGGTGGAGAAGCCTTAGAGGACCTCTCCCACATATCAGTGACGTGGTAGGGGCATGTGGTCCGTCGGGCGGTGCCTAGGTGGTGCCGACCGACATGGCCAAGTGGGCCCAAGGCCCCCTGCCACGTCCACTTGCCTCCTTTGTTCATGTTTTGCACCATTTTGCTAAAAATTCCTGCATACAAATAATTCTACAAGTACATGTGGAACTAGGTGAATTATAAACAAAATTCAACACATGTGATGATGATTTACCTCACTTTACCATGCTTTTGGGTGAAATGTTGATGGTCAAAATGGGTGTTAATGACTGTCAACAATGGGCTAGCCTACACCATCGTAATTAGGCTTTCCTTGATTGCAAATCCAGCCCCTCTAGCATAAATGGCTGGGCCAATTTGGATGCTGATGGCCGATGGGGCTGAGGTACTTCTGGGTCATAGTTCTTGAGGTTTTCGGTACGGAAACAATAGGTTCAGCTGCCAATGAGGAACCTTGAGAAGGGTCGGTACGAGACCGACCCTTTATCAAGAGTGAATAGTGCTTCTAGATTTTCAATGAAGTTTATTGACAAGGAGAAACTAGCCATACACTACCTGTTTTCACTCAAAGGAGAAAACAAACAAGGGTAAGCCTGCCAGAGTAGTGATGAATAATTATGGTTATATTCCTAAGTAGAAATAAATCAAAACTTTATACCCAATGCCTTCCCTAGCTACGACGCCAGAAATGCTTGTTGTATTCTTAACATTCACATGTTTTAATGAGCAAGTGCACGGATATCGTTGTAGAATTTCACCGGGAGTATTCTTGATATCATTATTCTAGGTACCATTGATTATATGCTTACCATTTTAGCACATTAATTATTCTCAATGCAATTTTATAAGTAAATTTTTAACATGGATAAATATACCAAAGTGTATTGAAAACCAAAGAAAAGATTGAAAAAAACTATTTTAAATATTATAGGGTTTCCATAGTTTTCCCATTATTGTTTCTGAGCTCACCTATTTGCTTTTCTTTCCCCTTGATTGGAGCAAGTCTAATTCAAGGTAGATTCATGGAGTGTTATATGATCTTATATTCTTTTTGTATTTCTATAGTTTTGTTGCAAGCTAGTGCATAAGTTGGGATCCTGGATATAACACTTTGCTTGGTCTGAAACAAACATTGGCATCAGTGCCATGGCAGCACAATAGCCAATAGAAGACCTAATTCTAGTTTTCTTTGACTTGGGATGTTTCTCAGTCATTTTTATACTACACATACTCTCCATTTTTCAGTTTAATGTACAATATTTTCACTAACCAATGATTGAAAAAAAGAAACAAGTCAGCTTATAGTACAATAATGCATTTACTTGGTATCCATGCAATGTATAAACTAGCTATTATAAAAATTTAATTTCCTTCCATGCTTATTTTATACATGAATATGGTATAAAACTGTTGAGTGTCGTATCATGAGGAAATATATGTATATTTATATAGAACATTCGAATTGTTCATGATCATTTATGTAGTGGCAACTCATAGATATAGATTAGTGGTGTCACAATCATGAAAATTCACTGCTGAAGACAGAGTCAACCAATAGTAATCAAATCAGTCGCTAGTATCCTACTGTATTGTGTCGTATCAAGAGGAAATATTTGTACATTTATGTAGAAGATTCGAAATGTTCATGATCATTGATATGTGGCAACTCATGGATATAGATTAGTGGTGTCACAATCATGAGAATTCACTGATGAAGACAAAGTCAACCAATAGTAGTCAAATCAGTCACCAGTATCCTACCGTATTGTGTGCTTGAGATCAGTGGTGGTGGTGGTATGTCCATGCATGACCACATCAACGGTTATGTATGTGGGTGTATAAGTGTGTCGCTTGACACCTCATTTGCTTGACCAAAGTGGTTTGATATGAGATCTACAAGATAGGAGTGCTATCTTGACAAGCAGTATTCCTAACTATATAAATTATTATGTACATTAACAAATAAATATATATTTATAACTCAATATATTTGACTTTATTTTTTTAAAACTATTGCTGCTCGATACCATAGTTGGACAATTAATAAAACCAGCACACAAAGATTCACCACAAGGCCTATAAATACATGACCTTGTCCCTTTTGTTCTCCCTATCCCAATATCCCTCATCTTGGTTCATACTAACATCTGTTGTGTGTAGTATTGAAACCCCATGGATCCCAATTCTGGAGAGTGGAATGCCTCCGAGATCATGATGGCGAAAGATCTCATAGCTAGCCACAACTCCAACAACAATTATGCCTACAACATGTACATGAAGCACACTGACATTGTGGACGTTCTCCAAGCAAGGTTTCCCACAAAGGGAAAGCATCAGGTAATCAACTTGTATGTTGATCTCATGGTGGAGATGTTGCACACGATGTTGAGCAATGACCAGCAGGCAACATCGAGTAGTAGTCTTGTTCATGAAAAATTTGAGATGCCACTGGATGTTCCAGCCATGGAAAGCATGGACATGTTGGGTGGTTATCTAGTAGAGGAGAGTGGGGCCAAGAGGAAGGCGGAGGGGGCTCCATGTAGGCAACTCACTCCACGGATAGAGAGGCAGCGCCCTGTGAAGTTTTGGACAAAGGATGAGCACAGGTCAATAATTTTCTATATGTTATCAAGTCATTTCACACACATTTGAGTTTTGATGTTTTTATTTAGGTCACACTATTTTTTTCAAATGATTTGCATATCCTTGTGTGAATTATATTTAGTACATATTCTATGAATTCCATGTGGGTAATTGATTATCATCAGGCATGCATTGAGATCTTTTTTAACAAGGGTATTAAGAGTATAGATATGTGATTTGTGTTCATATATCACTGTTTTAACATGAACCTAACTCATTGTAGGAAGTTTCTCCATGGCCTACTTGTGTTTGGCCGTGGCGACTGGAAAAATATCTCTAGGTACTTTGTTACCACCAGGACACCGATGCAAGTTTCCAGCCATGCCCAAAAGTACTTTCGTAGGATGGGCGCCACCAAGAAACAACGTTGCAGCATCAATGATGTTGGTATCTATGATGTTGAGCCCTGGCTGCAAAATAATGCTTCTAGTTTGGAGGGGCTCACCTTCAACGGCGGCACCTACAACCCAAAACACAATGGCACTAGCAGCCATCTCACCACCATGAACAACTTGGACCAACAGATTCATTTACCATCCTTGTACCATTCTGACCAGGCAAACAACAATAATAGCTTGGCTGCTACCTTAGCTATGGGCCAACAACAACATATGTGGGCTAATGGTTCTCATGTTGCTACAGTGATGGAGAGGAATGACAGCAAGACAACTTAGGCTGGTGATCAAGAGGGAGATTTTCTGATTGATCAGTGGATGATGAACATGAATATGAACTAGGTTTTACATATAGCCTGTAGTAACCTAAGATGTATGGAAACTTATTAATCCATCGTATACCTATGTGCTATAAGTACTATGTCCTATTATGGACGAATAATTTCAGTGAACCTTTGTAATGAACTATTATATGCATGTGTCTATGCTTCATCATGTTTCTTGCAAGGTTGTTAAAATCATGATCTTGAGTTAGATTTAAACTTGAATTGTAGGATCACAAATCATAGGAGATCATAACTACTAGAGTCATAAGATCGAAACGATCATGACATTGTTGGAAGTTATGCAACCTGCTAATACTGCAAGTGCATAGTGATGTTGTAGCACTTTTTCCCTAAGGATATTCCAAGGTTTATACTGACTCAGGGAAAAAATGAGAAGAATAATAGGGAAGGAAACATCACCCTCAGGCCACTAGATCTTCTTAAATGATTGTTGGTTGCCTATACACAAACACATGCAATGGGCTAGTCACAAGGGCTAGGAAACAAGCAGCCTTGGCTGCCGCTTGTCATGCATCAGCCAGCGCAATGCAAGTTGAGGCCTAGGGATTGCAAACTAATTATTGTTGGTAAGCTGAGATAGTAATTAATACTAATGCATGACCAAAGGCAAAAGGCATTGTTGTACTTGAACCAAACTTGCCTCTTCAAACCCCTTCCCACCTAGCTATGTGGCAACCCGTAGGTTTCACTCCACAAGCTAGTGTGGGATTGCATTCCTCCTGACCAGGTAATGGCAACACCTACTCTTTCACTCTATTGCTTTCACAACATTTGCCGACTTCGCATTCTAGACTATTCAAGCTCCTCCACTTCAAGTGTCTACATACTCGCTGCCTTGATTATTGTACTAGCTAGTCCAAAAAGCTTATGCTACTAGCGCAATCGCTCAAGAACGGTATATTATGGCCATCTATGAATTTTTTCCTCACGACTAGGATCACAACTATGCATACAACTAGAAACTAGATGATGAAATAGAGGTACATGAACAAAACATAGAACAATTAGAAGTAATAAGGTCACAAGATATGTTGTTCAAACATGAGCAACTATATACATCATCACAGTTAGACCTTGGTGACTAATCTAGCAGATGCCATGGAGCCCCAGACATTCAACCACATAGTGATATCGACTTGTAGGATGTATCTCGTGCCTAGATGAAGTGTTCAAATATGCTTTCGTGACATCGCTAGTGGTACTTGATCTGCAGCGGCGTGGTGTAGCTTCCTATGCGAGAGCTACCTCATGACCCTCTGATTACTAGGCGTCTAATAAAGTCTAAAGTCCTCTCACATGTAGATGTATTCTAATTATAAAGGAGCACATGGGTAGGTGGGCCCATGTCGCCCAAGGCTAGCATGGCATAGGACATCTTCTACACATTTTGTTTCTCCCTTCCTTCTTTGGTGTTTATCCTCATCTGATGGGGGGGTTACATGGGCACGAAGGCTTGACTTAGAAGCTTCCTAAAGGCGACATGGATGACATGTGGGCCATGACGGCTGATGTTGGGCTCTCATTGCCTGCTAGGCTTGGCTAGAGCACCTATGGCGCACCCAACTTGGCTTATCGTCCATGAGTGGGTGCATATGGATTTTTGGTAAAATTTGGTTCTTTTTCTTAAGGGGAGTATTGTTCATTCACATTCTTTATTTTGTTAAATAGATTTTGGGATGGTTGTCTTGAGGGGGATTTTGTGTTTTTTAAAGGAAACTCCTTTATTTTCTTTCGTGTGGTTCTTTCTTACAAAAAAAGAAAACTGTGAAAAAGTGGTGAGCATTGTACATGATAAATATATGACGTTTGAAACCATGCTTATGCTACTAGATATTTGCAACTTCATACCTTACATGTGTGGTGTAGTTTTTGCCATGGCTATGAGGCTATCTAATTAAAAGTTGATAAGGTTGGACTTTTTTGGTTACTTTGTCTTGCTTTTTCAAAATTGTTGAGTGAATATCAATGCTAAGTATAAAGTGATAGTCGGTTACAAGGTCAAAGAAATATGCATTGTCACACTTGTTCTTTATGAGACTACTATCATTGCATTTTTGTATGAACTTCAAAGAAATTTTTGTTATTGCACTTCTTCTTTAAGCTTCCAGATACTAAACTGAGTATAAACAACACTATATAAAACTTCTTCTATCACAGATTTGTATTTTAGGCGAACTCTCATTAGCTTCATTGTCTTATAGGTCAGCTTTTAAGGATGGCCTTGGTCCACAACTCTGCCCATATTGCACTCAACTTTTCTCTGGTAGGCAATGATGTGTGTACGTGCAGTGCCAAAGGGTACTTGTGTCATTTTGAACTGCTATTGCTTTTGCCTGCACCGGTTGTCGCCCTAATGTCCTCCGCTTCCCGGCCTCCTCATCCTGACTCGCAAACATAGGTGAAACAATGATTTTGAACATAGAGGGGACGTTCAGAATTGATAACAATCACACATGACGAAATACATATATAATTAAAATATACATAACAACTAAATAAATATTTTGTATTATAATACAAAAGAAAGCTAAAAAAGAACACGAATATTTTAGAAAAAATGAACAAAATTAATTAGCAACTAATTCTTGGGATAGGAAAAAGGAATCACGGTAATAACATGAAGACTAATCCTAAATAATATAGGTGTTATTGGAGATTAATTCAGAAGGAGAGTAAACAAGAAACCGGTTATTATACTTAAATAGCTAATTAGAGAGTTAGTGTGGGAACAAAAGGATGGAGAAAATAATAGGAATACCACTTATTAATTATATAAGATCCTATAAAAGATTAATATGAGAGAGGACAAGAAATCACAGCACAAATAACATCAATAACTAGTTAATTAAAGTATCAAATAGCCAATAAAAATATATGATAAGAATTTTATTATATATTTCTTGATATAAATATTGAGTAAGAAATGCGTTGTGTTGCTAGGGGGGCCATGGCCTCTGCCACTAGACCACCTGGCTCCGCCCCTGCCCACAAATGCTTTGGGCTGTTTGGTTTTTTTAGGGAAACGGGGGGAGGAGTACTCCCCACCTTTGATTGATTAGGAGTTGCAAAAAAACTTTGCAATTATGTTACATGAGTAGTAGGTTGCAGTTGGGGATAGATTACAACAAAAGCTGATTGGTTTACATTATGAGGAAACTAAGCCACACCATTGATCAACTACAAATCGCTCACTTCTAGGTAGGCGATGTTTCCAGAGGTGGGAAGTATCTCTGAAACCTGCCACAAGTCGAGCGAAGGAAGGCAGCATGCTGTTGAAGACAACTTCATTTCTGTGCTTCCACAGGGTCCAACAGGTCAGATGCACTAAGGTACTTGAGTGGGGTGAGTTAGCATTGGGGCGCATGGTCCAGATCATTGTTGCTTGGAGATGATCTACATCGACACCAATCAGACACAACAGTTGCTTGGCAATTGGGCAGGAGAGGACCAAATGTGTTGCAGTTTCGGGGCTGGAATCACATATGGGGCATGTGTCATCCTCGAGTATGTTTTTCTTCTCTAGATTAGACCTGCACTTGATGCGGTCCTACACCAACAGCCAGCAGAAGTGCTGCACTTTTGACGGTGTGTGATTGCACCAGACGAATGCAGAAAAGGCGACATCGTCGCCATTGTTCTTGATTGCCTTGTATACCTTTGAAGTGCGCATCTTTGTGAGTTCTAGGTTGTCCATCAGGAGTGGGCAAAGGCACTTGTCAAGTGAGTCCGTCAGCACCACTTCCATCAGGATTGCTTGTATTTGCTCCAACTCTTCTCTCGCTTGTCGCGACAGCTATGGCGCTAGCTGCCTATGGATTCCTCTTTCCACTGTCTCGTGCACCAAGGCCCCTAGAACCGTGACATGACTTGCAATGCACAGGAAGGCAGCAGCCAGAGAACCGGACCCTTGCCAATGATCGTCCCATAAACTTGTTGCTCGGCCATCTCCCAGCACTACTGTGGTGATGCACTGATAGAATGGTAGAAGAGCTCTCAATGCATCACAGTGTGCACCTACTGCATCCCGGCTAAAGCTGGACTAACGAGCCAGCTCAGCTCGGCTCGGCTCGGCTCGCTCTAGCTCGTTAAGGTAACGAGCCAGCTCGGCTCGGCTCGTTAACCAAACGAGCTAGAAAGCCTGCTCGGCTCGGCTCGTTTGTTAGCTCGAGCCAGCTCGATTGGCTCGCGAGCCAGCCAATAAACAAACCCCTCCATAAAATTAACAAGAACATACCATAGCATAGATCCATTCAGGCATACGCGTACATCAACATCAAGGATTCAAGGGCATAGAACATTTAGTTTTAGCCATGCCACATCAAAGTTTGAGCTACAAACTTACAGCCATACAAAAGTTCAAGGGCATGCATATTATGATACTAAAACTCTAAAAGGCAGCAGCAAGTGTAGCTTCATCTTTGGTCTTTTGAGATCCTTGTGCATCCATCCTTGTGCAAAAGTACAAAATGGAGACCATGCAAGATCTGAAAAAATAGTGGATATGTTACATGGATAGCACCCAAGAAAACAATATCAAATATAGATATAGTGAGAAATCAGTCTGAAACAGCGACCATACAAAAGTTCGTGTTTGCTTACTAATTGCTAGCTACCACGCATTTTGGAAACTCCACAGACTCGATATCTTGATCATCTTCCCCCTGAAATTATAGTTAAAAAAGCATTACATATATACGCACAAAATCTTAGCATGAACAAAGTAATTTGAAAACAGTCCAAAATTTTGAATGTTAATGACATATTGACATACCAGTAGTATAGGTGAGCTGTGAGGAGAACCACGTATCCAGCTAGATGCACAAATTAATGCTTGGACTGTTGTCGGCTTCAAAGAACTCCTATAGTCATCAAGAACTCTACCCGTAGTGCTGAAGGTGGACTCTGAAGATACACTGCTAGCTGGAACAACCAAAAACCTCTTTGCCATGCTTGATACAACAGGAAACCTATGAGCATTCACCTTCCAATAATTAAGCAAGTTGAAATTCTTTTCATGTACGGACACATTTGCTTCATCTAGATAAATGAGTAACTCCGACTTTGAACTTTCTGCAGCACTTGATTCCAAAAAAGATTGGAATTCACTTGGAACAATAGAAGCCAATGAGCTGCTTGTATCCTTTGAAGATGAGGCTGCTTGAGCATTGTTTGGACTGTCATCACCCATCTTGCGACGACACATCGTCTCAAACTTCTCATACAAACCTTCCAACTCTTTTTCAATGTCATTCAACTCCCTTTGACACCTTAAGGGTTCATAAATATTTGCAAAGTCATATTCAATGTATCTCTTTTTGAATCTAGGATCAAGGATTGTAGCAATTACCATGCCATTGTTTCTCTCCTCCCAATATTTATCAAATTTCTCCAACATTGTTGTAGCCATACTCTTCAAATATACATCACTAGACTTTGCTGCCTTCCTCAATTCAATCTTTACTGATATAATGTAAGGATAAAACACATTGGCAGTGGGGTAGGTTGATGCTGAAAATGCAGTGGTTGCTCCAGCCATTGTTCCTAAAATGGGCTTCAATTTCCCATACAATTCCCATTCAGACTGTGTAGGATTCCACTCATAGTTGGTGTCTACTTCAGTATAGTAACCAAATGCATCCTTATAATCAAGGCAACAATCTAGCATTCTATATGTTGAACTCCACCTTGTTTTGACATCAAGATACAAGCCTTTTCCTACTTTAACAGCATATTGGTTGCAAACTTCCACAAATTTAAACATACGAGCTGGAGACCTTTTGAAGTATTTCACTGTGTTCCTAAGATCAGATATCAAGGAATCTAATGGCTGCAGGCCATCATTAACCACCAAATTGACTATATGGGCAGCACAACGAACATGGAAATAAAGTGGGTCAAACTGTGGGTTCTTTCTAGCAAGAAGCTTGGCCTTCAAATTTGTCACAGCAGTATCATTGTTTGAAGCATTGTCTAGAGTGATTGACATGACCTTATCTTCTATTTTCCATTCAACCATGCACTCAAAAACAGCCTGGGCGATCACAATACTAGAATGAGGAGGATCTAACTCAACAAAGTTAAGAACACGACATTGCATAACCCAATTCTCATCTGCATAATGTGCCACCAAGCACATATATTGAAGATTTTGATTGGATGTCCAAAGATCAGTTGTCAAACTTATGGATTCAACATTTCTAAGGCTCTTCTTAAGGAGTTCCCTTTCAGATTCATAAACCTTCATACACTCATTTTTTATAGCCTTCCTACCAATACTTTCATAGTTACCATTCATCCACTTCATCAATATATTAAACCATTTGCGCTCTACCATCCTAAATGAATACTGATGGGCAATTATCATCTTTGCAATCAATTGTCGAGTGTGCTCATGATCATATTCAGTAGGATTGACAATAATAGAACCATCAGCTGGGTCTAAGTTGAGTGTATCTTGAGCAAGTTGAGATGTAGCCTTAGCCAACTTATTCAAATATGGAGTGCATTTCTTAAGATGTTGGTTCAGCTGTGAAGTTGGCCCCCCTACATTGTACACATAACCTCTTCCACAGAACTTGCACTTAGCTTTTGTAATCATAACACCAAACTCCTTCTTAGATGGCACATTAATCACCTTAAAGTACTTCCAACAGCCAGCCCGCTTTGCTCTCGGTAGCTTGCACTTCGAAGGAGACAATTGAACACCAGCCTTTGATCTTTTTCCTCCTTTCTTTTGCTACTGATCCACTTGAGCTCCATCGTCCCCTTGACTTTCATCTTCTTCATCAACTGAATGTAAGCTTACAGATAAATCATCATCCCTATCAATGTCAACGCTGTTTTCTTCCTCCTCTTCCTCCGACAAGGGATCCATTTGCTGCACAAATTGATAAATGTCTCATTCTCATGTTGGGTAGCAGTAGACAGTAGTACAGATAAATACATGAGCTCCTATCCTACAGTCTCCTCTAGTCAAATCACACACTAAACATCCTATGCATCAAGGTACTAAACAAATCATGCTGGAAGAAATATTTAGATTTGTGATACATACCACATCAGTAGCTTGGGAAGCCGACGGAGTCGTGGTGGGTGATGACCGATTTGAAGCTGCAGAACCTCTACCAATAGTGCCTCGGCCCCGGCCAACGCGTCTGCGCTTGCTTGACGAGGATGGCCTCTTGTCGACACGATCCGCCACTCGGCATCTCGATTCCTTACTTGTCGGCGCCGTAGGCGCTCGCTGCTCCTGTCCCTCGACCTCGGCCTCCATGTCCGTCATGGACACCGCCCCCCCCCGCGTGGCCACTCCCTGCTCACGCCCGCGTCGCCGCCGGCCCCTGCATGGCCGCGCCCTGCTTCCACTCGCTCGCGCCGCCGGCCCCCGCGTGGCCGCGCCCTGCTCCCGCCTGCGCCGCCGCCGGACTCGCGTGACCTGCTCTCGAGTCTCGCCCGCGCTGCCGCTGGCTGTCGTGACCTGCTCCGTGCTCGCTAGGGTTAGGGATTTCTGGATTTGGGACTTGGGAGCGCAGGTGCGCGGCGCGCCCAAGAAGATGAGGGGCGTGGGCGGTGGCGCTGGGGCTGGGGGCCTGGGGCCTGGCCGGCTGGCTTAGGATTTAGGAAGTTAGGGTTAGGCAATGGTGGGCTTCCTAATGGGCTCGAATGTGGGGAGTTCGACTGCTGTTGGCCCAGCTACATAATATGTCTCGGCTCGTTTGGCTCGCGAGCCAGCTCGAGCTGGCTCGCGAGCTGGCTCGTTATAACACGAGCTAGGTTGCTTGCTCAGCTCGTTTGAGAAATTAAACGAGCCGAGCCGAGCCACTATCGATCCGAGTCGAGCGAGCTACCGAGTTACGAGCTTTTCGTCCAGTTTTAATCCCGGCCAGTAAGGTTTGCAAGGTTGAGACCATTTCGTGCCCAATGAGCCTGGGCAGAGTCACCCGGGTGGTGGAGGCAATGTAGGAGCTTCAGCAGCAGGCACTGGTTTTGAAGGGGGCTACTTGGTTTCTTCGCCAGTTCCTATTTTGCCTTGTTGAGTAAGGATGAAACAAACTTGTTTAGATATCTTACCTAGCTATCTTGTGCCTTGGTAAACAAGCTTTGTCTTGCTAGCCTGAGAGTCAAATTGGCTCTCATGTCTAGGAAAACTTCTTGTGCTCCATGTCAACCAGACTAGGCGACTTGTTTAGAGAAACCAAGGACGTCCTCTATCACACTATCACGATGTCACCCACACATATGGCTCTGCCTCAACCACGGCAAGTTCTTCTCTTCTTTTTCTCTTTCTTTGGCCTTGACTATCCCCACAACACAATGTGTTGACTTCTGTGCACTCCTTTTTTAAAAAAATTTGTGGCCATATTTATAAGGCCAGTCTCATGAAAATTTTATGGAGATTAAATAAGCAATCAACTTAGCAAATATGCTGACATTGCACCATATAAATAAAGAGAGATAGGTGATCAAAGTTTCATGGAGTAAAATGAGTTTTATGGGGATAAAACTAGTTTACATTGTTTCCAACACATGGGGAGTCACCATCACTAAGACTAGCCTAAAATAGTAAGAGAGTTGATGCATTTCATGTGTTTGGATTTTTAGCCTACAATAAGAGACAACCAATTAATATCATAATTTTATAGTCAAACAATGACAAAATTACATATTTTCCAAATTACAACGAAACTTAAACACCTAGGAAATATAGAAGTGGTGAGATAACGGAGACTCCAAGAGAACCAAGTATGTTATAGGTGGTAAGGACTAATGGGCTTGGTTTCACAGTCAATTGCAGCTTATTTCTATATAGTATAAACACCCTAAATACATATATAGACCTAACAATTTTTTGTCATGATGACATATATATGCTACACATCAATTTTTGGTGCACTAAGACTTGTTTGGATGTATTTGTGTTCAACTAATCTACATGTATTGGGAGGGTTGGATGAAAGATTAACTAATTTTCACTACACTCTAATACGCGTAGATTGAGGTGGATGTGAGTGTCGCCAAACTAGTGTTTTAAGAGTCATCGAAAAGCTTACTACAAATGTATACTATCTAAAAAAAAGGAATTTTGTTATACTATGTTTCTTTCTTTCTCTAAAAAAATAAATGAACGCTATCTGAGATATCAAAACATTCTTTCTTCTTTTCTTCTTTTTTAAGCCCATGATATGACAATGCACATTTAGAACTTTCATCAGCCTGAAAGCATCCATCGGCCCAGCTAGCGTGTGGCGGCCGAAATGAACCGCGTCGCTGCGGGCCCAGGCTTTCAGTACAGCACCCCAAATTCCCCTAAAAAAACAGTAAAGCACCCCAAAATCCCCTTAAAAAAAAGTAAAGCACCCCAAAAACGCAACTGATTTTCCCCCGGACCAGCGTCGAGGAGCAGGCAGATTTGAAATTTCCAGTCCCCCCTGCCTTCTCTTCTCCGTTCACGGCTCACCACGCGTGCGCGCGCGCTCTCCCTCTCGCCCGGCGATGTCTGAGCGCCCGCCGCCGCTGCCGCCATACGCCAGGTCTCCGTCCCGTCGCCAGGCCTTCGCAGGCGACGAGCACCCAACACCAGGTAAGCGTACTCTCTCTCTCTCTCCTCAGTCCTCCCTTCCTGCCGTGCCCAGCCGCCCAGCACCCGAAACCAAGCTTAATTCATCTGGCGATCTGTGTTTGGATCTGATCTAATCACACAACCGTATACATGTATTAGCTCTGCTGAGTCCTCCGCCCCTGGTCGACGCGAGCGTAGGCCGAGGAGTGTGCATGATGAGCACCTCGTGGAGAGACAAGCAGCGCCCGGACCTCGTCAATTTCATCGCCACATCCCTCGCTACCAACCTGTACCGCCTCAATTTCTTGTCGCTTTCTCCGGTACGCGCTCCAATCCAGAGATGCCACTGGTTTTGCTGTGCTGTGTGTGTAACTGTGTATACGCATGGCTTTGATTGGGTTGGGTTGGGTTCCAGGACTTCCTCTTCAACAATGGGGGCTTATCGGTTGCTTTCATCTTCGAGACGGACTGGGTTCCTGAAAGGGAAGCTGCTGTCTTCAGCAGGTCACAATCTTCGTTCCCTGTGTTATGTTTGTTGTTATGCACTGATGACTGCATGCGTGGTGATGGTAATGGTGATGTCGTACTTGGAATGCTTTTGCAGGGTTAGTACACTGAAGAGGCAGTTCAAGTACCTCTATGTCGTTGTCGTCGTCCGCTCAGCAGAGCAGAACGAATCATTCAATCAGTCATATTTCAAGTATGGGCCGACATAATGTGACGCTAAATTGTACGTAGCAAGCATTTGTTCTAGTTTGGTTGGGTTGGGTTGGGTTGTTCTTATTCCTGCTGTCCTCATTCAAGGTACGGCATGGAGCTTGGCTGCCCTACGTTCGTGCCTGTTTGTGATCCAGAGATGGGATTCGAGAAGATTGTAAGGATAGCTCATGCTCGTGGAGGTAAAACCTCTTTGCTTCATTTACCAATTTCCTGACTCATGTTCAAGTTCTGAACTGCGAGCTGGTACTGATCGCGTGTCTGTTTTCTTCAGTGTGCAGGCAGAAAAACATCGTCGCAGCTATGAGAATTGAGGTATGTTCTGTTCCCAGATGCATGCTCATATACTAGCAACGGGTCATGTTGTTGCTAAATGATTCTCTTACTTGTCTCCGTAGCGTGAGCAAGCTGTTGAGTGCATGGATGCGTTTTTACGAGTGCTCACCTCTATTCCTGGTATTGACAGTCATGATGCAAATGCGGTGAGTTGCTCAACTTGGTTTTGCAGCTTGTGTAATTTTGTGATCTCTTGGTTACATGGATATCAATGCTAGATTGTTTGTTCTAACTGCTTTGCAAGTTCTGTCTCTAGGGAGGACACGCATGTTATTTGTAGGCGTTGTTTGCTGATATGGGTATCATCATTTTCCTTGTCATCTGCACACATTTCTTTGGAGATTGAGAATAATTAACCACAGTACCTTTTAATCTGTACAAGATTCAGGGAAGATCAGCACTTAAACATATTTTGAAACTTTACAAGTTTACATGCAAAATAATTGGTTATATGCAACTACTCCAGAATAAGAATGTGCACATGCTTGCAGATTGAATTCTGTTACCTTCCCTGCACTATATCTTGCGCATCACTTGCCTTTCTGGATTTCCTTTTTCCATGTTATGTGTACCATGGCGTGCTGATTGGTACTGATGCTAGTCTGTTTTTTTTAAGCTTGCCCAAGCCATTGGCTCTATCGAAGCAATTGCAAAAGCATCCAAGGAATTCATTCTGGAAAACACCGATCTTTCCACTGAAAAGGCAGAGAGGATTGTCAGGTTCTTCAGGGATCCACAGTACTTCTTAAGCCCTAAACTTAACTAATTCTCGCAGGTATTCTTCCCCCCCCCCCCCCCCCGCTCAACATATGTAACAATTGCTTTACTCAGAGTGTGCCAAACATTTCATATTTGCTCCACAGAACTGTCAGCTTGTTGCTTCTCTTTGTTCTTCATTCTCTGTCGATCTTTATTGATGTTTTGCCCAAGGAATGCACATGCATATTCTCTTTGTTCTTCATTCTCTGTCGATCTGGAATGCACATGCATAAACAAGATTGATTTTCGTTAATTTGATTTTTAAGCTGTATGCAGATAAGAACCTTTTGATTTGCATGCCTACTGATAGAAGTTAGGCCCACAAAAGATATCATGTCTGCTCTAGATGGTGAACTTTTTATATTCCTTGTATGCTCGAGTTCTTGTGGTCCCTAGTTTTCTAACCCATTTGAAGTGTCCCCTTGTGATCTTGAATGTTCTTTTCCCGTTGATAGAAATGTTTTTGATTCCATGATGCTGAATTGCTGATGCAGTCTCCTGATTTGCAGGCAAAATCAGATTGTTTCGATTGAGTCTGTCCCTGGGTGAACCACTGAACTAACTACCGGAGCCGTTGCAATGTCTCTCCCCAAATCTAGCTGGCATATGCTGGCGATACATGGACCCTGGGTCCCTGGGCAAGCTGTAAATTTTCGTGCACCAGCAAACTTATGATATAGTATAGATAAAGACCTGGATGAAAATGACGTTGTACTGCGTATCCCAGTTGATGACAGACACTTTATAATCTATCATCTGTGCATTCTGTTCTGAACTTATGCATGACTATTGTTTCTGTGTAAGCATCCATCCAATCAAGAACAGAATATATAACGCAGAAATAGATGGTCAATAGAGTGAAACCGATGCGCTCATCCTTTATTTGATGATGCACTCCAGAGAGAAAAAAAAAAGTACATTCCAAACAGAAACAACTGTATGGTCGAAATGATCTGAAGCCTACCTCCCACCACCCACTGATTCATCCTCTTTCTCTGTTTTGGTATAATAATGTTAGCAATCCTGACCACAAAATTTCACTGAACCTATGGACAAGGACGTCGAGTGATGTTTCCAAATGATCCAACATCAGTGTTCATCAGTACCAGCTTTTATCTTGAGTTGAAGACGGCATTATTTCTGAAGGTAACAGTCTGTAGTGCCGCCTTATGTTCACATATACAAAGTTTGGGTCCCAGATGTGGGAAGAAGCTGAAACTGTGCGACAAAGCGTGTTTTGGCAAATCTTTTATGGTAATGACTTCTTTCAGGCCGGCCGTGCCATTGTCCCCTCACACGCATGCATCAACCCGACGCGCAGCGTTCTGCGTTCGGCGAGCCAGCGAGCCGACGCGTCGTGGACTTGGCACACACCCTCAGCCCGCACCCGCTCCCAGCTCGCACACCCACCCGACGCACGCTCGACGTCTCCACTCGACTGCTCCTCTTCTACCTCCCTCCCTCTCGCGCTCTCTCTCTCGTCCTCGGCGCCCGGCGAGGTCCTCCCCACCGGCGACCGCCTCCCTGCGCCCGTGCCGTGCCCACACCCGTGCCCCACCTCCTCCGACGCGGCTCCTTCCTATCTCCGGCAAGCTTAGGGTTCCGGCGTGGCGGCCATGGCAGATCCGGCGGTGAAGGCGGCGGATCCATGCCAGGTAGGCCTCCTCCTCCTCCCCCTCCTCTCGAATTGAGACATGGCTACAGTTAGGGTTAGGGTCAGCTGTGGAGTTTTTTTTTTTGGCGCAATGGGGGAGGGCATGGCTGCCGCTAATCAGGGCGGCGGCATCTGATGCGCGCGCATAAGGGCGGCTTCGGCTGCACGCGCATTAGGGGCGTCGGCGGCGGCGCGTGCGCATCAGAGCGGTGGCTGCTGCTGCTCTACACTGGCAACCCACCCCTACCTTGCCGGGTGTTGATGTGCCGCCCCGTCCCCATAGCTCTGTGCAGCTGCAAATGATTTTATTGCGCAGGCGGCCTCGTGCTCTCCCCGCGCCTCCTGCATCCTCCTGCATAAGGGCGGCTTCCTGATGCTTTCTGCAATTTAGATGTTCATTTCTGTGGTGCCACCTGCTGCATATTTTCTCTTGGTCATGCTATAATATCTACAGAGAGACTTGAGAGCCATTGAGGAAATATATCCACTTGGGAAATGGATAATACAGAGATTGCTGATTGATATTTAAATGCAGAAGCACTTACGTGTGTCTTGTTTCGGTCCACTATAGGTCTGCAGTATGCGTTGTGAAAAGTTTGGAAAGCATGGTCTGGTGAAACCCAAACAAGTTATGTGCAGCCTTGTTACACCGTTACGAATGAATGCGGGGATGGACGATGATGTCGCACCAAAAAAGCCACAACCAGAAGTATTCGACGGACCGCTGCTGTCTTCACGCGATAAAGCCAAGATTGAACGGAGGAAAAGAAAAGAGGAGAGGCAAAGAGAGGTAATCTATTTTGCAGACAACTCCTCTTAGATCGCCACATGATGCAATTCTTGGTAGTATACATCTGATGTTCAGCATCTTCCCCATTCTGTTCTTATTTTATTTGCAGACGCAAGTTTTTGTTCCTGACTATGCTCTTCTTTCTTCTATGGACTGTCCTGCTTGCTGGTACATGTTCAATATCAAATGCATGTCGTGGAGATGGGGGCACTTAGGGCTGGAATGCCTCCTGTTTATGTAAACCACAGTAATGATGGTGGGCCAGCTGTTAGGGATATACATATGGAGAACTTCAGCGTCACTGTTGGTGGTCTTGATCTAATTCAAGAAACCACTATAACACTTGCTTTTGGAAGGCACTATGGTGAGTACTTTATAGTGTTTGGTAGCTTTCAGTAGATAATAAAACTGTGGCCAGGGCCCGGGAAGCATGCATGTGCAGTTCTTTATACATATCAGTAAAAGTTATCATTGAAATGATACCCTGCAAGTTTCAGAGTCAATTTGCTGATGGGCTCTGATTATGTATGCGTATTGTTTTGAGTCTGTATTTACGAATTACTAATTTAAGGTTCATCAAGCATTGGATGGTCTTGGAAAATAGGTTGTGAAGATTGCAGACTTTGGAGTCTGAAGGAATCCGTCTCAAGAGGGAGACATGACTGCTGAAACTAGTACCTACAGATGGATGCCACCTGAGGTGTGTAGATTTCTTCAAGTCATCTAATGTGCTCATAAGAAGCTCGTCTTACCAGACACAAAAACATGGCTGTATGCACGTGTACACAGTTATGTTTTACCTTGCTATGTATTTTTTTAATGCAACTTACCTTGCTATATTTCATCTGTCAAGACGTACAAGATATAGGAAGATTAGTTTTACTTGTCGCACTTGTCTCAGAAGAGAGTTCTTTCTGTGCAAGTAGAGATTTTTTATATGTGCACCATGCTTATTAGAGTTGCGTGTCTTACCAGGTAATAAACCATAAGCCGTATGATCACAGGGCAGACATCTTCACTTTGCTGTCGTTCTGTGGGAGCTGGTCACTTCAAAAGTAAACCATGGTGCCAGAGTCGAGCTTTTTGACTTGTTTTGAGTTATATGAGCATCTTATAATTGGGTTGTAGGCAACACTTAGCCTTAAATGGTAAATGGTTGTAGATTTTGTATGATTTTTTAGTGTCAAATCTACATACTTGGGTGCAGATAAGGCATGGGATACTGAATTGGGTTGCATTTATTAGTTTTTCATGCCTACAGCTCTGTGTATAATCATGCTTGTTTATCACGTTGTGATGGTCTTTTTGACTAGTAAGAATAGGCTAAATTGCCCATTTAGGAAGACATTGTTGCCTAATAGATGACACTTAAATTGCCTAAGCAAATGCAATCCACTACAACATTACTTGCTCATCACCAATAGAGGCTCCAGGAACATCCCCTAGCACTTTTAGGTACTTCTTTTTCAGTTACTACATCTTTCTATTGCACATGTATTTTAAACAGTTCAATGCACTGTTTACATCTTACTATCCCCATGACCTTGGATCCAGCTGGTGTGGACCGAGCGGCGCCACATATGCACTCGCCGATCTCGCCTTTACAGCTAACCTTGCTCGTCTAAATTTTAGAACTACGTGCACCCATTTCTCCTCATGCCTGAGCTATCGGCCTTAATTTCTGGTTGTCTCACTATTATTGTTTTATCAGCCACACTGTGTTGCCTAATTTATAACAATATTATTGCTTAATGCCTAACACCATTTTGCCTAACACAATGCACATTTTGTTGTGAAACATTCAATACTGAAACTGGCAAAATATTTCAGGGCTTCCAAAAGTAACTGAAACATTGAAACAAAATGCATGGTAAAAATTACCATGTATTCACTTTTCTTTTGCATGTCAGCTGGGTGCCTAGACTCTAATAAAAGTGACAGGCACTGAGCTTCTGAAAGTAGTTTTCTAGATCATAGGCCTAAGCCTCGTCCCTCGGTTAGATTCTTGTACATTTGTTAATGTTGATGTCCACATAGAAATGTAACTGGATGGTTGCATCTGGTGGGCAGTAGCAATAGCATTTTAGGGTGAGAGAGCAGCAACTTGGGTGGTGGGAGCAGCACTTGAAAGTTGCTTGTTATCTTCAAATTTAGACTCCTCAAGAGATAGTCTTATCTCAGAAATTGTAGGAGTTGAATACAAAAGGAAGTGTTTGCTTGAGATGCTTCTCGGTATGCTTTGTCTAGGAAATCAAAATCAGGGGGAATTCAAATCTATGATCCCTTAGGCAAATTAATGCAAGATTCTAGGTAGTTTTTCCACCCCCATTGGGCAAATATATTCATTCAACGAAGCAAAAAAATAAGGTAGCATTTTTTCTTCATATAATCACGCTTTTTTATGCACGCTGTCCTAAATCACACTGTTTTATTTGTCTGTGTTTCTGCAGGGAGGAGGGGAGGCACTAACAGCAGTGCAGTTGAAGCAGATCTAGTGAATAAGCAGGCAAAGTCTGCACTCATCTTGGTAGTACAAGTCAAGAACATCAAAAATCGAGCTGGCACTTGTGCAAACCAGCATGTGAATTCATAATTGTTAGATGTGAATCTAGGGCAAAGAATTTTAGCCTGTTCGCTTGAGATTATCAGCCAGCCAGCCAGCAGTGTTTTTCTCACAAAAAGCCAGATCAGCCCAAGCGAACAGGCTTTTGTGCGATGCTTTTGTGTTTGGGGGGGGGGTCCAGATCTTGTTTCGTGGGGGAAAACCCAATCAGAAAATTGTGGATCTTGATTGTAAATTTGCAGGGGCAAAACAACTCATACATACATGGCCTTACTGTTTCCGCATTATTGCCAGTTAAATTTGGTTGCTTGTAGCCGTTGTGTAGACTGGTGACGGGCAGAATTAAGAAGATTTGCCTCTTTTTTTTCTCCTCTAAGGCGACGGCGGTGGAACCAGATGTTTGGTGTCTGTGCAAATTAACGGAGGGGAGGGACTGGGAGGTCCGCGGGGGCCAATCTTGCAGCGGGTTGGTTGGTTGGCGCCAGAGGGGAGGGAATAATAATAGACGTTGCCTGATGCGGAAAGTTTTTGAACTGATGCACTGAGGGTTGCCGTTAGTTTCCAAAAACGGCAATGCCGTGCGACATGCTTATATTACGGCCGGCCGTAATTTAGCCGTATCCATCTTTTATTATTTACAAGATGAGTTTTGCACCATAGAATCTGGCCCTCATTCTACCACGTCATCCTAAATTCCCAGCCGTCGATCTCTAGCTGCGTTTACACGAACCGTCAGTTCCATTCCAGACCCTCTCCTCCCGTCGTCCCTCGCACTCGCACCCAGGCCCGCCGCCGTGCCCCCTCCCGCTCCCCTCCGTGCGCCTCGTCCCGTCGTCGTTCAGCTAGCTTTTCCAGAGATTTCGAGCCCCTCCGCTACCTTCGTTTCCCCCAGGTCGCTCGTCCTCTCGGCGGCGTCGGCGCGAGCTGCCTCCGCTGCAACTGCAAGCACTGGCCACGGCGGCGAGCAGCGCTAATCAACCGCGCCACCCGCCGGCCTCTTCCCTTCGTCCGCCCCACCGTCCCCGACTCCCTCTGCCATGGCCCTCGTTCGGGCCACGATTCCTTCCACAGGACAGAGCAACGCAATGCGCGGCCTCCACTTCGGCGGGTGCCGCCACCAGGACCATCGCCTTCCGCCACCTCGTTCTAGTGGTATAGCCTCGCAACCAACCCTCCTATCTACCTCGATGTGCTATCGCCGTAGCCATCTCCGACACCGCCACTATTGCCGAACCACGGCTGCGTCGTGGTGCTGATGGACGCCCGTGCAGCCTAGGGCAACGACGACGGAGGTAATGCGCGGGGGCGACGCCCAGCTCAGATCCACCTCAGCGTCACGCTCTGCCCCATCGTCGGCAAAGACGCCGCCAACTCTATTGCACCTTGCCTGCTTCAACTACTTAAGGTACGCGTACGCCCCTAGGTTGTTCGATGAAATACTCCTTCAGAGCTCTGTGACTTAGTTCCCTTTCCCTCTCCGCTTGTTTCAACAACGTGCTCTCACTACTGGCGCACATGCTGATGAAATGGTCGCCTGGCCAAAGACGCGCAATAAATCAAGAATCACTATAGCTGCTATCTATTAAAAATAGTGACGAATCTGCATATTAAAGACAGAATAGTATATTAGGCTAGTGATCCATTTGGATCACAACGTATATATGATGAGTTGCCCAGCTTTAGCATAGGCCACCAAACATCAGGATCTTCCTGGCACCATAGACAGACATTCAGTGCCCCAGCCTAGAAGGCAGTTTCCAGGATGCAGGAACCTCTCCCCGAACTGACCTATCCATGGTACATCAAGAAGATATGTGTCACTGAGGAGTACACCTGAATCAGCACAGCCAGCAGAAACTACCAACTTTGCCAGGTCTGGGTCATTATCTGGAAGAAGACTGGCTTGAAGTCATGCAAAAAAGACTATATTGCATACAAAACTGAGTCTAGGCAAAATCTATACTATAGAAATAAATTATCTCTCCATTTGATTCAACAGGCTGTCAAAGATTGAAAACCCATTTCTTGGTATGCTGCATCTAATTCGCAAGCTCACAATAGTTTCACTCTGATGAATGGTATTATCTTTTGGATTTTCCATTTCCTATAAAACAGACATATACTTTGATCCATACATTTCTTCTTTTGTAGCCGAAGCAGAAATAATTAAATTTATATGCTTGCAGAGACAATTATTGATGACACTAATGCTTGATAGGTGAGGAGAAACGTACAGCAATGGGTGGAGGATTACTTGCCTCCCCCTCTTCTTGATCCCAAAATTATCCAATTTTCTTTATTAATCTACTAACTGCAATTACCCTATATTATAACTTTGTTAAACCACCACAAGGATTAATAGTAGCAGTATACTGTTTTCTTATCATTTGTTAGTAAAAACGAATATTAGCCTTTAAGGTAGCATATCAGAGTTTCATTTTTCAATTAGTACAGATTATGTTTGACAGTTCATGCAAATTAATTTAATGGCAAATTCTAAAAAGAAATAGAAACTCATTTTGGCCTTGCGGTTCTGTAGGATTCATTCTATGCGGCCTAACTGCTGAAGAGTCTGCAGCACCTCCGGTGGAAAAGAATGCTGGCTGATGATATGGAGACAAGCATGCTGCAACTGCATAGTCGCAGCCGATGTCTGTTGCCACATCAAGGTGAGTACTACGCTTCCATGACTTCAGTCTGTTGAACTCATCGCAGTGACATGCACGCAACCACGCACACAATCCATTACGATTATTTTACTAAGCCGTGCTTTTATAAGATGATAAATGATTATCTACGACTGATCCTGATTAATCACATCTTGAGTTATTATAAAATAAAAAACTGATTCAAAACTGCAGTCATTTTTACCTCTTACTTTAGCTATTGTTGTCTTTGTTCTATGACAGTTATAGGACTTGACATTGTATATATATATTAATTTTTTCTTTCATGGTTTGCGGAACATGTAAGATGATTTTCTCTCTTCCAGCGTAGCAATCGATTAATGAAAGAAGGTCCTGTTAATTGTTTCCTATTACAAGTACCTCGTTTCCAAATGTAATGTTTCATATCCAAATATCAGACCACCTATTATGTTTTTCTGCCATAATATTCATAACTTATATTGCATTCAACATTCAGTATTTCACAATGAATTATTAGCTATTTTATCAAATATCTATGCATCATGGAGATTTGCAAAAAGGGCCGTACTGTGCACTTCTCTCCTACTGCATCTCCATGTTGCATTTTGAGATTCCAACTTATTATTTTTGGAATTTAATGTCAAACCTTCTCTTGTGTACTCAAACCAGAACTTGCTGAGGATGATTTGGAGGACTTCAAAAGTTGTACGAATTTGGCTGCTGAAAATACTGAGCTAAAGGTAATTACAAATACATGAGTTTAGTTTGCCTAGACCATTGTGGATTTCATATTGTCCCAAAACTTGTCACGAGTTTTCCGATTCGAATTCGAATTCAAATATGGGGAGAAATGTAAAAGAATTTCAAAAGCTATTGGTCAACCAAGAGTGACATTTGGTCAACTATGTCATGTTGGTCCAAATGATGCCCTTGGGTGAGGTTTTGATCACTAAGTAATCACAAATCAAAGTAGAGACAAATTCCAATTTGAAATCCCTCCAAAAACCCTAAATTTCAAAACCCTGTTTTACCCCTTTTGAAATAATTCAAAATCTAAGCAAAATTTGGGAAAAAGTTCAAAACCAAGCTTGTAGAACTTTTCAAGGGCTACAACTTTGGTGTTTTGAGTTTTCAAAGTTTTAGTGTAAAATGAGGAGCAATTTTGAAAATAAACAAATTTCAGATTTAATTCATTTTTATCCCCAAACTAAGATTTCAAAATGGAGGCTGAATTTGAAAAAGTTTTGAACAGCAAAGTTGTAGGTCTGGTCAAGATAAACAACTTTGATGTTTGGAGATTTTGAAGTTTCAATATAAAATCAAAAGTAATTTCTAAATTTCCAAATCGGAAAAATGTGTCCCTTTTTGAATTTAAACTCAAATTTCAAAATCCAAGCAGAATTTGAAAAAGTGTTCAATACCAAACTTGTAGAGCTTGAAATTCTGAAGATTTCATACATTGGAAGATTTTCAAGTTGTTATACAAATTTGAAAGTAATTTGATAAAACAGTTTGAATTTCAAGTTGGGGGGGACAACTACAGTGCACGACGTATCACCGCCGGCCACCGCGCGGTATGGGCGCCGGCGAGACGCCGGACGGCTTCGGCCGGCTTCCAGGCGTGTCCTCGATCGCCAGCACGACATCGCGCGTCTTCTAGTGAAGTAAACCGTGGTCGTTACCTATATATACATGAGTTCACCGTGACGTTTTCCATTTTCGCCATCGCCGCCACCGCAGCTCCGCCGCTCGCCGCTGCCGCCACCAAGCTGTCTCCGGCCACGCTAACAGCACCCTTAGCTCCGCCTCATCCTTGCACATCTCGTGAACCAGCTGAGCTAGCCCAATTCCGCCTGGATCGCCGGGGAGCCGTCGTCTTCCACCTCGGGTCGCCGCCGCTCCAGTCAAGCTCCGCCACCGTCGCCAGCCGCCTCCAATGCCTCCCCGCTTCAACCGATCACTCCGTCGTGATCGTGGTACGCCCCTGATGCTCCCTGACCCCTCGCTTTAATCGCTACCGCTTTGTAACGACGAGTCGCCGGTCACCGTTTCCGTCGAGCCGCCACCGTCGTCGGTGAGCTGTTGCCGGAGCTTGAGCTAGGGTGTTTAGTAGCAAAACGGGTTCGTAGGGTCGTGTAGAAGGTGTTGGTCAGCTCGGTTGGTCGATTGGGTCACCGGTCGTCGGTCGGCCACCGCGGGAAAGCGAGCGAGCGCGCGGGAGAGCGAGAGCGAGCGGGAGGTAGGCGATGACGAGTGGGGCCGGCTTGTCAGCGAGCGCGGGAGAGAGAGCACGCGGGCGCGGGGCTGGCGCTGGGCTGGGCCGCTTACTGGGCCAAGCGCGTGCGGGCGCGCGCGCGTACGCAGGCCGGTTGGGCTGGGCCGGATCGGAGAGAAGAGGAGAAGCAACCCGAGTTCGGTTTTGTTTTTGTTTTTCTTTTTCTTTTTCAAATAAATGAATAGTGTTATTATTTGTTTATTTCATTAAAAAATTGTGTAGAGTTCCAAAATTCATGAAAATTTTTGTATAAGCTTCTCAATGTATAAACTATCTAGGAAAAATATTAAATCATGAATTTAAATACTTTATGCAGTAGAAATAATTGGTTCCAATAAAGATTAAATGCAACTTCCAGTAATTTTAATAATTAATTTAATTATCCAAAAATTTTGAAATTTATTATGGCACTGTTATAAATCATTCTTAACCCATAGAAAAAGTTTGAACTTATTTAGATAAAGTTTGATCAACTTCTAATTATGCCCTAATTATTTAAATAGAAAATAAATGTTAATTTGAGAACTTTAAGTGTTGTGTGCCTTTTGATTGAGTGATGTCCTTAGGTCACTACCCTTTTATGATCTCTGGCACCTTAATTTCATGATTGAGCTCGTTAGTAACTTGTTAGGTTAAGAGCTGGTATCGCGGGAACTCGTCGCTACTAGTTAGTAGGTTTTCTGTTTACGACTGTACCGTGAAGGGAAGTTGTACTCGAATTGTAACCGTGGCATGTTATCATCAAGCATCATGTTTATCGTTGAGCATCATGTTAAAGCATGTTATGTATTCGTGTAGTCACCGCTTTCGAAGAAGCCGAAGTCGTCGAGCAAGCTTCCGGAGAAGAGCGATCGTCAGTGGGTTCCGGACCAGACGTTGGAGTCTCCGAGTCTGAGTCAGTCGTCGTGTCAGAGCAAGGCAAGCCCCGGTGCATTTAAACCCTACCTTGAATTTTACAAATATTTTATTATTTATTTTATGATTTATTGCATTAAGTAATTAGGAGTTGAGTGATAACCTAATTGCTGTATTATCATCCTTGATTATTGCAATATTACCCTTGATACCTGTTTTACGGAAAATGCGTAATATGCTTCGCTATGCTTAGAAGTTAAGCTTTTAAATGAAATGTTTACATAGCCATGACGGCATCCTTAATGAATATTGAAATATGTGAATGAACTTGTAAGATCGGGCGGGTGGTTTGGCCACTGCTAACGTGCATTGGGAGAGGAGTCCCAATGTATTGTTTCCGCCTTATCAGTTAAGGACCGTACGTTGTTGGCCCTCGCGTCATGGAGTTTTTATTAGTACTAGCCATGTGCTCATGTCGGGTAAGCCTTACTTTGGTTAGTCCATTACGAGAACGTCTAACCTCGCACTGGGAGTGGAGAGATGGCGAGAGTAGTGTGTACCCTCGGGGCTAGAATTTAGCCGGGTTCGAGGAGTACTGTGCTCTCGGGTGGCGATGGACACGTTCTGGTTTTGGGTTATTCGGGTAAGAGTTGATATATGCTAGATTCGGTTCTACATATGTCGTGTGGTTAGGAATCCCCAGCTGGGTAAATGAAGCGGTTCGAATCGTCGTTACTCTACGAGAAAGGAGTCTTGGCCTTGCACCAACATCGTATTTAAGAACTGAAATTGAAAGAAAGAATGAGAAAGGTTTTGATGATAATTACTTTGATCTAGATTAGGATCACCTAGAGTTGGTTAATGAACCATCAATGGTAAAAGTAAAATGTTGAAGATAAGGACTTACTTTAGTAAGCTTTTCTGCAAAAAGAAAATCTTGATTCTGATTTACCCGTACCTTGATTCCCTAAAGCTAGCATGCCCTTAGAGTCTTTGTTTTAGTCGGGTAAGTCTTGTTGAGTACTCTCGTACTCAGGGTTTGTTGAACCCCTTGTTGTAGGTGCGGTTCATGAACAAGTCTACTTCGAGCCTTGTTGCATGACCATCGTGGTTGAAGAAAGCGACGACGAGTAGACTGTGTGGCCTTTGGGCAAGGCATCTCGTTTGGGTGTTGTAATAAAGTTACTACCGATATTTCTCTACTAATGGTTTGTAATAATGTACATAAGGTTTGAAGCTTGAAAACTGGTTTGTAAACCTATGTTATTGTAAGATTTCCGCTACTTTACTCTGTTGAATAATTTGAATAAACTGTTGTAATATTGCAATACTCCTGTGATTGGATCCTGTTCGGAGGAAAGCAGGCCTTTTAAGTTATGGTGAACATAAGTACGACTGTCAGAGGTCATTATGGCAATGACGTGTACTTGTGGGCCATCATAATTAGGAGGTTCTGTGACAAATATTGAGTAAGAAATGTGTTGTGTTGCTAGGGGGGCCATGGCCTCTGCCACTAGACCACCTGGCTCTGCCCCTGCCCACAAACGCTTTGGGCTGCTTGGTTTCTTCGCCGGTTCCTATTTTGCCTCATTGAGTAAGGATGAAACAAACTTGTTTAGTTATCTTACCTGCTATCTTGTGCCTTGGTAAACAAGCTTTGTCTTGCTAGCCTGAGAGTCAAATTGGCTCTCATGTCTAGAAAAACTTCTCGTGCTCCATGTCAACCAGATTAGGCAACTTGTTCGGAGAAACCAAGGACGTCCTCTATCACACTATCACGATGTCACCCACACATATGGCTCCGCCTCAAACACGTCAAGTTCTTCTCTTCTTTCTCTTTCTTTGGCCTTGACTATCCCCACAACACAATGTGTTGACTTCTGTGCACTCCTTTTTTAAAAATTTGTGGCCATATTTATAAGGCCAGTCTCATGAAAATTTTATGGAGATTAAATAAGCAATCAACTTAGCAAATATGCTGACATTGCACCATATAAATAAAGAGAGATAAGTGATCAAAGTTTCATGGAGTAAAATGAGTTTTATGGGGATAAAACTAGTTTACATTGTTTCCAACACAAGGGGAGTCACCCTCACTAAGACTAGCCTAAAATAGTAAGAGAGTTGATGTATTTCATGTGTCTGGATTTTTAGCCTACAATCAGAGACAACCAATTAATATCATAATTTTATACCAATTAATATCATAATTTTATAGTCAAACAATGACAAAATTACATATTTTCCAAATTACAACGAAACTTAAACACCTAGGAAATATAGAAGTGGTGAGATAACGGAGACTCCCAGAGAACCAAGTATGTTATAGGTGGTAAGGACTAATGGGCTTGGTTTCACAGTCAATTGCAGCTTATTTCTATATAGTATAAACACCCTAAATACATATATAGACCTAACAAATTTTTGTCATGATGACATATATATGCTACACATCAATTTTTGGTGCACTAAGACTTGTTTGGATGTATTTGTGTTCAACTAATCTACATGTATTGGTAGGGTTGGATGAAAGATTAACTAATTTTCACTCCACTCTAATACACGTAGATTGAGGTGGATGTGAGTGTCGCCAAACAAGTGTTTTAAGAGTCATCGAAAAACTTACTACAAATGTATACTATCTAATAAAAAAGGAATTTTGTTATACTATGTTTCTTTCTTTCTCTAAAAAAATAAATGAACGCTATCTGAGATATCAAAACATTCTTTATTCTTTTCTTCTCTTTTAAGCCCATGATATGACAATGCACATTTAGAACTTTCATCAGCCTGAAAGCATCCATCGGCCCAGCTAGCGCGTGGCGGCCGAAATGAACCGCGTCGCTGCGGCCTGCGGGCCCAGGCTTTGAGTAAAGCACCCCAAATTCCCCTAAAAAAAAGTAAAGCACCCCAAAATCCCCTAAAAAAAAGTAAAGCACCCCAAAAACGCAACTGATTTTCCCCCGGACCAGCGTCGAGGAGCAGGCAGATTTGAAATTTCCAGTCCCCCCTGCCTTCTCTTCTCCGTTCACGGCTCACCACGCGTGCGCGCGCGCTCTCCCTCTCGCCCGGCGATGTCTGAGCGCCCGCCGCCGCTGCCGCCATACGCCAGGTCTCCGTCCCGTCGCCAGGCCGTCGCAGGCGACGAGCACCCAACACTAGGTAAGCGTACTCTCTCTCTCTCTCCTCAGTCCTCCCTTCCTGCCGTGCCCAGCCGCCCAGCACCCGAAACCAAGCTTAATTCATCTGGCGATCTGTGTTTGGATCTGATCTAATCACACAACCGTATACATGTATTAGCTCTGCTGAGTCCTCCGCCCCTGGTCGACGCGAGCGTAGGCCGAGGAGTGTGCATGATGAGCATCTCGTGGAGAGACAAGCAGCGCCCGGACCTCGTCAATTTCATCGCCACATCCCTCGCTACCAACCTGTACCGCCTCAATTTCTTGTCGCTTTCTCCGGTACGCGCTCCAATCCAGAGATGCCACTGGTTTTGCTGTGCTGTGTGTGTAACTGTGTATACGCATGGCTTTGATTGGGTTGGGTTTGGGTTCCAGGACTTCCTCTTCAACAATGGGGGCTTATCGGTTGCTTTCATCTTCGAGACGGACTGGCTGCCTGAAAGGGAAGCTGCTGTCTTCAGCAGGTCACAATCTTCGTTCCCTGTGTTATGTTTGTTGTTATGCACTGATGACTGCATGCGTGGTGATGGTAATGGTGATGTCGTACTTGGAATGCTTTTGCAGGGTGAGTACACTGAAGAGGCAGTTCAAGTACCTCTACGTCGTTGTCGTCGTCCGCTCAGCAGAGCAGAACGAATCATTCAATCAGTCATATTTCAAGTATGGGCCGACATAATGTGACGCTAAATTGTACGTAGCAAGCATTTGTTCTAGTTTGGTTGGGTTGGGTTGTTCTTATTCCTGCTGTCCTCATTCAAGGTATGGCATGGAGCTTGGCTGCCCTACGTTCGTGCCTGTTTGTGATCCAGAGATGGGATTCGAGAAGATTGTAAGGATAGCTCATGCTCGTGGAGGTAAAACCTCTTTGCTTCATTTACCAATTTCCTGACTCATGTTCAAGTTCTGAACTGCGACCTGGCACTGATGGCGTGTCTGTTTTCTTCAGTGTGCAGGCAGAAAAACATCGTCGCCGCTATGAGAATTGAGGTATGTTCTGTTCCCAGATGCATGCTCATATACTAGCAACGGGTCATGTTGTTGCTAAATGATTCTCTTACTTGTCTCCGTAGCGTGAACAAGCTGTTGAGTGCATGGATGCGTTTTTACGAGTGCTCACCTCTATTCCTGGTATTGACAGTCATGATGCAAATGCGGTGAGTTGCTCAACTTGGTTTTGCAGCTTGTGTAATTTTGTGATCTCTTGGTTACATGGATATCAATGCTAGATTGTTTGTTCTGACTGCTTTGCAAGTTCTGTCTCTAGGGAGGACACGCATGTTATTTGTAGGCGTTGTTTGCCGATATGGGTATCATCATTTACCTTGTCATCTGCACACATTTCTCTGGAGATTGAGAAGAATTAACCACAGTACCTTTTAATCTGTACAAGATTCAGGGAAGATCAGCACTTAAACATATTTTGAAACTTTACAAGTTTACATGCAAAATAATTGGTTATATGCAACTACTCCAGAATAAGAATGTGCACATGCTTGCAGATTGAATTCTGTTACCTTCCCTGCACTATATCTTGCACATCACTTGCCTTTCTGGATTTCCTTTTTCCATGTTATGTGTACCATGGCGTGCTGATTGGTACTGATGCTAGTCTGTTTTTTTTAAGCTTGCCCAAGCCATTGGCTCTATCGAAGCAATTGCAAAAGCATCCAAGGAATTCATTCTGGAAAACACCGATCTTTCCACTGAAAAGGCAGAGAGGATTGTCAGGTTCTTCAGGGATCCACAGTACTTCTTAAGCCCTAAACTTAACTAATTCTCGCAGGTATTCTTCTCCCCCGCTCAACATATGTAACAATTGCTTTACTCAGAGCATGCCAAACATTTCATATTTGCTCCACAGAACTGTCAGCTTGTTGCTTCTCTTTGTTCTTCATTCTCTGTCGATCTTTATTGATGTTTTGCCCAAGGAATGCACATGCATATTCTCTTTGTTCTTCATTCTCTGTCGATCTGGAATGCACATGCATAAACAAGATTGATTTTCGTTAATTTGATTTTTAAGCTGTATGCAGATAAGAACCTTTTGATTTGCATGCCTACTGATAGAAGTTAGGCCCACAAAAGATATCATGTCTGCTCTAGATGGTGAACTTTTTATATTCCTTGTATGCTCGAGTTCTTGTGGTCCCTAGTTTTCTAACCCATTTGAAGTGTCCCCTTGTGATCTTGAATGTTCTTTTCCCGTTGATAGAAATGTTTTCGATTCCATGATGCTGAATTGCTGATGCAGTCTCCTGATTTGCATGCAAAATCAGATTGTTTCGATTGAGTCTGTCCCTGGGTGAACCACTGAACTAACTACCGGAGCCGTTGCAATGTCTCTCCCCAAATCTAGCTGGCATATGTTGGCGATACATGGACCCTGGGTCCCTGGGCAAGCTGTAAATTTTCGTGCACCAGCAAACTTATGATATAGTATAGATAAAGACCTGGATGAAAATGACGTTGTACTGCGTATCCCAGTTGATGACAGACACTTTATAATCTATCATCTGTGCATTCTGTTCTGAACTTATGCATGACTATTGTTTCTGTGTAAGCATCCATCCAATCAAGAACAGAATATATAACGCAGAAATAGATGGTCAATAGAGTGAAACCGATGCACTCATCCTTTATTTGATGATGCACTCCAGAGAGTAAAAAAAAATGTACATTCCAAACAGAAACAACTGTATGGTCGAAATGATCTGAAGCCTACCTCCCACCACCATCACCACCCACTGATTCATCCTCTTTCTCTGTTTTGGTAAGATAATGTTAGCAATCCTGACCACAAAATTTCACTGAACCTATGGACAAGGACGTCGAGTGATGTTTCCAAATGATCCAACATCAGTGTTCATCAGTACCAGCTTTTATCTTGAGTTGAAGACGGCATTATTTCTGAAGGCAACAGTCTGTAGTGCCGCCTTATCATCATATATATGTTCACATATACAAAGTTTGGGTCCCAGATGTGGGAAGAAGCTGAAACTGTGAGACAAAGCGTGTTTTGGCAAATCTTTTATTATTTACAGGACGAATTTTGCGCCATAGATTCTGGCCCTCATTCTACCACGTCATCCTAAATTCCCAGCCGTCGATCTCTAGCTGCGTTTACACGAACCGTCAGTTCCATTCCAGACCCTCTCCTCCCGTCGTCCCTCGCACTCGCACCCAGGCCCGCCGCCGTGCCCCCTCCCGCTCCCCTCCGTGCGCCTCGTCCCGTCGTCGTTCAGCTAGCTTTTCTAGAGATTTCGATCCCCTCCGCTACCTTCGTTTCCCCCAGGTCGCTCGTCCTCTCGGCGGCGTCGGCGCGAGCTGCCTCCGCTGCAACTGCAAGCACTGGCCACGGCGGCGAGCACGCGCTAATCAACCGCGCCACCCGCCGGCCTCTTCCCTTCGTCCGCCCCACCGTCCCCGACTCCCTCTGCCATGGCCCTCGTTCGGGCCACGATTCCTTCCACAGGACAGAGCAACGCAATGCTCGGCCTCCACTTCGGCGGGTGCCGCCACCAGGACCATCGCCTTCCGCCACCTCGTTCTAGCGGTCTAGCGTCGCAACCAACCCTCCTATCTACCTCGATGTGCTATCGCCGTAGCCATCTCCGACACCACCACTATTGCCGAGCCACGGCTGCGTCGTGGTGCTGATGGACGCCCCGTGCAGCTTAGGGCAACGACGACGGAGGTAATGCGCGGGGGCGACGCCCAGCTCAGATCCACCTCAGCGTCACGCTCTGCCCCGTCGTCGGCAAAGACGCCGCCAACTCTATTGCACCTTGCCTGCTTCAACTACTTAAGGTACGCGTACGCCCCTAGGTTGTTCGATGAAATACTCCTTCAGAGCTCTGTGACTTAGTTCCCTTTCCCTCTCTGCTTGTTTCAACAACGTGCTCTCACTACTGGCGCGCATGCTGATGAAATGGTTGCCTGGCCAAAGACGCGCCTATGCTGTCAAACCCAAAACAATCAGCATGTGGCAAAGTATGCAGAAGATGAAATGTGTACTGACATTGTTAAGATGAATACAATAAATCAAGAATCACTATAGCTGCTATCTATTAAAAATAGTGACGAATCTGCATATTAAAGACAGAATAGTATATTAGGCTAGTGATCCATTTGGATCACAACGTATATATGATGAGTTGCCCAGCTTTAGCATAGGCCACCAAACATCAGGATCTTCCTGCCACCATAGACAGACATTGAGTGCCCCAGCCTAGAAGGCAGTTTCCAGGATGCAGGAACCTCTCCCCGAACTGACCTATCCATGGTACATCAAGAAGATATGTGTCACTGAGGAGTACACCTGAATCAGCACAGCCAGCAGAAACTACCAACTTTGCCAGGTCTGGGTCATTATCTGGAAGAAGACTGGCTTGAAGTCATGCAAAAAAGACTATATTGCATACATAACTGAGTCTAGGCAAAATCTATACTATAGAAATAAATTATCTCTCCATTTGATTCAACAGGCCGTCAAAGATTGAAAACCCATTTCTTGGTATGCTGCATCTAATTCGCAAGCTCACGATAGTTTCACTCTGATGAATGGTATTATCTTTTGGATTTTCCATTTCTTTTATCTTCTCTGATCGGTTCTTAACCTATGTACATAAAACGTGCAAGCAATTGGTTCCAACCTTTGAAACACGACCACTGCATTCTTGCAATGGGTTTTCAGCCTATAAAACAGACATATACTTTGATCCATACATTTCTTCTTTTGTAGCCGAAGCAGAAATAATTAAATTTATATGCTTGCAGAGACAATTATTGATGACACTAATGCTTGATAGGTGAGGAGAAACATACAGCAATGGGTGGAGGATTACTTGCCTCCCCCTCTTCTTGATCCCAAAATTATCCAATTTTCTTTATTAATCTACTAACTGCAATTACCCTATATTATAACTTTGTTAAACCACCACAAGGATTAATAGTAGCAGTATACTGTTTTCTTATCATTTGTTAGTAAAAACGAATATTAGCCTTTAAGGTAGCATATCAGAGTTTCATTTTTCAATTAGTACAGATTATGTTTGACAGTTCATGCAAATTAATTTAATGGCAAATTCTAAAAAGAAATAGAAACTCATTTTGGCCTTGCGGTTCTGTAGGATTCATTCTATGCGGCCTAACTGCTGAAGAGTCTGCAGCACCTCCGGTGGAAAAGAATGCTGGCTGATGATATGGAGACAAGCATGCTGCAACTGCATAGTCGCAGCCGATGTCTGTTGCCACATCAAGGTGAGTACTACGCTTCCATGACTTCAGTCTGTTGAACTCATCGCAGTGACATGCACGCAACCACGCACACAATCCATTACGATTATTTTACTAAGCCGTGCTTTTATAAGATGATAAATGATTATCTACGACTGATCCTGATTAATCACATCTTGAGTTATTATAAAATAAAAAACTGATTCAAAACTGCAGTCATTTTTACCTCTTACTTTAGCTATTGTTGTCTTTGTTCTATGACAGTTATAGGACTTGACATTGTATATATATATTAATTTTTTATTTCATGGTTTGTGGAACATGTAAGATGATTTTCTCTCTTCCAGCGTAGCAATCGATTAATGAAAGAAGGTCCTGTTAATTGTTTCCTATTACAAGTACCTGGTTTCCAAATGTAATGTTTCATATCCAAATATCAGACCACCTATTATGTTTTTCTGCCATAATATTCATAACTTATATTGCATTCAACATTCAGTATTTCACAATGAATTATTAGCTATTTTATCAAATATCTATGCATCATGGAGATTTGCAAAAAGGGCCGTACTGTGCACTTCTCTCCTACTGCATCTCCATGTTGCATTTTGAGATTCCAACTTATTATTTTTGGAATTTAATGTCAAACCTTCTCTTGTGTACTCAAACCAGAACTTGCTGAGGATGATTTGGAGGACTTCAAAAGTTGTACGAATTTGGCTGCTGAAAATACTGAGCTAAAGGTAATTACAAATACATGAGTTTAGTTTGCCTAGACCATTGTGGATTTCATATTGTCCATCTCACCGATTTTTTACCTTCTCTCATAATGCCAGGAAAAACTGAAGAAGTTTGAAAGTCAGGTGGAGATTAGTACCGACAATTCAGATCACGAGAAAAGTGGGAAAGATATTAGGGAAGAGATAAGGAAACTAAAGAAAGCTTACAAGATCCTGAAATCAGAGGACAAGGAAATTTCAGCATTACAAGCGGAAAAGAATTTTGTGTGGAACCAGCTTAAGACAATGGAAGAAGATTACAGTGGGACCATTAAGAGCAACAACATAGAGGTAATGCAGGCTACCGAAGCAGCACAAAAGCTTCTGCAGAATGTAGATGAGCTGCAAGTGGAAGCCCAAAAGACTACAAGTAGAGGTGACAAATGTCAAAGAGAGGATGTCAATTCTTGAGGATGAGCTGCAAAAATTGCACTCCTTGGTTGAGGATAAAGAAGATCTTGGAACTGGTAAAAATGAAGATGGTCAACCAGAGACTAGTAGGATGTCGAAGGAGGATACTAATAAGGCAAACAGAAAATCTAAGTCTGAATGCCTAGCTTTAGAGGATATATCAAGAATTTCCCAGGTCACACCTGATAGGCGAGAAGTGAAGACTACAAGAACACGTGTGCCTGAGACTAATCAGAAGCCTGCAATGGTCTGCTTGAGATCGGGTTCCACCTTTGCCTTGCTTGTCCCTTCGTGCAAGAGGTATGGAGCCAAATCATAACTTGGGAGCACTTCGCAAATTTCGATGTGGCACAACAAGGTAACTTCGCATCCATCGCAGATTGGTGGGAACACACAACAAATTTGATCCACAAAGAGCACAAGCGAACCTTCTTTGTTACACAATGTGGAACCTCTTACCTCTGGAAAGAACGAAACCGAAGGATTTTTGAAAATGTCCACTCTATGATCATCCAGGTCGCCGGATGGATCAAAGACTACATTGATATGTACAAAAGGGCACACCCGCTACAACCTGTTTATTGATTAGTGCTAGATCTTCCTTATTGTTGGTGCTTTGCAGCCCCCTCTTGTGCCACAGCCTGTACATAAAACTGCTTTCCCCTTATTGAAAGGCAGAGCTCCTTCCATTTTCGTTCAAAAAAAAAAAGACTAATCAGAAGCGCAAGCGTAGCTCCTTCAAGTCCTCCATGTCGTGTCTCGTGTGTAAGTATCCCGTTTAGCTGTATATAGTAGACTCATTGCACTGCCAACACATGATCTATGACTATCAATTAGCAACACTTTTTGTTTGTTATTCATGTATGGTCAATGACAATGTTGTTTTATTAAGTGAACTTGATCTGTTTTTCTAATGTGCATAAACAAATAGACTAATTGTTTTAGCTGACCTAGAGTTTATCTAAAAGATTCTGGCAGGCTGTATGTATGAGTTGTGTCTTGTTGTAAATATGGATTGGTAATAAATTGAGAAATTAGGTTTGCTTTGTATGATTTCAAAAATATATGTATCCTTCAGAAGTGTCCTTTCTGGAAGTGCTAAAATGAACTGCAGTGTGGAACGGCGGATTAATCAACCTGTTCTACAATTATAGCCTGCAAATAGTAAATATGTACCTCTGTGTGCTCTTAAGTCTTAACTTAATCTCCTAATTCTTGGCAGGCTTCATGAGTTGCGTCTTTCTGTAAATATGGACAAAGAATAAGGTTGATGGAATTTAGTCGATTATTAAATGATTTGTTAGTGCTCAAAATGGGACCACATTCATGTGCAAGAGATTAGTAAGAACCGCAGGATACGTTTCTTCATTCTTGATTTACAGCTTTAACTTGCAAACATGCTGGTAGCCTTATTGCTGATACCGTTATATATCTACAGAAACATAGTGTGATGGGTAAATTATTATATTTTATATGGTTTCTACAATGTCCTAATTCTTGGTAGGCCGCATGAGTTGCGTCCTGCTGTAAATATGGACAAACAAGAAATTGATGAAATTTAGGTGAGCACTATGTGAGTCATAGGTGCTCATAAAGGACCATCACACATTTAGGGTCACTAGAAGCATGGTGCATGGATACAATAGAATATGTTAGTTGTGTTTCATACTTTGATCATCTAGCGATCTTGTTCGGGTGGATAGACAATGCTGCATAATAATGACATGCGATCCTCTAATATTTTTTTTGTACACAAATGGTAATGCCTAATTCTTGGTGCTCTGCATGAATTGCATTCAATCTAAATGTGCACAGATAACAAACTGATGGAAATTATGTGTATTTTTCTCTTAGTTTTAATCATTATTTGCAATGTCCTAATTCTTGGTGGTCTGCATGAGTTTCAGTCTGCTGTATATATGGACAAACAATAAATGTTATGGAATTTAGGTGAGCATTATGTGAGTTGTTGATGCTCATAAAGGACCATCGCACATACACTACAATTAAGGATATGGTAGAACATGAGGGTTGGGTTTCACCACCTAAAGTGAGCAAGTGGCTGTTTGGTAGATTTAGATTACATAAAAATATTACAATAACAGAAAGCAGATCTACTGATACTATTTCCTTGAAAATTTCAATGCCCTATTTCTTTGTGCACCTGGATGAAGCACATGTTGCTGTGAACTTGGACAGAAATCAAGTTGATCGAAACTAGGAGTGTTCTCTTAATTCTGATTGGTGATGAACGATCTGAGAAATAGTTCGTTCGTAGTTTTCTGATTCATATTGCTTTGCATTGAACTGAATTAGGCCTTGTTTGGATGCATGTGTATCCACTTCAATCCACATGTGTTGGAGTGGAATGAAATGGAACTTAGTTTAATTCCACTCCAATCCACTTCAACACATGTGGATTGAGATGAATACATGCGCACCCAAACAAGGCCTTAGAGTTAATATTTTAGATCTATTACGAACATGTGCAGTCCCTTGCTCGATGGTCTTTGTACTCTTTAACAAAGAGCTACCCCTCCATTTCAAATATAAGACGTTTTGGCTTTTTTAGATGCATAGCTTTTGATGTGCACTTAGATATAAACAATGTCTAGATACATAGTAAAAACAATGCATCTACAAAAGCCAAAGCGTCTTATAAATTGAAACAGATGGAGTATTTCTTAAGCTGTTATACTTTCTTGTTGGACCTGCACTTTGGCCTTTTTGTTTTTGTTTTTTCCATTTATTCATGTAGCCCTTATTTATGCTCCTCAAAATGTGGCATATATGTTGACTGGCTTTCTCATGTATTAGTAGTTGTGCTGAGAATATGTTGTTACCACATGCAGAGTAACCAGAGATGTTACACAAGGCTTCTGCAAGTTAAAGCTGCTGCGTCACCTGTGCTCCTCCCGTCAAGTTTCACTGTTCCAAGGCTGAAGACCCCAACTGCTTCCTAAAAGGATAAAACCACAGGCAGCTGTAGTCTGATGTGCTGATAATTGAAGTTGTCCCAACATGCCCTGCTCTGACAGTAGGTGAGGCTAAGCTTATCGGTTGCCGCTGGCAGGTTTGACTTAATTGCAAAGCAGCATTGTAAAGCGATTAACTGTGTTTGTAACATATTTCTTGTCTCATCTCTGTGTTGGAGTACTTGCGACATATATGCTGGGTGCTGTGCAATAGATAAGGAAGGTGCCCATGTGTGTTGTTTATGTAGCTCATCACTTGCTCTCTTCCCCGGCATATGTTCTTGTGAGAGTGTTCGCAGCTTATCTGTTGGTGTGTTAAGGCATGTCCCATGGCTTGCTGTTCCTGGTAGAACATAACACCAAGAGTGTACCACCGTTGGCCTTGTATTGCTGGTACTGGTTTATTTAGCCTTTTGTACCTCTGTGCTTTCTGAACTGCCAGTCACAGATCAATAAAATGCTGCTTATGGTATTATGGCTTGTGAATTTCACCTTATAAAGTAACATCGCTGAGATACAAAATCCAGGTACACCAGAGTACCAGACCAATAAAGCATGACTCATCCACTCGCACACACCAAGGCGTGGCAACGCCGCGCCAATTTTTCTAGTGCATATAGATGGACACTGCATAGTAAAGTAGGGTAGGGTGAGTGTGATAGATCCAATATTTGTTTTGCACTGAATCTGTGGGATAGGAGTTGTAGGGACATGTTGTGTTTATTACTAGTGGTATAGTATATTTTGTGTGCGCGCGCACGCTTGAGAAACTGGACGGGAACAACTAGGAACATAGGAAGTCAGGGTGAACATCACGTGGAATTGTGGATTGCTTTGTTGCTTACAGGTTACAGCCAGTGGGCAGTGGTGGAGCTACGAATCAAGCAAGAAGCTCTGTTGCATGGATACAAGCACCAATATCTGATATATGCAATGTTTTTTTTACTGGATACTCTAGCAAGAAGCTCTATTGCATGAATACAACAAAAGTGGATGTAAAATCCAAACAAAGAGACCCTGGAGATCCGAGCAAGGACTTGACAGGCGGGGGAATACTCGGCGATGGATAAAACCAGGCGGGAATACTCGGTCGATGGGTAAAAGAAAAATTTTAAAAAGAAACGCCGTTGCCGGGGATCGAACCCGGGTCGTCCGCGTGACAGGCGGAAATACTGACCACTATACTACAACGACCTGGTTGGTGAGTTCAATTTTTCAGACTATAAAGCCATAAACACAGCGTCATCTACCTCAAGAAGACATGAGCACTAATCCACCGTCCCAGCAACATACCCATCGTCTTTTCCGAAATGGAAGACGCGGAAGAAAACCTAGCCCTGGTTTTGAGCGTGAACGTTCCATCAACCATCTCCCAAGCACCAGACCAACCAGGTGCACCGGCCAATCACGAGGACCTCAGTGGCTGCACATTGTTAAAAAGGTCAGGAATTCGGGCAAGGAATACTCGTCTCCCAATTGCTTGAACCAGACAAAGATGGCTCATGGCGGCAAAACACATTCAAGATTCAACACATATGCTCATTTAGGCATTAGGTGGCAGGTTGGGAATGGCAAAAAATTCAGATTTTGGGAGGACCATTGGCTGGGTAATTCTAGCTTGGCCATACAATTTTGGCCCCTGTATGTGATAAATGAGCAACAGGGTAGGACTATTGATCAGGTTTGGGATGGGGATACTCTGAAACTCTCCTTTAGGAGATTTGTTTCAGAAAGATTGATGGAAATGTGGTTTGAACTCTTAGGAATTGTAGAAGAAGTCAATTTAGTAGAGGAAGAGGATCAAATTCTCTGGAGTTTCAGCTCTAACGGTCAGTTCTTGATTCAATCCTTATATGCTGTTATTAACCATCGGGGTGTTAAACCGGTGTATGTTCAGTCATTGTGGAATTTGAAAATACCTCCAAGAATCCAAATCCTTTTATGGTTGCTTTCAAAAAATAAGATCTTAACAAGAACAAATCTAGCTAAAAGGAAAAAACTGAATGACTTGTCATGTTTATTCTGTTCTGAAACAGAATCAGTTCATCATCTATTCTTTGATTGCTGTGTTGCCAAATGCATGTGGTCAGTTTTAGCTGACATTTTGAATTTATCAGGGCTTTGGAACTATGAATATATTGCTTCCTTATGGATAGCAAACAAAAAGTTCATGTTGGCTAATGTTGTGAATGCTGCTGCTCTTTGGTGCTTGTGGAACATGCGTAATAAAATCTGTTTTCAGGGGATGTCTGGATGGGGATGAAGAAGGTGCTGACAGGGATTGCAAGAACATTACGACGCTGGAGACCAATGTACAAGGCGGTGATGGAGGAAGAGCTGATGGTGATAATCCAAAAGATCGAACTGGAGGCAAGCAGACCACCTGGAATCACCTGGAGTCCGTTACAGTCTCAAGCATCGGTGTTGCTGCCTTCGGCGAGGGCTTACATCGGTGTGAATCAGCAGAGTTCTAAGCTTGTAATGAGTGTTAATACTGCTGAGGTTTACGGCCTTTAGGTCTTCTGTGGGTGGGCGCGCCGATACGCTTTATGAACTAAATTGTATGCTTGACGCTTTATGATCAATAAAGCGGGGGAGACCTCTGTTTCAAAAAAAAAGAAAAAAAAGAAAGCTCCTGGTCATCTTGAATTATCAATCAATTGTGTGTTAGTATGAGAGGCCAGAGAAAAAATATCCCAAGTAATCCATGTCCATACGATTAGGCTAGAGGGCAGTGAGGCTAGGAAGTCTCCTTCACAGAAACAGAGGCAGATTAGCATTAGCTCCAATCCAACAGCATATGATCAGCGACCAAAACATAGGGATGTCCTGTGGGCTTCGCCAGGGACAGACGCATGCAAACCATGTGACTGTCTGGGAGAGAGCCGGTGATAGGCCTAACAATAGCATAGAGAGTCCACTGAGACTACCCGCAGTGGGTACTCTAAAACGATACTCTAAAGTTTTAGAGTATGAATATAGAGTAAAAACTGCTGCACTGAGTATTCTAAAACGATACTATATCCTTTCTCTCACTCTATATTTAGAGTGATATAGTGCTTACTTTATACTCTATAGTGGCGGGCCCCACTAACTAAACAAAGGAAAAAATACTATAACTCACAAACCAAAAATCTAAATTAAATTTCGATTACACCATTAAATTCGTCTCAATAAATCCTTCAAAACTAGATCACACATAGATATATTTAGATAAAGTGACAAGCGGGTCCTACAGTGGATAGAGTAGATAAAGGATAATATAGAGGATGGATGGGTACGGAAGAATTGAGTATAGAAGAGAGAATCTTGCTAACTAGAACGTATAGAGGATGAATATAGAGCTCTATGAGTGCGGGTAGTCTGATACTAGAACAGAGGATCGGATCCGGCCCCTTTCTTTTTCTGAGATGGGTCTCTCACCTCACCTCTGCCGTCTCGGCGAATCCCCACTCCGTTGCTTAAGATAGGAGCTACAAATCGAGAACAGCATGCTCTAAAAAAGAAACTTCCGCAATGCACCACCAGGACATGTCTGCGCCTGAATTTGCAACCGCCAAGCAAGCAAGCCGGCAGGCAGGCAGACAGTCGCCGTATGGGGGGTGTTTCGTTCCTTGCTTAAAAAATTTGAGGTGTCACCTCGGATGTTTCATGGCATATCGAAAGAGATGTTCGGATACTAATAAAAAAAACTAATTATATAACTCGTCTGAAAACCGCGAGACAAATTTATTAAACCTAATTAATCTGTTATTAGCACAATATCAAATCATAGATTAATTAGACTTAAAAAATTCGTCTCGTAAATTTATCGTAATTTATGTAATTAATTATTTTTTCATCTATATTTAATACTTGATGCATATATCAAACATCAAATGTGACGGGTTGAAAAATTAAACACACCAAACAACTAGCGCCCGGCCGCCCGCCCTGGACTGACTAGCTGACCGCCGCACCACACCATATAGAGAGCCCCCTCCCTCCCCAGCATGGACAACCCCCGCCCCCCTCCGTCTTCCTCCTCTTACCTCGTTGCACCTCAATAAACTCGCCCGCCACCAGGCACCAGGAACCACCCTCTTCTCTCTCCGCCAACGAGCAAGCCGCCCTTCTCCCTCCCTCCATCCATCCACGCCTAGAGATCCTCCACAGCCGAGCGCGGCACCATGGTGAGCGCTTTCGCCGCCTTCGGCTTCGCCGCTCTGTGTTTGGCCTTCGCGGCCCTCGAGCTCTACTCCTTCCTGAACTCGCAGTGCGGTGCGGCCACCACGACATGCGGTGAAGCCCCACTGCTCCAAAGCGCGGCCGAGGTTTTGCCGCCGTTGGCTGCGGTGGTGGTCCTCTTCGTCGCCGTCGCGCTCGTCTACCACCACCTGATGGGTCGCCGCGTCGTCGCCCTCCCCGTGGCCGGCGCGGGCAACGGGCAGCTCTCGATCTCGGGGCTTGTCATGTTCCTGCTGTGCGTGTCAGCTGGCACGCTCGAGTTCATCGTGTTCGGAGGGCAGGCTGCCGGTGGTGGTGCCGATCACGGCGCGCTCGGCCTGGCTGCTCCCCGCGCGCTGCCTGCCGCGGCGACGGCCACGTTCTTTCTCGGGATGATGCTAATCATCGTAGCACCCGTCCGCGCCGGCGGTGAGGGCGGCGGCGGTGCCGTCGCCGCAGACGGACTGATCCAGGGGCTCCTGCGCCTCCTCACCAAGGTCGCGGCCGGAGCGGCGGCGGCGCTCGTCGGTCTCATGGCCATGGCAGTCACCCTCTACGGCGCCAAGTAAGTTGCCCCAAACTCTGCCGCAGCCGCAGATCGACCTTACCATTCCCGGCTGCCCCGTGCGCCCGCGCACGGCGCATCCGCCCTCTGCGGCTCCGCCCGTACCTCAGCCCCGCTTGCCGCCTCGGTGTGCCGTGCGCCCGTGCATCCTCCCCGGCGTCCACAGCTCCCCGTTGGCCCGTTCGCCCTTAACCCCAAACCCCTCTTGTCGGCACGCCTCCGCCTAAACCCCGTTTTCCGTCCAGCTCCTCCAACTTCGTCAGGTCGCGCACCGACCAGCCCGCGGCCGACACTATCACCTAGCCAACCATGGTACCGGCTCATATAACCGTGGGAAGAGACAAGGCGATAGGCAATATAGGCGACGCCGCGACGGCATAATCACGGTGACTCGATCGGAGCCGGCTACAAGTGTGGTCGAGGTGCGAGTGTGGCTGTGCAGCTGCTGTCTCCTTTGCTTACCCATACGGCCATACGGCGGCCATAGGTACGTGTACGTACAGCTGCAGAGCTGCGCCTCGTCCATGGTGAACAGCTCCGATCAATTGAGTGAACAGTTCGGGCTCTTCAGTAGCAGCAGCAGAAGGCACACGCCGCTCTTGTCTTTGGCTGTCCAAGTGTCACCTGCATGGCGGCATCTTAGTGGTGCCTCCTGGGAGGAGTCAATTATCTATTGCAGCGCCGTGGTATTGCCGGTCGCTTGATTACCACCATTGTTTTGTTGCCGGCTTGCCGCACTGCTTCATCGTGCTCAACCTTCTCATTTCCCTTAGAACGGATAGATGGTTAATGATCAGCCATCACAAAGCCTTTTGTTATACATTTTATACAATCGTCTTTACAATTGATTGTTTCTCCCTTTTGCAATATTCAAGATTGGTGTGGTGGTTGCATAAAGATGATAAACTGTGGGTAATCTTGTGTTTTGTCTTGCAGATGCTAAAAAAGAAAAGTATGGAAGAGGTGCTGGCCGGTTACATTACAATCAAGCTTCGTCGCGTGGGGTTATTCTGAGATTGTCACCGGCCTACACACAACAAATTTCAGCTATATCTACATAGTGAATTTTCGCATGTTATGAACGTGGTGTACTAAATATGGTTGCGGGCCTTGTGGCGGTTACTTGTGACTATGTGAGTGGGGTCAGCTGTTGATATTTTAAGCTTGTGTGTCTATCTATTATGGTCGAACTTGCCTATGATTTCTTACTATGAAACATGGGAATGTGTGGTTGAGTAATATGATGCCATCTTCTGTGTCTGGTGAACGTATGTACCTGATGATTGCTATTTTGCCAATTTGATTTGAGATTCTTTTTTTTTGATCGGTCAACGGGGGGGGGGGGGGGGGGGGGGATCCCCCACCTGATTTCCATTGATCATTTGGCTCTTGAAGCCTGATAGTACAAAAGCAAGTTTTACAAGGTTTTCAGGCATAGCTTTGCACACACATCGCGCTGCCTGACGAAACAGAAACACCGAAAACACAACGAGGAAACAAAGAACTCCCATGAAATGCATGTAGTTGTACACCAAACAACACCACCACCAGCGGCAAAACTCCGGTGACCTCCACTCCCATGGCGACTGTGAAGCTTCGAGTCAACTGACAGATGATAGTCATGATTACAATGTCTTGAAGCACATCCAGGCCCCAGTTGACGCCCGCCAACGCCCATTACCAAGCCTCGGAGGGGAATGGCGGCAGCGGTGGAAACCACCCGGCATTTGATATTCTGGCACCATTAAGTAATGGTGACATCCTCCAGCACATCCGGACCGGCATTTGATATTCTGGCACCATCATAATGGCGACATCCTTCAGCACATCCGGGCCCACGTACCACCATCCAACGCCGTCCGCGGGGATGATAATGGAGGGAGGGCCGGCAAAAGGGGGCGCGAGGAGATCCAAGAGAGGGGATCATGGTCTCGTTACCGGCATTTGATGAGACAAGGCAATCAAGGATCATGGAGAAAGGCAAAGCTAGAACACTGACAACGTAGATTGCTAGGTAGAACTTGTGCAGAATCAACAGGGAGGGGGATGGTTGGCCGACAGCCTGAGGAGTAGAGAGATCTCCCAAGCAAAGCCTCTAGAAAGGGAGTGACATCGAAAGATGCCACCATTGCTTGCCCGGGATCACCAGTTTAGGTTTTCACCTGGAGATCAAACCCCACAAAGGCCAGGAGTCTGCGGAGGTTCTTCAGCGACCCCTTCAAGAAGGGAAGTCGTCACTGGGCCAGCCAAGGGCTGAGCTGAGCTTTCACCCAGAACCTTCGCAAGAGCTCGAAGTGCCGAGACGGCGATCCGCCCTCCCTGAAGAGAGGCCCAGGGGGAGGTCGCCCGCGGACACGCAGCCCCGCCGCCGGCTTGCCCGCGGCCAGACCGCATGCACCGCACACGCACGTGTAGAAGAAATTGCTGCCAGGGCCTGACAGCAGCGGTTCCATGTATGTGTTGGCTTTTGCCTAGGAATGGACCTATTTCTTTCCATATACAGGTTTAGACTTGGCAGCTGTCAACTGAGTTTGAAGAGTATCCTGTGGGGGGATTTGATGCAGGTTATGGTTCTCTAAAACTGCAGAATACATCTATTTTTTCAGTTAGCTCGGTATTTTGGGGACTTGTTGAGGGTAATTATCTAGTTCTACTTTGGAGGTTCCTATTAGTTCCTTCTGTTATGTGTTTCTGTAAAACTTCTTCTGGCTTCCGTTCAAGCTATGGGTGTTACTACATATTGCACTTTGCTCTAAAAAAGATTTGAATGAGTGTTAACAAATAACAGTTTCTCTGAATTCCTTCTATTGTGTGTGCAGGTAGTAATGAAGGCCTAAGCATATGCTGTTATTAGCTGCATCTTAAGCATATCATCAGTTCGTCACTTCCCAGAGATAAGATATGATGCTGCAAGTTTTGCCTCTAAACCTGTCAAATAGTAAGATCCTGAATCCCTTAATTAAGATGTCTTTTCAGACTTGTTAATGATGTCTTTTCAGACTTGTTAATGATGAGTTAGCTTGAGATGTGGCAATATTTAGCCGTGAAACCAAATACGGCGGCATCTAGTGTCATGCTTGATATAAAACTTGTTTAGCTCTATTGCAACCTGGTTGTGGTCTTGTGGCAGCTTCTCGTTGGTCATGCTATTTTGTGAGATTAGCGATATTCATGGGATTGCAGATTTCTGTAGGATCCTCTCTTTGTTTTGCTCATAGTAATGCTTGGTAAATTTCTTAGGTTCCTTTGAGTTTTCTTTTTCTTTTCTATACTTGTAGTGTTAGCAAAGATGGTTTTTTTACTGTTGTAATGTCCAGGACTCCAGGTAACAGCGTAGCCAAGGCCAACACATAAGCATATTCATTCTCATCTCCATCTTCATTGTTTCACAGTCTGGAAAAACAAGACGTGATTATGTAGGTTGCCTCCAAACCTGACTACAGTAAGATACTAATAGGACCATGATTGACTACTTGTATATACTTCTTTTGGGAGTTGTAAGAAGTTAGTCACATACGGTGCCATCTTTGCTTGGTATCTAACCTTATCTAGTCATAATTTGAAATATGATTGTGGCTAGCTACTTCTTGTTAATTAAATCCTCCGTTCCAAATTATACTACGTTTTTGCTTTTCTATACATTGCTTTTAATATGTATCTAGATATAATATGTATCTAGGTACATATACATAACAAAAAGTACATATCTAGAAAAGACAAAACATCTTATAATTTTGAATGGAGGGAGTATGATATTATGTTCATTTTATAAGAAATGTTCTTTTGTAAGATTGATAGTAGTATGAATTGGATTGTGAGGTTATGCATACTCTACTGATTTTTGTTGATGCCTTATCCGTCCAGCATGGAATTGTTGGCCGTCCCCATGTACACATTATTGAACATTTGGACTGCTTACTTTGCTGTCATGAACTGTATGATTTGGCAATAAAACCTTGAAAGTACCTGATGCACGTGCACATATAGCTAACAATATGAAGGTGTAGGGGGGGTCATGAATGCCTACGGCCTAGCTTGCAATATGACCGATGGACTCCAGCCACCAGCCTCCGGACAATGTACTTGCGCCCTGTTTAGTTCCCAGAAAATTTTGTAAAATTTTTCAGATTCTCCGTCACATCGAATCTTTGGACACATGCATGAAGCATTAAATATAGATAAAAAATAAAACTAATTACACAGGTTAGACGAAATGGACGAGACGAATCTTTTAAGCCTAATTAGACCATGATTGGACAATATTTGCCAAATAACAACGAAAAAAGCTACAGTGCCGTTTTGTAAAATTTTTTGCATCTAAACCCGCCCTTGGTCTCCTTTTCCTATTATCCTATATGAACTGCGTACTTTCAGTGAGATTCTGCAGAAGTAACCTCATCTCACTCACAAAGGTTGATGCATACTTTCTGCGAGATTCTACAGAAGACCTCATCTCACTCACAAAGGTTGATGCAGATTGATAAGCCTTTTGTTTTCATAGATATCTATCGGTGGTGGCCATCGTGCCGAACATGGCCCTGTGGGCAGTGATGGCTGACAGCGAAAGTCTGCAAGCTATCATGGGAGCAGGGGGTTTGATCAGTGGAGTATTAGTGCGGCTGGATTAGAACACATGGGCCATCACTGTCGTCACTGGTAGCGCAGCACGGACTCATGCACGCCGCGCCGCGTGACCAAGGCAACGCGGCTTCGCTTTCAACCTCAAATTGTCAAGAGACGTTTCCATCGAAGCAAGTTGCATCTTGCAGATGTGAAAGTAGCCAGATAATATTTTGTGCTCCTCTGTCTTTTTTAGTTGTTTTCTACACTGACAACGAGAATGAGATCTTGGAATTTTCTCATTTTGTTCCATAGATTGTGCCTGTGCGGGACCTCAAATTGTCAACTACAGCAGTTCTTTTAGGCCCTGTTTAGTTCCACGAAAAAAATACTATACGAAAAAAAGATTCCCCGTCACATCAAACTTACGATACATGCATGAAGTACTAAATGTAGATGAAATCAAAAACTAATTGTACAGCTTGGTTGTACTTGGCGAGACGAACATTTTAAACCTAATTAGTCAACAGTTGGATACTATTTGCCAAATAAAACCAAAACGTGCTATAGTACTTTTTTTACACCTTTTTACACATCTAAACACAGCCTTAACAATCACAGATGGGGTTGCTGCAACTCTGGCGTGCCAGTGCCAGTGCCAGTGCCAATGTCAACGCCTTGTTCATTCTCTCTCCATCACATCAATCTTTGGATGCATGCATACAACATTAAATGTAGGTAAAAAAATAACTAATTACACAGTTTAGTTGTAAATCACGAAACGAATCTTTTAAGCCAGTTAGTCCATAATTAGACATTAATTGTCAATTACAAATAAAATGCCACAGTTCTAAATTTTTCTAACTTCTCTTATCTAAACCAGGTCCAAGAGGAAATCGCGCTGTGCTACTTAGGGGCTGTTTAGTTCCAAAAAATTTTGCAAAAATTTTCAGATTCTCCGTCACATCGAATCTTTAGACACATGCATGAAGCATTAAATATAGATAAAAAATAAAACTAATTACACAGTTTAGACGAAATGGACGAGACAAATCTTTTAAGCCTAATTAGACCATGATTGGACAATATTTACTAAATAACAACGAAAACGCTACAGTAGCGTTTTGCCAAAATTTTTGGCATCCAAACGGCGCCTTACTGCTACCTGGTGCGTCGCCGCACATGGCATCATTCCCAGGACTCTGGCGGTGTGGCAGGCGCGGTCGCGCGGAAGGCCAACATGAGCAAGTCGAGGGGCACGACAGCTGCGCGGTGGGAGTTTGGGCGAGCAGCGGCGGCGGGAGTTTGGGCACGGCCGTCTGCGAAGAATGCCACACGTGGTTCGTGTTTTGTGAGCGTACGTGCTCCGTGCCGGGCAAAATTGCCTTTGGAACCAAAACTTGGACCACTTTATCTTATTTTTTGGTTGAATGGTCTAATATGTTTTTGGGGTTAGCTAAAGTTTAGGTCTAACTTTAGATCATTTATTTGGAGATATTAGATTTAAACTTTAGTGGCTCAGTTTTAGATGAGAGATCTAAATAGGGCCTTATTAATCTCTTTCTTTTTTCGTATGGCCACCCTCTATTTAGGTTTCTTTTTTTTAAACTGGGTGAATTTCATTACTCAGGTGCTAACAGGTCGTTGGCAACAAATACATGAACACTCTCAGGCGTGTTCACTGGCCTACGCCTACCCAGTGAAGCTTTTTTGGCCCACTAAGTGTGACACCAGGCTGGGCTGGACTAGGTTGGGCTTACCCGTCCAACATAAATCGTTAGATTGATTGGGTTTCAGTCTTGGATAAACTACAGAATGAACACGCACAGCCTGTATCTAAAGACGAAATTAGGCCCGGTATAGAACAGATGGACTTAGAAGTAGCACTGGTGAGGACCAAGCAGCCCAAATCTACTTGTTCACGCCTCCACTGTCATTGTCATACACTCTTGATACCTTGCCTGTGGCCGTTTCAGCCTTCCTATAAGTTTCTAGGAAAAGAGCTCGGTTGTAATGTTCCAACCCTACGCTCTTTGGAGGACATAATATAGAACATAGTAGAACTGTAGAAGCAAAGATCAACTGATTCAAAAAAAAAAGGCGAAAAAAAGAGAAGCAAAGATCAACTGAATATCCCAGTTATAGACTAGCGGTGATTCTAGCGTCCGTCCGGACATCCGGCGTGCGAGTGCATCCGGACGCCAGTCCCGCACGGAACCCCGCCCCGCCCCCACACGGAAACACACCCCTCCACCCCCGCGCACGGAACAGAATAGAAAACGGAACTCGCCCTTCCTCCGCTCCCCAACGCGCTCCTGTCTCTCGTTCCCCAATGCACCCCGTTCTCCTACCACGCCATTGTCCCAAAAGAGTATGTAATACTTTAACTGCAATATTGCAAAAATATATGGAAAAACTATGTAGTGCAACATCGGGTTGTAAATACTACAACATCGAAAAAAATATGTAGTGCCACATTAAAAAACATGTACAGCAATATAGAAAAATATCTACTGCAACAACGAAAAATATCTACTGCAACACTAAAAAACATGTACTGCAACATAAAAAAAACATGTACTGCAAACATAAAAAAAATATGTACTGCAACATCGAAAATTATGTGCTGCAACATCGGAAATTATGTACTGCAACATTTCAAGCAATAGTACTGCAACATCGCAAAAACATCTGTTGCAACGACCGAAAAATCTCATTACAACATTCGAAAATCATCTGTTGTAACATCCAAAACACCATTGCAACACGGGAGAAACAACAAAAAAAGGCGTACAAAATAGCCCCAACCCTAGAGCTTGCCGAAACCCTAGCCACTGCCGTGTCTCTCAGATCCGGAGGAGGAGGAGCCCTCAGATCCAGATGAGGAGGAGGAGGAGGAGGAGGAGGGCTTAAATCCAGAGAAGAACCGGCCTACCTCGTCGGAGCCGCCGCCATCGTTCTCGTCTCCAGTGGGGGTTACATGGAGGTCATGGAGGAGGAGGGACGGAGGGAGGGGCTGCAGCATTCTAGCACTCGGGTGTGGCATCCGTCCCAGGGGCGGCTTGGAGAACGGCGCGTGGCGCGGCAGGGACTAGGGATGAAAACGGACGGAATTTTTCCCGTACCGTCCCGTTCCGTTTTCTATATTTTTCCGTCCGTTTCCGTATTTGCGAGATCCCGTTTTCGTATTTGCGGAAGTAGAAAATGGTGTTTTCCGTCCGTTTCCGAGTAATCCCGTTTTAATATGGAATAGACCTGTATTTATTCCGTTTTTATCCCGTTTTCAATCTATGCTCAACATGTTCAACAATTACATGTCCTTATGTTATGTTAATATAACTACGAATCACCAAATATGCATGTTATGTTCACGTACATAGCATGTAAATGAATATTAAACTTTAAATATATTATTACATGACTTTATAATGTATACTTTGAGAATATTATATTATGTGATCTTAATTTAATTTTCCGGCTCTTCATCCGTATTTGTTCGTTTCCGAATGTCCGCATATTCCGATTCCGTTTTCGAACCCGCATTTTCCGAACCCGATCCCGTTTCCGCCAAAAAATATAGAAACGAAAGTAGAAATAGGGTTTTTCCGTCCGTTTCCGTCCGTTTTCATCGCTAGCAGGGACTGGGTGCGGGAGGAGCGCGGGGGAGAGCAGACGAGCGGAGAGAGCAAGTTGGAACGAGGATGAGCGAGCGAGCCCGAAGAACGGCCCGGTCGAGTCTGTGCAGGTCCGTCCGGACAGGACAGACGCCGCACAGTATCGTTATCGATAGACTAGTACGTATACGGCAGCTCAAATCAATTATTTTGGTACTCGGTTATAGTCTACTAGCCCATCACGCGCGCCCTTGCGCGCACCGGCGGAAATTAAACCGTTTAACTAACGGTGTTTATACCTTATTGCCAAGATGTCAATACAGACATAGTAAGTACCGGGAAATACAGTGCAGAGGTAGCAAGTCTGCTTATATTACATAGATGGATGCCATTAAGACGGCAATGTTTCGAGGTGGCAGCATAGGGTAGTGTTCTAGAGACACTACAACAGTGCATTACATTGTTTAGGGTTTAGGATTTGTACAATAGGCTGCATTGTAAGCAGCAGTAGTGGTTCTGACATAATTGTACATAGTCGAGAGACATAGTTTCACGTAGCATACATAAGTCTAGATGGAGCAGGTAGATGACATAGCTCGAACTGGGCTGATCATCTTCTCAGTACTTTGGTTCATGATCCAACATGCCACTGTCCATAGATACAACCGCCTGAGCTGGATGACTCTGAGTGTATTTGTTTTTGTTAGTTACATTTGGCTTGTAAAATGCAAGATAGGGAAATTAAACCGGAACGTGTGAGCGTTCATAGCGGCACATGCACTCTGTATGGTGACTGCATGTGGATTGTCCACCTGGAAAGCAATTGGTAATGAATTTATTCAATACATGGACAACAAATTTTGTCAAGAGAAGTATTATATAGATATATGTATATCTTTTTTGGATTAGTAGAAGCGAGCAGATATTTTTTGCATGTTTGGCAGACATCGGAGTGTCCCATGTTTGTTATATATACCTGGGGATCGGAGTGCAGAGTTAGCCTCTTCATTGTCGCTGTAGTCTGCTGGAAGTGTGTCAGTGCAGGTGATGTATCCTGTTGTTTTGAAAGGGGAAAGAAAATAAGGTAGACCATTAATAATAGGAATATAGTCTGAGGGTTTGGCAGTCCAAGTTGCATGGGTCATAAAAGTACCTAAGCGGCGAGCTTCTTCATCTTCCATGTATTGTTGGTTCTGGTCATCTGAGGTCTCGAGAGGGACTGGTTCATACCTGATTGGCCAAACATGTATGTAAGGCTGGCCAGCTTCCATTTTACTAATCCCTATATGAGCTGCGGGTGGGATTGCCTCAGGGCAGTACATGACTGCATCGACCCAGTACCTCCTGGTGGCTTGGCAAAACGTGATCTCTTTGACACTACAGAGTTGCATGAGAAGTGTTTTCTCTGTATTGTCAGTGCATAGGTGAGATGGAATGCCACATATTTCAATTTGGACCCGAGTGGTTGGTTTGTGGGCGTTTTTGGCAAATGCGTTGTAGCTGAAATTGAAGAGGTGTGTGGGCTGTGTGTAGGTCGGGACTCTGGTAGAACCGTGCTCTAGTTTCCACGTCATAAGATTGAGGCCATGTGGATGCATGTTCAAGTATCCTTTAGCTAACATGAGGCCATAGGCAGGGGCTGAGTGTATGAGCAGTAGATAGTCTGATCCATACTATAATATCTGCTTGGGGTCAGTGGAAATGTGGTACTGGTGCTGGATTGCTGCCTGAATGTCTTTAGTGCAAATGTTGCCAATCTCTTGTCCTGGGAGTTTGACGATGATAGCCAGGTGTAGCTGTGCGATCTTCATCCTAACAGTGTCGTCTTCTTCGACGATGGTGAGGTTCGGGTACTGGTAGGTGGCCATAGCACTAGCAGGAAGATGAAGCTTGACAAACCTTTTTAAAACAGAATAATAATAGATCTGTCTTAGAGTGGGTATATAGTAATAAGGTAGTAGTGTGCTTGTGAAATCTGATGTAAAGACATAAACACAAAATTTCTTTCTAGGGTAGAAAGCAGCACCATCTATGAGGCACCTGTTTCTTAATATTGTCTGAAGATGGCATCGTTTGCTGATGTGTTTGATATAGGCGTTGTAAGTCGCTAAATATCGTTTACAATGTAGGGTTCGTATCTACTCTAATGCTGTAATGCAGGTATGTATGTCTATCTTCAAAGAAAAAGGGAGCTTTGCTATATTGTATCTGCCGGTGTGATTTGGATTTAACAATTAGCATTGATGAATTAGACCAAACTATATGCATGGAACCGTTAAAAAAACAAGGCGCCAAATGGTCCTGTACAGATTGGGTACAAAAAATTGAAAAGCCAACCACACCTCCCTCAAAAAAAAATCCAGATATGGTTAGGCCATGGCACAACCTTCAATTGGACTCTACTGTGGAATTGAAGGTTTGCTAAAATAAAACAAGCTATAGGTACACAGATCATACTAAGGCATGTCCTTTCTGATGCCACTCTGAATGAAGTAGAATCAAAATTAAGAATTATATAAATAAAAAATGCTCATCTTCCAGAGAACCTCGCTGCAGATCTACCAACAAAACTCTTGCCTCTGTTTCGTTCTTTCTTAGTACGTACTATAGTTTATAGAGCAGGGTGAGGACAGCAAGGGGACGGTCTTCCTTCTTGACTACGTATGATACCTGGGGTCACCGATGAGCAGAACATTTAAAATAAAACCCAGACAAAGTGTCACCTGCCTACTTCCCAGCACAAGGGTACAAATTTAAACCGAGCTAAGTACATGTGATGTATTAACTCAGATGGAATAGAGTACATTAGTCGTTCTCCACCACACCTTGAGGGTACCTCGCGTCTTTATTGTCGCAGGAAGAGTTGCTCCTTTCTTTCACCAGCTCAAGCAGAAACGGCTTCATCAGGGAGTGCGACATCGCCAGATCAGATGCATGGCTCGTCGTCGGACCTCACGTCCTCACCGGGATACTTCCAAAACGCTAGTTTCCGCCCGCCCGCTCAGAGGGAGCACGTACATTAGAGGTACTACTACGACTAGTGATTAACTAACGACAAGTGAGCAACTTTACTAGTACTGCCTGGCTACTACTACGAGCTTCTGGTGATAGCTTTAGTTCATTTTGCCCCGGCCCTCAGTTACGTGCGGCGAGCATGATATCCCAGATCATATCAAGCTCGAAGCCGAAGATACGAAAAGCGATGGTGAGCTTGGTGCTGGCCAGATTCCCGAGCCATCCCAGCACCGCTGCTGACAGGGCAGCGGCGGCCTGCTCCAGTTCCGGGGTGACGTTGCCGCGCTCGAGGACGAACATGACGATGGCCAGCAGGAGGTAGGCGATGAGGGCCAGGAGCGCGAGCGAGACGACGGGGTCGTCGCGCCTGCGCGTAGTGGCAACCCTCTCCACGAAGCCGAGAACCGTCTCCAGGACGTGGGCGCAGCCGACGGCGACGGTGAAGACGAACAAGGATGGGTCGGCGAGGGAAGCCATTGTCACTTACCACTGCAGGGTAGTGTAAGGTGGGTACTGGTAGCAGTGAGCACTGAGCAGAGCACTGGGCACTTGGGCAGGCCGGCGTTAGGGCCGGTTTAGATCAAAATTTTTTTTGCAAAATGACACTATAGCAAGTTTCGTTGTTATTTGGCAATTAGTGTTCAATCTTGGTCTAATTAAGCTTAAAAGATTCGTCTCATCCATTTCGTCTAAACTGTGTAATTAGTTTTATTTTTTATCTATATTTAATACTTCATGCATGAGTCTAAAGATTCGATGTGACGGAAAATCTAAAAAATTTTGCAAAATTTTTGGAAACTAAACAGGGCCTTAGAGAATGAGAGTTGTGATGTGGTGAGGTGAAGCCGTGAAGGAGTAAAGACAAATAGAACTGTTCCATCTGGTTGCTTATTTTATAGTAGGCTTTATCTGTGGGCAGTAGCTGTTCAAACACTGTTCATGTCAACATTTTTAGGGTTCCGAATAGTAGAGCCGCGGCCCTCGATTCCTTGGCATTTGGCACACCGCATATACCCATCAAAACATTATAGGGCCGTGTTTAGTTCGGCTGAATTGGGAGGCGCCGATTTTGCACAGTGTAAGATTTCGTGCTGTAACATTTCGTTTGTATTTGTAAATTTTTATCCAAACATTGATTAATTAGGCTCAAAATGCTCATATCGTAAAGTACAATAAAACTATGCAATTAGTTTTTTTATTTCATCTACATTTAGTACTCCATGCACGTGCCAGCATTTTGATGTGACGAGAAATATTCTTTTTGTACAGTGAAATTTAAGATGAAATCTGGTATCTAAAGTGGTGCGTCCGTTCTGTTCTCTCCCTGCAGGATGATGGCAAGTTGCCGAGGCTCGCCAGAATCGTCCTCCACGCCTCCACTGTAGATGGTGTGAGAAGCATATAGTACAACAAGCTGGCATCTTCGCGTTTTGGTCTGTTTCGATTCGGCACGGCAAGCGCCAATCTACCGAAACAGCCAACGTTTCAGCAGAATCTATTTTTTCGAAAACCTGTTTCAGCAGAATCTATCGCACGCATCAGACCTCGCCAAAACAACGAGACCTCGGCTCCGGTAGCCAGTACCATCGTCGAACTTCGAAATGATGCATGATACTCCCAAGCATGGATGGATGCGTGGAGCGTGGCTTCTTTACTGAACCGCAGCAGCACAAAAAAAAACTTCTTATGTGAAAAATGCAGCCGTAGAAAAATTAAATTGGAAGAAAATGCTTTTGAAAAGTAAGGATAAATTAATTTCGAAAATGTCCTAAAAATCATTACCACTTAGGTCCCATTTGCCATAATTCTACTTCACTAGTGAAGTCATTTTATTTTCTTCCGTCCACGAGCTGGCACTCTTTTAGTGAAACATTTGACAAAACAGTTCCACATACGAAGCTTCTTCAAACATGCTCTTACGCAAGACCCATCAGAGCAAGTAGGTGTTAAGTGAAGCTCCTATTTTCAGCTCTATCTCGCATCCATCCTTGTGAGAGCATGTTTTAAGGGGACTTCGTGGCTAGAGCTATTTTATTTTACTCCGTTTCATACAAAACGGCTCTAAACTGCTCCAAGAGCCTGTGGTGAAACTGTGCGAAACTGGGACTTGTTACGTCTGTCATTGCTCTAATTTTTGCAAGAAGCCGTTCTGAAATTGAGGCAAAAAAAATGAACTGGAAACCATCGGAGCTGGAGAAACCACGTTCGAAGCTCCTCCGGCTTACACTACAGTACTGCTACTGTGATGAGCAGTGCTGGAGCCCAAGCCCCTCGCAGCCGCGCCAAACACGGGCTAAAACTATCACTCTAACCTATGATTTCTTGTTATGGACCCCAGTTGAATTATTGCCGATTCTTTCTCTCTTTTTTCCGGCTATTCCTCTGTTGTGCGTACTCGACGACCGCATCCGTCTTCTCCCTGATCCACTCGACCATGGGTGGTCCGCAGCAGCGAGGCAGCAATGCGGGCCAAGCGCGTGCGGGGACGCTGTGGGCGGTGCGGCAAGGTCCTGCAACGGGGCGCGAGGGCAGGTCCTTGCGGCGGCGCGGCGCTCGCCAAGATGAAGCGCGGCGCGGCCGGGAGGACACGGCTGAGCTGACGTGAGCGCTAGCGGTGGTAGGGACAGTGAGTGCAGCAGCCTGCGGCGGCGGACGTGGGTGGCTGGGCGGACGACGGGCTGCCGCGGCTCCGTGGTGGCCGGGCACGCGGCGGGCTGCGGCGGCGATGTGGCTGGGGGCTGGCTGGGCCCACGGCGGGCTGCCGCAGCTGCGTGCTGAGTGCTGACCGAGCACGCCGGCGGGATGTGGCGGCGGCGTGGGCTCACGACGGGTTGCCGCGGCTCCGTGGTAGCCGCGCACGCGGCGGGCTTTGGCGGCGGCGTGGGTGGCCAGCACGAGGTAAAAATTAAAACCGAGCACCTTGATGTATGAACAACCGTGGAGGTTCAAATGGGGGAAAAAAGGTACATTAGTCGTTCTCCTCCGCACCTTGATGTTCACCACGTGCATAGCTTCATAACCGGCTGCTCCAAGTCTTTATTATGTTGCACTTGCAGGAAGAGTTGCTCCTTTCTTTCTCCAGCTCAAGCAGAAATGGCTTCATCGGGGATGCGACAAACGCCAGATGCCATGACTCGTCGGAGCTCACCGGTCGCCGGCATACTTCCAAAACGACAGTTTCCGCCCGCCAGAGGGAGCACATCAGATTTCAGAGCTACTACTCCTAGTGATTAACTAACTAAGATAGACTCCTACGGAGTACATCTCTACAGAGAAAGTTTACTACTACGACTCCCTGGCTACTACTACGAGCTGCTGCCTGCTGGTGATAGTTTTTTAGTTCATTTTGCCCCGGCCCTCATCAGTTAGGAGCGGCGAGCATGACATCGCCGGTCATATAAAGCACGAAACCGAAGACAAGAAAAGCGACGGCGAGGGCGAGCTTGATGCTGGCCAGATTCCCGAGCCATCCCAGCTCCGCTGCTGGCGACGGGGCATCAGCGGCCTGCTCCGGGGTGACGTTATTGCTGCGCTCGACGGTCCGGCGGTGGCCGTCGGCGGCCAGTCGGAGGTAGGCGAACGGGAGCAGGAGCGCGAGCAAGATGACGAGCACGAGGACGGGGTCGCGCTCGTGCCTAGAGGTAACCCGCTCCAGAAAGCAGAGAACCGGCACCAGGACGTGGGCGCAGCCGACGCCTAAACCTTTGGCGAACCGGATGGGTCGGCGAGTGGGGAACGGGAAGCCATTGTCACTTACCACTGCAGGGTAGTGTAGTGTAAAAGTAGTAGTAGTGATGACTAGTGAGCAGAGCACTGGGCACTTGGGCAGGCCGGCGTGAGAGTGGTGGTGATGTGGTGAGGTGAAGCAGTGAAGGGGGTAAAGGCAAATAGAACACCTCGATCTGGTTGCTCGTTTTATAGGCTTTATCCATGGGCAGGAGCTGTTAAAACACCGTTTTGTTGTTCCGAATAGTAGAGCCGTGGCCCTCGATTCCTCGAAGCCCCGGAGTTTACTCGTAATATGTTTTTACGCGTTGCGCCTCTCTCTATCCCTGACCCTCCTGGTCGCCCTCGTCGTGACATGCAGTCATGCATGGTATCTTTCTTTCCTACATGGCGATGGCGTCTTCTGTTTTTTTTTTCGACTTGGCGTCTTCTGTTTTTTTTTCGACTTGGCGTCTTCTGTTTTTTTTTCGACTTGGCGTCTTTTGGTTTCTTGTCTTCAACCATCGCCCACCGTTATATATATATATATATAAAAAATCGCCCACCCGGCCGGCTCTCTAGCCGTGGCCTTTTTCCCGCGCTCATCTCTGGCCGTGGCCGGCTCTATTGTGGACGGGGACGGCGTTGCCACTCCCAACTCCAAGCCTCCTTTTTTTTTTCATTTATCCAACTCCAAGCCTTTTTTTTTGTTTCATCCAACTCCAACCCTTTTTTGGTTTCATCCAACTCCAAGCCTTTTTTTTGTTTCATCAACTTCAAGCCTTTTTTTTCATCCAACTCCAAGCCTTTTTTTTTTGTTTCATGCAACTCTAAGCCTTTTTTTTGTTTCATCTGGATGCTCGGCGGCTTCCCAGAACGAGTGAACGGTTGCGTTCAGCAATTTTGTTCCTCGCTCGGCGTGATTTCCATCTCTGTTGGGCAGGGCTGTCATCGGCGGGAGACGATCCATCAGCACGCGGATTGAGATTGAAATTAATCGGTAGGAGTACTCCGTATACCGGTGGAGAGAGAGCAACGCACTTCACCGGGCGTCAAGATTACGCAGACCGAGGATGTCTGGAAGCTCCACTGATTTGCGTGGGTGAAAAAGTTGATATTTGCTATGTGCCCATATCACAATTACCAGGAGAATTGTTAATAATTGGCTGTTTTCTAATCGTACACAAAGTCAAGCCTCTCTCCGACTCCCACCAGTTTTCGTTTCAATCATGAATTATGAAGGAGCGCATTACACTTATCAGAGTGGAGATCTGATGCCTCTATCTGGAGCTCCAACGGAGGGCTAGGAGATTGGGGAAGAAACACCATGCATGCCTGCTTTGTTGTTGTTATCATGCTCCATGAACACATATCAAGCACTTCGATTGCTGATCCTCCCTTAGCAATAAGCACTTCGTTCGATTGGTTCGGCATAAGCATGGGCTTCATCCTCATAAGCATGTGTTCATCGTCAGATTAAATGAGGCCATATGATTCGACACATAACATATAGAGTAGCAAGATCATGCTGCCCTTTTGAAAGGACAAGAAGAAATCAACGCATTCTATACTGCTCCACAGAAAGCATTTTCTACAAAACTAATAGTACTATGCTCAAAAAAGGAAAACTAGTAGTACTCCGTGTTAGTTTCGGTGGACCGTTCTAGGTGTAGATCAGTGGGTATGTTCTTTGGTATTTGCAATAAACAAGTGACAGTTCGATCCGGAGAGAGAGGAGAGAGAGAAGTGGTAGGTGACATTAAGATTACCGATTGTTGGAGATGAAGGAACTCGAGGCCTGCGCGTGGTGTTGATGGTGAAGTCCTTCGAAGTCGATGGAGATGCAGCAGTGTAGTGGGGGGCGCGATCCACAGGCGGCGGTGGAGACCGGTGAGGCTTCCCGCCGCTGGCAGTGCACCCTCGGGATCGGATTGGGTTAGGAGTGGGGTGGCGGCAGTGAAGTGAATCTCGTGACCCTAACCACTGGCCCCCACCCCCTATTTATTACACTGCGCGACGGGGGCCCACCAGCCACTTCATTGGGCTGGGTGTCCCCGATCAGGACACGTGATCAAGGGCCCACACCTGGCCGTTGGGCTAAGTATGGTGGAGATCAAACCAACATTCTCCCCCTTGATCTCTCATCACTTTCTTCGTTCTTTTAATTTCTTACTCAAATTTCAATTCATATTTTCTTCCTTCTTTCCTATTCCATCACAGATTAGTGCATAGAACTGTCCCATCATCACAGCAATTAGTGCCGCTAGACTAACAGCCACAATACACTTCTCCATTTTGAAATGATACCTTCTTTGGGCCCTTTGTTGTCCGGGAATCATAGGCTATACCATAAACCCATGTCGACTGTGAGTTCTCTGAACACACTGGGTGGTAAGCCTTTATAAGCTGATCTGCAAGTACTTGCTTTTACTTATTCATTCAAAAGCTTTTAAAAGATTCCGGACTTTCTCCTTCACAACGTCTAACTTCATGTCAATGTGTTTGGCAGCACACTTGACCCGTTGTCATAGGAGTCAATCACTTTAAATGATAATTGCTGTTGTATACCATTACCAATTCCGGGTATAAGTTAACAATTTCGCCTGTCCTATAAGCCTCATAATAAGTTGTACTATAGGTATGCATCATTGATGACACCACAACTGTTTCTTTGGAGCTTTTCCACAATAAAACTCCAACTGCGAGAGTTAGCTACTATGTGGGTTTCACTAAACATCTCGCCGAA